>VCMQ01000012.1:600000-1002485 GCA_007113905.1 Teratosphaeria zuluensis
ACCAGTTCAGTGCTAGCTCGCTGGTGCCTCAGACTGCACCAGGGTCCTGCAGAGGCGCGCGGTACCAGGCATTATTTGGTCGGCGAGGGTCTACGCATGGTATCGGTGATGAGAAGGAATAATAATCATGAGTCATTCAATTTCATTGCATCCGGTCTAACCAGCGACGTCCACAACCAAAGTCTCAGAGCTCACAGGTCACAAGTACTGCCGCACTGTCTAGGCCGTAATGAAAATCTCGTGCAACACTTCCTCAGCTCATGTTGAAGCCGTCTGACCCAGCAATAACTACGTGGAATTGGTCCTGGTACTGGCCGTAGTTGGTGGCAGTACTCTGGCTAATCGTCTGCGACCACAGAGAGCACTTAATGTTGGTGGTCGGGGCCGGGTTGGGGCAGCCAGAGGCCGGCTTCTGGAGCGGGTCGCGCTCGAAGTAGATGTTAAAGGCCTCGCAGCCACTGATGTTGTTGCAGTAGCCGGCGCACTGGGTGGTGTTGTAAGAGGTCAAGATGTAGTAGCCCTGGTAGCCGGCCTGGGAGGTGGCGCCGGTCTGGTTGCGGAAGGCCGCGGTGTACTTGCTTGGAGTTGGGGCGACGAGCGAGATGGCCTGGTAGGCTGGGTTGGACTCGAAGTTGGTATCGGTGGTAGATGGTGGGCCGTAGCCGAAGGCCTGGAGACCGCCTGTTGCGTGGGTTGTTAGTATCATGAAAAGTGTCGGACGAGGGTTTTGGTACGTACAGTCAGCGTTGGGGTCGGTAGAGTAGGTCTGACGGGAGAAGAGTGAGAAGGGTGAGGCGGCGGCAAGGGTGCCGGTGAGGAGAAGAGGAGCGAAGCGCATGTTGCTGATAGACGTGTTGTTCGAGCGAATGTCTGTAGCGAATGTGTAGGCTGAGCAGTAGCACCAAAAGCTTTGGCCCGGGAAGTTGCTGGTTTGGAGTGTGATGCTGAATGAGACGTCTTACAATCGGGGCATCTTAGGCAATACTTATATTCATTGTACCACGATGGTCTGGCACGTGGAGGTTACTGTAGGGCGCCCACGGCGGAATCTTGCCATGCAGCGTGAACGTGCGGGTTCGTGCTCCCACGCAGCTAGACCTTTGCCATCGACGCATGCCAGGAGGAATGGGGCTTAGCGACCATCTGAGTTCATTGACGGTGGTATTCCAGTTCTGTCGGTGCCTGAGATAGTGTGTCCACGATCCGCCGAATCGAAGATGTGTACTGGAATTTGCTCTTCCAGAAAGTTGCTATCACAACCTAAAGTGCCAGGTACGAGGTAGGTACATCAAGCGCCATATAAAATCTAGATGGACTTTTGCCCTGGTACGCCAGCTGATTAGCTGCAGGAAGGTGCCAGATTTTGCAGCACTCTCTTCTCGGGGCCTGGGATGGATGCCAAATGCTTAGCACCACACCTTGTGTATAGAACGCATTGTCTTTTGCGTTGTCCCACGGAGACCCAGAACGAATTCATCTCACCCAAATCGAGAAGGTGGTGAACATGGTGCCGCTTTAGTGGGGACCAAGATCCAGCAGTGCGGGAGCAGGATGCGCGTGCGGGCACTAAGTCAAAGTCTAAAGCGAGGTCGAACAAAGTTGCTAAGCCTCCAGGTACTGAGACTGGAGTCTCTTGATTGATACCCCGAGCCAATCTCGAATCCGCGTCTGTTGGTGTCAGAGCATCTGATAAACGCGCTCGATGTCGCATGCGGCAGTACCTTGAACCTCTCCTTGCCAAAGCTCCCATGATACCGCACCTTTAAGCTTATGAGTATCACTTAAGCTTCACCTCGGTGCGGCCCGCTGGATCCTCAGGGCATCCGCGGTCGTTCAAGCCTCACGCGGTGCGCGACCACAGCCCCTACTCTGTAAGAGACTTCACTAAGCGCCTCGTCTGGGCCCGCGGCGCAGGTAGGCAGTCCCAGATGCTCTGCAGCATTAACCTGCTCACACGCTCTTATGCAGTACATTTCCAGTGATCACCGTCCATGCGCCGGAGCAGCTAGCAGCAAAAGGAAAGTTACGTTTGCGTAGGCGAGACCTGGAGGGAGTGCCGTCCACGAATGCCACTTGCTTGTTTGCTCGCAGGTAGCTTGCCGATGAGCTCGTACTCGGAAGCCAAACGCAATTGCTGGCTAGCACTGGACCACCTGCATGTACGGTGGGCTATGTAGCCCTCACGGTGTGATGAATGGATTGGTGAACAGCATTCAAGTGTTCGTTTTTGCCAAGTCTCAGCACCAAGGTGCCCTCCGTTGTGCTTGGCTCTGGAGGCGGCTTACTGTCCAAAGCATCCGCAGAACCGTGAATCTCTTGGATCTTGCGATCATTCCAGATAGCTTGAAGATAGCGCAAGGTACTCCTCACATTGCCCATGCCAAAGCAAGTCTCCATCTGACGTAGGAGGTCTTTGATAGCGTTTCTTTGCGTTTCTGCATGTGCAACACCGCCAGCGATGAACAAGACAGGCACCGCAGCTATAGCTGGGCAAGGAGCAGGCACGATGTTCATCGATTGGATCAAAGTGATGATGCGTTCGACCTGGTGGTGTAACGATAGCTGGTCACCGTGAAGCTCTCCATGCGTCCAAATCTGTATCATGGCTGCATGGTGCCAAGCCTCGTCAAGCGAGGCGATTTCAGCCATGATGTTGGCAGGAACATGAGAGCCGAGCATGATACCGCAGTGTCTCCGAAGGTCCATGCGCCGGCCCACCCTCTCGAGGAGGATCTGGGACTGATGCTCCAGTAGCGACTTACAATATCTTACAGGCGAGTAGTAATGTCCCTTGCACTCAAAGTCATGCTGACCTTGACTGATAGTGTGGAGCTGATTCACGCCATTGAAGATCGGTATAAGCGCAGTCGAGAAGCCAGTCATTTCATCTACTCCCGGTCTGTCCAGGTCTGGATTATATGTGACCGGACTCGCTTCATATCTCGAAAAAGCACATGCATGGATGACCGTCTGGAGTGAGTTATATAAGCGCACGAGGCTTGCTAGGGTCGACGTATTCTTTTCGGACAGACCCAGACTCTCCATAGAGCGGATCATGGAAGCGGCGCCGGCCAGATGCGTCCTGAACAGTAATGCTTCGCCGTCGGACGATGCTAGATCTGCTAAACATAGGACCAAGGCAGTCGCTAGAAGCTTTTCCATGTCGGCAGGAACGAGTGGGCCCTGTATCGCATCTCTTAAAAGCCTGACGCTGCGGAAGCGTAGTCGAGGTACTTCCGAGCCGGATGAGGATCCAGCAGTTCTGCGATGCGTTGCCGCTAGTGCAGCAATGGCAGCCTGCAGGTGAGGTGACTCCAACGCCATCGGAAACAGTGTAGAACAGAGCATATCGCAGCAGCGCTGATGGGTGCTCAGCAGAGGAATGCTACGGCGCAAGGCATGGTCCCAAAGCTCACGTAGGCCCGTCGGCAGGGCGATGAGCGGGTCTGGACGCCGAGGAACACAAGCTGCGCCGCTCGCAAGTATTGATACAGCTGAGTCCTTTCGCTGAGTATTGTCATTACCTGACGTCCCACCTTTGCCTGAGCCCTCCGACACGATGAGTCCCGAAGCTGAGCGTCCATTGGGAAATTTTTCAGTAGCGACCTTGGACGGCAGTGGCTCAGCACCATAGATGAAGCCGCTTGCGGCCTGTTCGGAGTCTGACCGAGAGCTGCAGTCAGCGCTGCATCCCCAAATACGCGAGCAAGTACATACTATCCTCGACACCATCTTTTTCGCGGATCAGCTTGACACCCGCTTCCAGGCATTTGCCAAAGCGAGATTTCTTGAAGGATCGTCCACCCCTGAGCCGAAGAGGACGGCTTTTAGCGAATGCCCGTTACTGCCCATGTCTGCTGCGATGTTGCTCACCATGCCAGTTGCCGGGTATAGACACACTCGCGATCCGCATTATTACAAGAGCCACATTTAGGCTTTACCTCGTCGCATTTTCTATGTCTACGACGGCACTCGAGGCCTAGAATCATCTGTCAATGCCGATACTAGCAGGGTTGGTAGTCGAGAGTGACTTGCATCCTTGCCGAGACCGTTTCATCAAATTGGATGCATTTGTGCCTCCTTGAGTGGGTGTTGGAACGCGGAAAGTGCTAATAGATGAGACGAGATGATGCTGCTCCATCTGCGCAATGTCCTTCCCCATTTGGGCTCTTGGAAAGTGGGCAAAGCAGTGGGCATGCTGGACCTTTTCATTGATCTTCGCATGAAACACCAGGTCCCTAGCGACCTTTGCATGCTGTCTCGAAAATCCCAGCGAGGTGGCACTGCGAGTGCTCTTTCGTCACTGTCATGGATACACCTGGGACTCGTGACCAGAGCGCTCGGGCTTCTTGACTCGTTTGAAGCTTATTGCCGTTGCGGGTTGCGCTAAGCATGTGGCAGCTTTGGGATGAGCCTTGTTTTGCACAGTCAAAAGTCTTTGCTTACTCGCTTCAAGCACTCGATATCAGAGCACCGCCAAATATGAAGTACACCAGACGCTACAGGGCTGAGGTCTTCTCCCAATGTTACTTTTCATCCGCGCCGACTGCAACAAGGAACCCTGGTAGTGTCTGTGCATATCACGAGCACATCCCGAATCGCACTGATTCCATCAATGCCAATAAGGTCTTATGTGAATCGGGTTGCGCCGTGTCCGAGTGAGCATCGTTGCTGCTAGCCGCGCAAACGGAGCACATCTGCTCGCAGGTGCCACGCTTGGCTCAGCGCGAGCACGGAGTACCTATCGTGCCAAGTATTGATCATGGCCGCCAGATAACAGTCAGCGTTGCCTTGTCTGCTTGCCACGTGTTGACGGCTTATCTTGGCAAAACTGTGAGCTTGAGTCTGTACAGCTCTTGAACGTGCTCCTGATGCGTAGCAGGTTGATGACACCAGGAGTCGCGTCAGTGCGGTCAGTGTATTCAAGAATGATGGAGGATTTCTCAGCACTGCCAAGAGCGATAGGAAGCTAGAAACCTGGAAGAGAGACAGGGAGGCTGCGTGCAGTGATCGCCAAGTCGCCTGGACATACATGATCGAATTCGTTGCATCGATCATACTGATAATGTTGATCACGACTGGATGTAGCGCATGCATTCGGGATGTCTTGGTAACGCTAGCCTAGCGGAAAGCGCCTCTTGTGGACGGGCGGACTAACTTTGGAGGATGATGATGCCATGAATTATCAACACCTTGGAGTTCTTGCTTCGATGAGGACTTCTCAATGGCTGCCATATCTTGTGTTACGTTCGGCGCGTTCTTGCATTTGTAGCGTGTACGGGCTGCATAACCGTTTCGGAGAGGCGAGGAATCTCCGAGCGGTGGAAATGTAGGTCTTTCGGCAGATGATGATTTCAGAAGCTACACCCGACAATTGTCTCATCTTCCTATATTCGATACCATATCGACCGACGTATGCTTTGATGTAAATCGACCGACGTCCGCTTTGATGCAAACGAGCCATGTTCACACGTGCATATCACTCTATGGGCTGAGCATAGCAGCATCTACCCCAACTTTTAGCTGGAGTCGCACGCTGGGCTAGAACCATTAGAGTTCCAAGAGCTCCAACGTGATCACTACCTAGGTAGTTGCTCAGCTGTTCTGAGAACGCGCTCTCGTCTGCGGCTACCGTATACTCACTAAAAGACGAGTGACAGCAACGTCTTGATATAGTGCTCAGCCAATCCCAAAGCCAGCATACCGCATCCACTGAAGCACCAATAAGCTATTACCGTCCTTGATCACGATTCATATCTAACCAAGTCTCTTCGCTGACCGGAAGTATGCCTCTTTGGAACATCTATCATCCTCCTGGCACCTTCACCACCAAGGAGGAGAAAGACATTTTCGTCAAGGACATCATCGACTACTACCACGTAAAAGGTTCACTCCCTGCCTTCTATGTCATCGTCAACTTCCATCCCATGCCTGCTGGCACAATGTATCGTGGCTACACACCTGTGTCAGAGCAGGAGAGACCCGTAAGCCAGCCCTACCCTCCAACCTTACCAGAATACTTCTCATGCCATGCTCAGTTCATCCGCTTGACAATCTCGCATTTGGCGGCTAATCGCAAGGATTTTCCGGAGGGCGTGGGACCAGCGAGAATGCGCAAAGGGATTGATGAGGCGTGTAAGCGAAGTATCGTGGAGAAAGGGTATGCGTGGGAATATAATGTTACGGAGGATCAGAGGGATTTGTGGAAGATTGATGGGATCATTCCGCCGCCATTTAGAGGTGAGGTGGAGAAGCGGTGGAGGGCGGAAAACAGAGTCTCGGAGTGGGAAGGGGGTCGGGAGACTTTGTGAGATCCTGCGATCATCGCTTCTTGTATGCAGCATTCCATCGCTTACTGCTCAGACAATACGTGTGGTGCATTTGTGTCATACAGTCTTTGTGACGTTGTCTGGCCTACGTCTCAAGACCTCCCCAAAAGCCACCCGAGTCCCTCCTTCGTCTCCTTATTCCACCTCCTGCCCTTCTCCGTCTCTCCAAACAAGAACCAGAAGCAGTGCGGGCACCCCTCATAAACATCCAACTTTGCCTCCACACCCGCCTTCCTCAGCATATCAGCATAAACAATACTGTCGTCACGACCGGGATCCAATCCACACGCCTGCAGGTACGTCCGTGGCAGCCCTTTCAAACCCGTAGGCCAAAGTGAAGCTCTGAAGAATGGCGACGTGTTATCTGGTGCGTGGCAATGGGCGAAGAGCTTGAGCGTGTCTCGAGAAAGCAGGGGAGCGTTGAGGCAGGCTGGATCGGTTCCGGAGAGGTAATGGGATTTGTACTCCGGTGGTGGATCGTGATGGTTGATGTAAGAGCCTGCCGATAGGAACACGCCAGTGATTTTGTTGCCGCTGGCCTGCATTGACGGGTCGTGTTGGGCTTGTAGTGCGATTGTGCTGGAGACGTTTGCGCCGGCGCTTTCACCGCCGATCAGCAGGCCTAGGCTCGAGTCGCCATTGAATTCGGAGGCGTTCTTGACGATATGGCGGAATGCATCCCAACAGTCGTCTCGTCCAACAGGGAATCGGTGCTCGGGCGCCAGTCTGTAGGCAGGGGCTAGAACCACGAGGTTGTGATCTTTGCACCATTGCCGGCACTTGCTCATTTCCATCTCCGGGCTGCCGATGCACATTCCTCCTCCGTGGTACCAAATCAAAACTGGTAGCTTTTGAGAGCCGGCTGCTGCTGGTCGCAAGACCAAGATACGTTGCTCGACTCCGTCACGAGTCGTGTAAGTAGATTTGGCTTCCTTGACTTTGGGATCTGGGTCAGGAGGTGGAAGGGAAGACCAATTCTTTCGAATTTTCAGCATTGTTTCTTCTGGATGATCAAAGTCGTACTTCGGCTTCGGGAGGATAGAGAGCGTATCATCTAGCTCTGGATCTACCTTCGCATATGAGGCGAGTTCAGCCGGGTTGCGAAGGCGAGGTTCTTGAGGCATTGCGGCAGGCAGACGAACTCGGACGGTGATGCAATAGAAGTCTAGCGCTTCGTCTTTACGACACTGCAGGTGGTATATGCGCTTTGGTGAAGTTCCTGGAGGTTCGCGCCAAGGCGTAGTATCAATGAATGTGGGTGAGATTGATGATGACTCAATCTATGCAGACAACATACTCTGGCAGTACCTCGCATCAGCGAGAAAACTTTTGCCGTTCTAGGTGTTGCGAAACAAGTGTTCCAGTCTAATATGCGGATAAGCTGTACTGTTGCGAATTCGGAAGGCACGCAGCCGGAAGCTAGAACTATCCTGCTTGTGCCTCAGGCCAACATCAAGCACTTCGGGACTCAAGCTTCTTATACCCACAGTTCATGCACAGCCCTGTACGACACGAAACAGCATTCCAACTTCTCAACACACCGTCAGAATGGCCGACAACAACGACACGCAGATGGAAGTCGACTCAGCGCCGGCCTCGCCCGAGACCGCACGCGCCAAGAACGGTGCCGGCGCAAGCAAAGATACACAAACAGCAGAGAACGCGGCAGCGGTGCGCAGTATCGAGGGCTGGATCGTTGTAGTCACGAACGTACATGAAGAGGCGAGCGAAGAGGACATCCAGGATATGTTTGGCGAGTTTGGGGAGATCAAGAACCTGCACATGAACCTGGACCGGAGGACGGGTTATGTCAAGGTAACACACATCGCTACTCTAGTCTTGGTGACGTGGATATACTGAATGAATGTTTGATTAGGGATACGTGCTTATTGAGTACCCCACTCTGAGCGAGGCACGCGCTGCAATTGAAGGCGCAAATGGGGAGAAATTGCTTGAGCAAACAGTGCATGTCGACTTTGCGTTTGTGAGACCACCGCCGGAGAAGAAGGGCGGACAGGCAAGAAGTGGTGCGCGGCGAGGTGGAGGGGCTAGGGATCGGAGTGGGAGTCCTGTTGAGGAGAGGAAACGGGACGGGAGCGAAGGTAGGGATTGATTGATTGAAGACCCGAGGCCGTGAAGAGCGGCGGCAATGATACGCCAGCATGGGTATGGACCCATGCGCACACGACTCTGTGCGGCAATTGAAGGGTCCGTCATGCTACGGGAGATCGCGGCACTGAACATGCTGGTGAATAGCAAGCCGACTTGCTGGTAGTCGGCAGGTAGTTTGAGCCATCACGAGGTAAGATTGGCTTCTCCACGACTCGGATCAACTGCTGACGAGAACCGCAGGACTATGTTTGATCCAACCAGTTACTGCAGAGCCAGCATGACTGGCATGAAGCTAGGAACGTCAAGCTAAGAGCGATCATGACCCTAAGAATGCGCTTGCTACCCGAGCCACGAACCTTAGCCTTACGAATAGGCTGCTCGTGAGACGTGGCCTTGGACCTGCTCGCAACTCGAGCCTGAAGATTTTCTGATCTCTGGTCGTATGCAGAGCAGGTGAACCTCATGAAAGCTAGCATGCGTCAAGGCAGTCCGCTGTTTAAGCTTGGTAGCTCTGTCTTGCCGTAAGACTGTTCACTACCGGTTGTCTGAGACAGGCGCGGCTGGGATCATTGTGCTGCAGGTACTGGTGAAGTACAGATAGACACCGCTGACCACCAAGAATTACATGCTGCTCTTAACGAATGATACTTTGGTCATCACATCTCTTGCAAAAAACCTACTGAGTTACAATTTCAATCATCACATAATCTAGCTCGCAGGCATGGATCACAACAACGAGACAAGGCTACGTAGCTCGCACCGCCATCTTGCACGATCCACCGCTCCATCGTCTTCTCATCGCCAGCGACGTCAACAGACGTCGTCAGAACTCGTCGATGACCACTCTATCACTGTCCCGGTCCGCTGGCGTTCAGCATCGCAGGACTCCGAGGTCTCGCCACGAACAGTACCCCCGCCTCATCCGCAACCTGCTCTGCAATTGGGACACGACCATGATGATGGTTGGCCACGGAACAGGCCGGGTGAGCTCCCGTTGCTATGGGATCCAAGTGGCGATGGTCATACAGCACGAAGACATTCGATGCTGTTCGATGGAAGGCGGCAGCGCGATTCGGATGCTCGGATGCCTCAAGCTGTTAGCGGCCGATTGAGAACGGAGAGCGAGGAACGGAATGCTTTGACTAGACAAGGAAGGAGAAATGTGGGTAGGCAGGGAAGGAGGAACGCTGCTGCTCTGGAGCGAGCGCATCGGCAGCATCGAGCGAGTAATGCTCGCTCGCAAGAAGCTGGCGAGCGCGCATCTGAACAAGAGGAGGAAGTGATGGCTCTAGTCGAATTACTGATGTCGACCTTCAGACCAAATATGCCCACAGATGTGGCGAATCGGATGCGCGCCATCTTGACTGATATGCGCTGGCACCTGGACGACGATGCGCTTGAGCAGGTTTTGGCGGACACGGCTGACGAGATCTGGTCTGAGAGGCGGCGGACAGACTTGAATGGCGTCGTTGAGCCGCTGAATGATGAGTGGCGGAGGATTGTCGAGATTCTGGAACGGAGATGGGAGGAGCTGCGGAACAGGCGTGAGGAGAGTCGCTCGGAGGTCGCTGTCGAAGCCTTGATCGGGTCCAGCGAGACACTGGACTATCATTTTGGAAACGACGATCAAAGCCTGACACAGACTTCACAGAGTAGCGCCCCCGCTGGCGGGAGACCTGATGCCGACGGAACGAGCGATGTGGGCGACTTTGTTGCTGAGCAGAGCCAACGCCGAGCAAGATATGTACCACATGTGCAGATCTTGGATCATGCGCATATCGGTGAGAATCCTCACAGTGATCACCTGGCAAGAGGCAGAGCGCTGCGCGGGGAGGCCGTGAACGTGATTGCTCAGATAGAAGGGGATGCTGATCTGCGGAGGGCACTGAATGAGGAAGCGAGAACAGCAGCTGAACCAACTGGCTCGCCTCAAATCGATTTGACAGTGCGTCAGCCTGCGCGAGCGATCAGCGGTGCTGGAAGGGATCTTAATCAGCTCGTCGCAGAGCTAACGAGTGAGTTTCAAGACATTCAGCGGGCACTTGCAATAGACCCGACTGTTCCACCGCGCCCGCTCACTGCAGAAAGACAAAGCGCTCTTGAGGATATAATTCACAGCGGCATGGTCGAGGAGGAGGTAGAAGTCCTTGTACGTCAATTCCGGCAGGATGCCGATGAGATCAGGAGGATCCAGCAACTTCTCTCAGGAGGACAAAGGGAGCTTAGAGAGCCTCAGCGCGAACCTCGAAGCAGGCAGGTGCGCAGAGAACGGCAGCCTCAGCGCGGGATGTCCAGCAGGCGACGTCAAACAGCAAGGCGCCGAGACCTAACGGATCGTTCGCCTTCTTCGGAATGGACGAACTTGGTGGTGGAAATGTCCGATGATGATGAGGAGACCCCGCCACGGCCGCGCAGGAGAGGGACTGGCCGACGTGATCCAGCTAATCTGCGCAACTTTACCTTCAATCCATCAACGGACAGCTTGATTGACCTCGACAGTCCTGGCAGCCCTCTTAGGCGAGGTTCTCGTCGTCAGTCTTCAAGAAGACGTGGCAGTAGATGCACATACCGCGATCCGACGCAGGAGTTGAGGGACGAGGAGGAAGCGGAAGATCAAGCGGAGATCCTTGGCCTGGATTATCTGGGCAGGCTTCAGCTCAGCGAGGCTGGCATTGCGAGGTTGCAAGCTGAAGGCGTCTGGCGACGCAGTTGGGAGGGGTCGGAAATATTTGGGGACGAGTCGATGTTTGGGCGGGCGAGGGGTGACTTCTGGAGAGCCGGCCAAGGCCTCTGAGCCATGAAAACCTCCCTTGGGTGGATTCTTCCGTCAAAGGCGTCTATCTATCAACAGTTGCTTCCGCCAACCGTGAGGCACCGATAACGCGATGAGCAATGCGGCAGGGTCAACTAGCATTTATTCTTACTGCATCTTCTCGACTGCGACCAATCTCTCAAACTCCTCATCCATCTGCTCCAGGTTCAAGTTCTGCCCCTCAGGCAAGAAGTAATAGATCACACTAGCAAGCACACCAATACCACCAGCCAGATAGAAAGTACTACTCGGCCCAGCAGCTTCCTTGATCGGCGTGAACACCTGCGTGCCAATGGCTGCACCCGCTTTTCCAAAGCCTGCTGCAATACCATAACCCACACCCCTGACACCAGTAGGAAAGACCTCAACGCTTAGCAGCCCGATCGTGGCACCTGGTCCCATGTGGCCAAAAGCCTGCAGCAAGCCGTACAGCACCACGAAAGCGGCGATGGAGTCGGTAGTGAGTTTGTGGTAGAGGCCACCGATGATGAAGCCAATGATGATGTAGCCGAGGGTGAAACCTAGGATGCCAGTCCAGCGGCGTCCGATGCGGTTGACGAGATAGGCGCCCAGAAAAACGCCGGGCACGGGCATCAGGGCGAGGTAGAATTGCCAGAGCGCCACTTGGCGGACGTCGCTATTTGGGACGAGGGAGTTGATGATTGTGGAGGACATGATGGAGTTCGGACTGTGCATTGATCAGTCGATGGAACATAGACACGGTAGGCATGAGGTCGCTTACAAGTTGACAAAGTCATAAAGGAAGAACGCCGCGCTCGTGCCCAAGATTCTTCGCCAGTAGGTCTTGAAGAACAGAATCCAGGGAAAGTCGCGATGCCGGAAATTACTCTTCTCAAACAACCGCCCATCCTGCATCCTCCACCGCACCAGTATGACAAACATAGGCAAGAAGATGGAAATGCCATACATAGCATGAAACGCCACCTTCAGGTTATCATGGCTGCCGATCAAAGACAACAGATAGACAAGCGTGCATATCGGCGCACCGGACGTCGCCATAAGCGTGCTAATGCACACTTGAATGGGCCCCCTATTACCATCGAAGTTCTCATTACTGCTCTCCAGCGCCGCAGCAGCAGACGTAGGATACTCGCCGCCAACTCCCACGCCCGCGGCTCCTCGCGCGATCGTCATGAACCAGAGCATGGCATGCGCGCCGTCAACCTGCCAAGCCAATGTCGCCATCAAGCTCCCAATGACGACCAAACCGGAGGTGACGAGCATGCCACCTTTGCGGCTGAACTTGTCTGCGAGGTACCCGAAGACCACGATCCCGATCACGGCGCCCACGAGGAGGGCGTTCGAGATCCTGGTCTGAATGGCCGAGGTGTAAACTTTGGAGCCAAGAGTGTGCTTGTAGATGACATTGGTGTTTGTGGCGAGGTTGTTCTGGTAACCGTCTGAGAAGTTGGCAAGGGCGGAGCCGAAGATTGTTATGATGGAACCCAAGCGGCGGTCCTGCTGGCTCGCAGACGATTCGACATCCTCCCGATCCTGCTCTGACGTCGCAGCAGTGGTGACGGCAGTGGATTTCTCGTTGACCGAGATGGTAGGATGGAGGTCGGTCGTCGGAGCGACTGCCGCGCTCGGCGAGCTAGCCATAACCACACTTGAGGCTCTTTGCCGTGTGTCTCCTGTATGTCGGAGTGTTGATCTCTAGGCAGGGCTAAAGTGAAGTCGTACAATCGATACCAAAAGCAGAAAGCGAGGTGCGAGGACATAACCCTGGCTTTAAGTGCTGAACTTACCCTTGCCTGCTCTACGATATGGCATGCCATGGCCGTTCAATCAGAGTGAACGTAGCAACTTTTGCATCCCACCATCTGGTATGGTTGCAGGAATTGTGGCGCGTTGAGACCCTGCGGCCCACAGTCTTCTTGACCGATAAAGCGCCGCAGAATCTGTCTCCGCGGTCGGGCGGTCGCGAGGAGACGAAGGCGACAACATGATCGCTCACATAACAACTGCATACCACCCGGCATAGAGATGCTAAGATATTCTTCGTCAGAAGGATTCGGTCACGTCTAGCGCCTTGACGATGCCCAATCAGTCCACGTCTTGCTAGCTTTCGTAAATTGCGTAACTTATCCCTCTCTGCATCATAGTTCAGCCGCAAGAACGCATATTTGAGTCGAGATGCTCGACAATGCTCTTCTATAGATTGCGAGTGTCTTGTCGTCGCTGACGGCCACCCGAAGTCGACAAGCTGCGGTTGCTGGCTCACCCATGTCGAAGCGCACTGAACCGACTCCCGCACCGTGGCACGCATTTTGTCGCGTTCTGGACGCGTTGAAAGGTCATACATCGCATAACCCATAGCTGACGTGTTGCCCGTGCACTAGCTTGAACCGCGCTTGCCTCTAGATGCGCTCGCACCTCGTCCGTGGAATCCTTCGTACTGCGGCAATCGTTGCGTTCATAACACATGACATCATTTCTCAAGCATCAGCCCATCTCGACATCGTCTCCGCTCTCTTTATATGTCTCCTCCATGCTTGGCACAACGACGTCCCAGTTCTCCGTCACGGGCTCTCCGACCAATGTCTCCCCATCGAGCCTGTCCTCGTCCTCCACCTCGATGCCTTCATCCTCAGTCGAGCCTTTGCTCTCGCCTTCACTTCTGAACTTGAATGCAACGACACCACCATCCCTAAGACCGACGCCTTGCGGACTGTCTGTGACCTGACCCTTTCCTGACCTGCCCTGTGTGGCACCCACACTTGCTTTGCCCTTTCCCTTCCGGTTGTCTGCTTCCGCAAGAGCCGCATCTAAGCCGTCGCCATCTTGCAACGGTTCCCAGCCGAGTGAGAGGTTGTTGATGTCTGCTGGTCGCGCCAAGAGGATATCTGCTTCACTCGCCGGTACGTCATGGCCATCGAATTTGCCATTCGGCGAGGTTTGTTGTACAGCCTTTAAGAGCTCTGCGCGGACGGAGCTGAGCTTCTGTAGCGGATCGACGTGCAGGAGTATAGTGGTGCGGTGATGTTTGAAGCGCAGCGTCCATGTTTTGGAGTTCGGTTGTATCGAGGGTGTCATTGTTGCAGTGTGATATGTTGCATGGATTACCGCCGATCTGAGACAGGTCAGGCGAGATTGTCGGTGTATGGTTGAGGAATGTAGCAACGCTCGACCTTTAATGTGTGCAGATGCATTGACAGTTTCAAGGCTGCAAGGCCGCAAGACCCGGCTATTTCCGGCGCTAAACAGATTCACCACCTCCTGGTCAACACAACAGCATGATGAGTGACAGACAGAAAATCAAGACAGAAGCTATTGCCAGAATGACTATTTGCAAAGTCATGGGCCAGTCCACAGTGCCAGATCTAGACAGAGCATTATCCCGCTCTAAATGACTGGAAGACTCACGCGCTCGATTAGACTCGAAATGTATCAAGGCTGTATACAGCATTATCTGGGCACGATCGCCTCGTCCGTGGGATTCTCACGGTCTCAGCATCTTGAGAGACGCGATGAATCATGCTTGACATCGCGGCTCGCAAATATTGTTTGACCTTTACGAGTAAGGAATGCCTTTCGAGAGCCCAGTGGGAGTTACCTCTTGGTCAGATTCACCGCTCAGAGCTTCTCTTGAGGATGCATAGGCACGACGGGTCACTCGACCCATGGGCAATGTCTCCTTTGGTTAGGGCAAAATGAACATTATACTGAAGCAACGGCATGCAAATACTGCAAAGTGCGTGAGGGTCGCTTGGTCTGCTCAAGTTGGATCGAACACGATTGGCAGCAGACACTACTCTACTATGCCAGTACGGTTGAAATTGACATCATGAGGCTTTCTTGACGGTTGGGGCGCGACCAAGTCCTCAAAGGATGAGGCGGTTGTCTGCTAAGCGCGAGCGCAGTGCATGAAACTCTTGGTATCTAGTGGTGATATCTACAGTGGTCTGTCGAGCACAGGCATTTCAGTTTGGTGATAGCAGCTGTCACTGTCTTTCAGCTCGAATTTGCACTTGAAAATTGATATGTGAGGGGTGAGTGATCAATTGTGACAGGTCTGGACTGACATAATATGGAAAGATGGAGCGTGGATGGGTTGGTGACGGCATCAACGGTAGATTGGCTGCTGATGACGGCTGTCACTATTTTGACAGTTGATTTCAGTGGTGAGTAACTCTTTCCTGCATTCACCACTTCTTTGCTCATGCCTTCCTTTCATGTGAAGTCGAAGCTGCACATGGCCAAGCTCGAGTGCTTCACCGCTGTTCACATGTCACGCAGCACGGCTATAAAAATCTCTTCCGAATGTGTCCTCTCCTAATCTTCCACAACAACATCCACATCTTCTAAAACAACATCCATACCATGAAGTCGACCATCCTGCTAGCCGCGATGGCCGCCGCCACCAACATCACCTCCCGCCTCAGCCTATGTCCGGATGACGACGGGCTTACAACTACTGATGCGAACGGCATGGACTACACTCTGTACTGCGACCTGGCATTCACTGGTGATCAGACCGACTGTCCGAGCGGCGAGAACTGCTTTCTGGCATGCGACGCGAACCCAGACTGCTGCGGTGTGAACGTCGATTCGAGCAGCAACGGCTACATCGTCACAGGCCAATGCAACCGCTCGATCTCTGGCTTCGCTGCTTGGCTCAGCGCTCGTGCGAACACCATTGCGCGTGACGTCAAAGTCAACATCAACAACCATTTGACCACGCCATCAACCCGTAACTCCCGTCAAAGCTCACCATCAACATCAACTCCAGCTGTCACTCCCGTCAACGTCAACAAGATTGAGAGCAGGGATGATCCTTCTGACGCGACCTGTCTGTATACCGGTCCTGAGCACAGCAATGACGACGTCGGTGATGTGGGAGCACAAGTCTGCCAAGATCTTGTCGGGACCGTTGTTGAGACGGATGACTTTGGTGAGGAGACGTTGACATTCAAGGACGGTAGTGGTACTGTCACCATAGTAAGTCTCGTCTCATTTGTATAAACTAGGCTGGGCGCTGCTGACATGCTTTCTACAGGGAGTACACTACACGGGACCCAAGAGCTACCTCTTCGAGCAAGACGACTGTCAAGCCGCGGTCAAAGCGCTGATTGCTGACTGCTCCGCTGATGGACATGGCATACAGAGTGGCTATGAGTGGTACGTCATGCAAGCGCACTTGGATTATATAAGACGTGTACTGACAGCAGATTACCCTAGGTACTACGACCGCTACCAAACGTGGTACGTCGGCTTTAACGGGGAGCTCAGCTCGAGCACCCCAGGCGCTTTCTGCTTAGGCTACTGCTAAAGAGGAGCTGAGACCAAGAAAGAGGACGATGGGGTAGTGTGAACACGAGCGAAGACTAGCATGCGATTTGGCCGTGTCTGAGCGCTCTCCGATGTGAGGGAGAGCTGCAAAGTAGCCACCGGTCGGCGAGCTGCATGATGCGTGCTTCCAGACCAGCTGTACAATACAAGAGACATGAGGCTATGATGCAAATCCTTCCTGAGCAAAAATTCGTTGTGGTGATTCAACTTGCAAACACAGTCACGCGCATGGATTAGCTGATTAAAGTAAGGTCGAGGAGTCAAGCGCAAGATCGAGCAGTCAAGAGCATCAGCAAGTATTCAGCCGCGTCAGTAATCGCCAAGCAGTCATTTGCGCCGTGAAGCAATCATCCATGCCGTCAAGCAGTCAGCCATGCCGTCAAGCAGTCAGCCATGCCGTTAAACAGTCATACATGCCGTTAAGCAGTCACACATACCGTCTTGCAGTCATTTGTATCGTTAAGCAGTCATCTTTATCATGTAGCAGTCATACCTATCAGCAAGCAGTCAGTCGTATCAGTCAGCAGTCAGCCGTGTCACTTGGTCAACTGCTTGATCAACCGATTAACTACTGTCAATGCTCGTTCAGGTCCTATTCATAAAAGGAACAGAAATTATATATTCCGTTGAGCCAGAACCTCATTTCTCAGCTATAGTGAGCGCATCCACTGCTTCCCGCTTCCTCCACTGTAGTCGATTGTTGTGAGCCAAGGCATTCTCTATAAGGTCACAACTACGATGTTGTCGACATGGGTAGCTGTTGAGTTTCCTGAAGATTCCTTGCTGCGTTGCGCAAATGGGACTAACAGCGATATGGCAAGGACATAACCTGTCATGCTCAGTGGCATGGGCGATGGTCTAAGCCCTCAGTGCACACTGATCCCCTCGATCACTATGGCCTTTTCTTCCTCTCGACGTCAACATCTCACCGTGAACAGGCCCAGGCGGGGCTCTTGGGCCACTGATCACGATGCTTCCACTGACCCATTGACCGTTGTAATGGCCTTTCTGGATCTTATCAAAAGCCGCCTTTGCTATCAGATCCTCTCTCCAACTCAGAGACTTTCCCATCAAGCGATAAAATCTAACAACCAAGACCTAGCACAAATCTGAAGCCTTTCCAGACTCATCCAAGATGCCACCATTCTTCGACCCAAATAAAGCAGACTTTCTGGGCATGCCAGGCCCAGACATTGCACCTCCGGCCCCAGCGGACGGCTATCGAAGAGCACCAAGCGATGGCCTCTTCTCTTCGGCCGGCCCAGCAGACCCTGACCGCTTCGCCCATGTGGCCCGGAGCATCACACCACCTAATCCCATGGGTATTCCAGCACGTCGAAACCGTGCTTCCATGAATATCGGGGACTACCGCAGCGGTGGCGACGGTCTTCTAGGCGATGGTCTGATCGATGAGCTTGCGGCAGAGCGCCAGCTCGAAGTCGAGCCTCGATATATGTACGAAGACGAGTATATGCCTACAGGCTCGGCTGGACATGCTAGTATCAATCCAACGAGAGACCTACAAGGCATCTACACCGACGACTACAGGCGAGTCCCATCCATGCTCAATGAAGCACTACCCGGTGGTATACGGCCTACAGCCAGGGAGACGATGCCACCGTTGAGTCATGGGACATACGGTAACCCACTCGAGAGGACATGGATGGGCCACAACGATAGTATGCCAGAAGGTGCTATCGATTATGTATCCGCGAGCGATGCTGCTCGCTGGGGTACAAGCGAAGGTCCGAATTTGTATCCTGCCGATATGGTGAGTCCTCGTCTCCTCCGAGGCGTATAAATGAGATTAAGCTGACTCAACTTGCAGGTCACGCCCGAGTTTGTCAGACGGCGGGAGGCCGATCCGAGCTTCAGTCCTGTCAGTTATGATAGTTATACCGGCGAGCGCGACGGACGCTTGGGAGGCGACGGTGGTCATCAGTTCATGGCACCCGGCTACCGGCGCTAGACTTGGTACTTGGTGATGACGACTTGGTGTGCTGCAGAAAACGGCATAATCTGATTCTCTTAGCGAGGCGTTTGGGATGTATCAAATCTTCGGAAGCGGTGCTGCGTGCAATCTCTATTCTACTGAAGTGATAGAGACGCTCTTGATAGGACCTGCAAATCACGTCAAAAATGGCAAGCCATGTCTTCATCATCGAGCAACAAGTAATAGACAAGGAGTACCGACCAGTGACCCTGCCACTCTCATCGACTTATTGACCATTTGATGTGGTTGACGAGCTGATGTAGATGACTTCTTGTACCAAACGACTGTTCAGTGACGCGGATGACTACTCATATTGATCAATTTGGTCCATGATGAGCCGATTGGCGAGCGGAGGCAGAAAAGTGATCACTGAGTCAACCGTCTGGCGAATTGATTTATGCTGGAGTCACTGGTACCAACCGGCCTGTTTTCATATCATCCATTATGCTGCACGCTACGTAGGGATCCAACCCGATGCTCTCTCTCAATGTACATGTCAAGCGACTTGCCCGACGTATGCCCTTGCATACTCTAATTTGCCACACTTCGCAACATTGTCATCTCATCTGTTCTGAAGCAGTGACATCTGGCGTTTCTAGCAAGCATGCTTGGATGCATGTGGATTTTGGACACTTTGCGGAAGTGTGGATCTAGTGCTCCAGCAGCCTCAGCGAACCCTGCACCACCACGTTCTCCAAGACAGAGCCCGGCGGAATATCGATTGTGCTGCCCTCGGTTGCCACGATGATGACAGTACCCTTGAGCACGACGCCACGGCCGAGGTTGACCGCACCAGTGATGGTGAGGTGGTCGAGCTCGAGAATCTTCGGGATCGACGGGATGCGTGACTGGAAGCTAGACACCTTCTTGAAGTCACCGCCGAGCTTGATGAGCGGTGCCGGGCCGAAACGGTTGGGGTCGATCACAAGCTGGCCGTGCTTGAGAGTGTAGAGGTCTGACTTGACGAGCAAGAGGTCGGAGCAGGTCTTGACTGGCAAGAAGCGGCGACGCGGCACGTTGACACCGTGGGCGTTGTGGAAGTGCTTGATGGCAGCACCGACAGCAGTCTCGAGCTGAATAATGCTGACGTCGGCCTCGCCCTTCTTGTCGGCCGGAATGCTCTTGCCGTTTGGAATGATCTCCATGCTGAGCTCGTTATTCTCAACAACACGCTTCACGGCGCGGAGGTTCATCCAGATGTTGTTGGTGTTGAAGTACTTGAACTTCTTGATGGACTTGAACTCGTTCACGTACTGCTTCGGCACCTGAGCGATCTCAAGCAGACGAGCCTGACCCTCGTAGTCGATAATTGTGCCACCCTTGACATCAGCCTTGGTCTTGTCCGTCAATTCCATGATGTACTCTGCTCTTGACTCGACCATGTGCTGAAGGATGTTCAGGTCAACGACAGCGCCGAGGTTGTCAGCATTGGAGAGGAAGACAATCTCGATGCCACGCTCGAGCAGCTTGTCCAGGATGCCGCTGTTGTAGAGCGACTCGAAAACGTCACCGTGACCTGGCGGGTACCAGTCGGTGATCTGGCTGTCGGCGCTCTTTGGCACCGGGAGGAGGGAGTCTTTCAAGATACGCGGGTACTTTGACTGGTTGAAGGTCATGATGTCGATATTGTGACCTTCGTACTTCTTGATGATGTTGGAGGTGTCCGCGTCGGTATTGAAAGAATTCATAAGCACGAACGGGACATTAACGTCGTAGGTGCGGTTCAGGTACTCGATCTGGCGGACCGACAGGTCGAGGAAAGACATGCCGTCACGGACCTCGATAACGGACTTTGGGCCAACACAGCCCATGGAGGTACCGAGACCACCGTTGAGCTTGAGGACTGCGAGCTTGTTGAGGAACTCGACGGACTCGGTGTTGCCAAGGCTGTTGTAGTCGACCACCTGGTCTGGCTTTGGTGGTGCGATCTTGTTCCAGTCAATCTCGTTGCCCTTGGCCTTGTCGTTCAGGTAGCGGCGGAACAGAGCGAAGAAGTTGTCCATCTCAGTCTCGAAGCGCTGCTTCAACTGAGGCTCGGTGACGGTGTCCGCCAGCTGGTTAAGCGCATTGCGCATCTGGGAGGCGGCAACGGAGGTGGAGGTGTTCTCAAAGGCCTATACAGTAGCTTGATGTCAGTCATAGAAGTGAAAGCGGATAGCTATAAAAGGGCTGGAGATGTAAGGGCGTATCGCCAAGCTCAAAGTGCAAATATGGGTGAGCTACAAAGGCCTGCTTGAAAGCTCTGGCCATGAAATGTCACAAGTTCTGTGTCAAGGTTTGCTGAAGAGGTCGTGACTGTGTGTGCCATCGCAGAGCTGTGCAAGCTGTAGGGAGCAGTCCAGGCCCCTAGGCTGTATCTTCACAGCGGGAAGGCGCTGGAAGCAGCCAACGCGTGCAAATATGAATGTTGTAGATGCTGCCAGTGGGCTGTCGTCGATCCAAGGCCGCTGACTTTCGCTGAAGTGCGGGTAAAGGTCGTGCAAGCTGCCAGGCCCTTCTGGTGCTCCCTCGCAAGTCATGGGATACCAGCTGCTCACACCGCTCCAGTATTCGCACCGTTAAGAATACGCCAGTTGTCTCCTTGAGTGTCCATTTGATTCACCACCACCGCTCCCACCCCACCCGCCATTGCCAATGCTTAAGTAAAGGATAAGGAAACATGACTTACCACGTGGCTCTGAGACTTGCCGTGGTGCCTACCCTCAGCGTCTGCGCCATTGGCCGCCTTGAGATGTGAAGGCAACGCGCTTGCCTTTGGTGCCGCCATATTGCCTGTTGTACTTTCGATGCGTTTCTGAGGTGGGTATTCGGCAGGAGTGTTAAGGGTTCTGGTTGTTTCCAAATGTCAATGCAGCTCTTAAAAAGTTGAGGAGCTTGGATCGTGCGGTCGGCCTACCTGCTCCTGCTCAATGTGGGGTACGCGTGTCGTCAGAGTTTCGTGGTTGCTGGGAGAGTTACAAGGGTCTTTGCACGAGAGGACTCGTGGGAGAATGAGGAGGATATCAAGAGAAATAGACACAGTGAAGGCGGCTCATCAGTAGAAAAGCGGTCACTGTTGACTTTATTTGCTCCGAGTCTCTAGCGCCAGGTCCAGATTGAGTTGCAGGTCGGCACGTTCTGGTGGGGGCGAGGGGCGGCGCTCACCTGCACGCACAGACCAACGTTTGCATTGACGTTGGTTCCTAGGGTCCCAACACGGCAGTATCACAGGTAAAATCCCAACCTCAATGGTGTCGTCGACACATCTAGACAGTGGTCCTTCTGCAGTTGGAAGTGCCATTTCTGGTACGTGACTTATTACATTCGTGGGATGTATGCACGCCACGAAATTGGACCATTTACCCCTGGCCATAGCAGCAATGTCGAAACAGAACCGGCTATCTACCTATGACAGGGAAAGATTGTATTAAATGCACATGCCAACGAGCTAGTCATTCGCTTGTCCTGCTACCGTGGTCTCCGGCCCGTACAGCGATCTGCTGCAGGGCAAGCGCTTTCTGCTCACCGACAACGTTTAGATTTTGGCAGTCGAGACCTATGAGCGCGAGTCGCATAGGCTGTGCTGACAGCTCATCACGAACAACAGAAGCCAATTGTGCAACATAATCCCACGCTACAGCGGGGAAGAAATTGCAGCTGAGCCTGTGATCGACAGCTCAGAGCATCGAGACGCTGAACTTTACCAACAAGGACTCAGGTACATGAATGTGCGACCGAAGCCGTCGTGATCGGCATGTCTGGCGGACTACCGGCCACCACTGTCTGCAGGTCCGGCACGCAGACGGTAACGCCACCCGCGACCATTATCGTATCCAAACTCTGCACGTGCAAAAAGCAGAGGCCCAGGTCTAGAATAGGTGCAGTATTGATGAGCTTGTGAAAGACACAACACTAGACATTGTAGCACTGGGAATTGATGGTGAGGTATTTGAGATGCAGATGGGAAAAGCATGGGAAAAGCACTCAGCCCTGAAACACTCCTGCTAGCAGGGATGCTGGTGGCGCGCACGTTTTGGGCCGTCAGTCCCCGAATAGGAAGCTGTGAGTAACGCAAAAGTCCCAATGGAGATGGCAGGTGGAATGCTCATAGACTGCCTGCCTATGTAGCGATAGCACACTCAATCAACCTCCACCGATATCAGGTCTGGTTAGATAAGCTGAAAAATGCCGAACACCTCGCGGCGTGTACATGGTGCCGACTTCTGTGCGTTCGCAATGCAGATTGGCGAGCCTCAAAAGGCTGTCGAGAGCTGGCCAGTAAAGCATGTCGACTCTCTGCAATTGCGGACGATAATTTCAAGGGCAGTATCGTGACCCGGTCTTTATCTTATGAGACTGTTAATAGCCTGCACATTGCGTGAACAGCCACCGCTTCTCAGATCGGGTGCACGTCCCCAGGTGTCTCTCTAAAGATCTCGACAGCTGGGGACTCGGCGAACGCAATGGCCCTGGGCTTCTCCAGTCGCAGCTGTACTTTGCTGCCTGGCAGAACGGCATTCAGCATTCGCTTCTGCAGCTCTCTGATAGTGAACTCGGCTAGTGTTTCCAGTGTCTCGAACTTAGTGGCCTCAACGATCTGGCGTTCAAGTCAGCTACATCCGTTGTCAAGACCGACCGCCTCAGCAAGATCGGTGCGATCGTGAGATCTCGTACCTGCACCAAAGTGGTCTCCAAATTGAAAAGAGCAACAGTCTGCTCACTCCCTTGCATCCCAATCATATTACCAACAAAAATCGTGCAAGTCGCAACGATTGGCTGCTTCTGCGTCCTCTCGTACTGGTTGACACCAACAAGCGTCATAATCTTGACATCCTTCACAGAAAAAGTCCTCTGCCCAGGTCTCGCGACTCGTCCGGTTTCATCATAATAGGACACCGTCCCTAGAACGAGTCCAGCCCCATACATTGCAGCCTTGCCAAGGATGACCTCAATGGCGATTCGAGAGACGATGAAATTCCCAGCAGACTTCTGCGCCATCTCGCAGGCAGATCGTTCGGCCGCAGCGGAGACTTGGCCAGCTGTCATGCCAAGTTGACATGATGCTCGTATGCGTTTGGCAAGTTCACCATAGTGGATCGTGCTGGCGTCCAGAGCATCCTTGTCGGCGGCTGATTTGAAAGGGTGGCGGAGGGCGAGAGTGATTGAGAGGAGAGCCGGTTGTTCCTTGGGCTTGCCCCAGACGTCGGGAGAGAGGACGCCGTATGGCAGTTGTAATTCTCTGATGCTGATGATGTCGCCCGGAAAATCCATGGCTGTGATGAGTCGAGCAGAGCTGGAGGCGAACTGCGCGGCGGCTGGTCACGACATTAATACAGCAGCATCCCACTTCGACCCATGCTGCTCATGTACATCCACAACCACTTGTTTGGCGCAGCTGTCATCAAGCAAAACGGCGTAATGTCCGTTGGTCAAAAAGTAATGTCGAGTTTGCCTAAGGCCGTCACTGAGCTGCAGAGCACGGACATTCGCAGACATAAAGCTCTAGAAGCTTCGTAGGAAGTTGATCTGATCATAAACATTTCGAGTCGCATCCTACAATTTCTCTAATCTCCATGAACACGTGAACGAATCGACCTAACGAAAGTGACATATCTCAAGACCCGAATAACGAGGACAGAATCTACAATGTCGGCAGACGCTCTCAAGGCCGAGGGCAACAAGCTTTTTGCTGCCAAGGACTTTCAAGGCGCTGCGTAGGTTGATGATTGCACAGGACTGCCTGATACTCTTTGACTGACAGTATGCAGAGACAAGTTTGGCGAAGCTATTGCCGCCGATCCTAGCAACCACGTGCTCTACTCAAATCGATCCGGCGCATACGCTTCTCTAAAGGAATGGGACAAGGCACTCGAGGATGCGACGAAGACGACCGACCTGAAGCCCGACTGGTCGAAGGGATGGAGCCGAAAGGGTGGTGCTCTGCATGGCAAGGGTGATCTGGTAGGAGCAGTGGACGCATACGAGGAGGCACTTAAGCTTGATGCAAACAATGCGCAGGCAAAGTCTGGGCTGGACTCGGTACGGAGAGCGATTGATGCAGAGGCGAAGGCGGACGGTCTGGCTGGTGACCCAAGCGGTGGACTTGGCAACATCTTCAGCGACCCACAGCTGATCACCAAGCTGGCAAAGAACCCAAAGACATCGAGCTACCTCAGTGATTCTGCATTCATGGCGAAGCTGCAGAATTTGGCTCGCAACCCGAATGCTGCTGGCCAGGACATGTTCAGCGACCCGAGAATGCTGCAAGTGATGAGCGTGGCCCTAGGCATCGACATGCAGATGGGCAACCCGGAGGACTTCAAGGGTGCATCAGGCAGTGGCGCGGAGAAGGAGGAGGACGTGGAGATGCCGGATGCGCGGCCGCAGCCTAAGGAGGAGCCAAAGAAGGCACCTGAGCCGGAGCCCGAGCCGGAGCCAGAGACCGAAGAGGAGGTTGCGGCTAAGAAGGCGAAGGAAGAGGCTGACAAGGAGAAGGCGGAGGGTACAGCTCTTTACAAGAAGCGCCAATTTGACGATGCTATTGCACATTACAACAAGGCCTGGGAGCTGCACAAGGACATCACATATCTGACCAACCGTTCTGCTGCCGAATTCGAGAAGGGCGACTACGACTCATGTCTTGCGACCTGCCAACAGGCTATCGACCATGGCCGCGAGGTTCTGGCCGACTTCAAGATCATAGCCAAGGCTTTCGGCCGCATGGGCTCAGCATACGAGAAGAAAGGTGACCTGGCAAATGCAGTGGAGTACTACCAGCGCAGCTTGACTGAGCACCGCACACCTGAGATCCTAGCGAAGCTAAGAGCAGCAGAGAAGGCGAAAATAAAGGCCGAGAGGGATGCTTATCTGGACCCGGCGAAGGCTGAGGAGGCAAGAGAGCTCGGCAACCAGAAGTTCAAGGAGAGTGACTGGCCGGCGGCGGTCGAAGCGTACACCGAAATGATCAAGCGTGCACCAGAGGACGCAAGAGGCTACAGTAACCGCGCCGCGTGCCTGATCAAGCTCTTGACCTTCCCATCCGCCGTCCAAGACTGCGACGAAGCCATCAAGCGCGACCCAGCCTTCATACGCGCGTACCTGCGAAAAGCGCAAGCCCTGATCGCAATGAAAGAGTACAACAAAGCTATCGACGTCCTCAACGAGGCTAGCAAGCACGACACCGACGGCAAGAACGCACGCGAGATCGAGCAGAATATCCAGAAAGCGCTTTCAGCGCAGTTCAGTGCGCACGAGGGCGAGACAGAGGAGGAGGCGCAGGCGAGGATCCAGAGAGACCCTGATATCATGGCCATTTTGCAGGATCCGGTTATGCAGAGTATTTTGCAGCAGGCGAAGGGCGACCCGGCGGCGCTGCAGGATCATATGCGGAATCCGCAGATCAAGGCGAACATCAATAAGTTGATTGCCGCGGGTGTGATTAAGCTTGGAAGAGGGCCGATGTAGGTACGTTAATCAGAGGCGGGAATTGCTTCGTGGTAGGATGGCGACGAAGAAAGTATGGTGGCAAGGCAAAGATATTTTGATGTGGCGGACGAGCATACGTAGCATAGCGTTCAAAGCAGACATGGGATGTGTATAGTATCACCAATGAGCCAGTCAACATCAAGCTTGCACCCAGCTCTCGGATCGCAGAGAAGTTTGGCATCTTAAGTTGCCGACATCTCTACGGACTTTCAATCCGCTCTTGCTCTTAATCAGTCAACCCGTTACACGCAAAGCAGAACGATCTGAATGTTTGGGGTGTATTGGCGGCTGCTTAACAGCTCTCTAGTTCACTCCTGGCTCGAGCCCAAGGTGAGGCACGTCTCAGTGACGGCTGTAGACTACCTGCTGCGACCCAACCTTGTAGGCTTGGGATTGCGACTATAAGCTTGAGACGCACGGAAAGCAGCCAGCCATAGGCCGCTATGACATTGATGGACCCAGCTGAGGAGCTATCTTAAACGCCTATGCCCAAGCCACAATGCATGCATGAAATTCATCCCAGTATCATCCTCGCTCCACTCGATACCACTTTACATCACCACACCAGAGTTGGACGCAATACGCGGCCAGAGCTCAGCAGCCTCCTTGCCGACGGGTCCAGTGATGGCAGATCCCTTCATTTCACCCTTGGGGTTGACGATCTGTTGCAACAAACAGTCAGCTATTTATCTCTCGTCGCAGCATACTCAGCTATGGGCTGTCCGGAGCAGTTGCAACTTACCACACCAGCGTTGTCCTCGAAGTACAGGAAGACACCGTCCGCGCGTCTCCATGGCTTGCTCTGCCTGACGATGACAGCGGGCATGACCTTCTTCCTCAGCTCTGGCTTTCCCTTCTTGACGGTCGCCATGACCATGTCGCCGACACCGCCGGCCGGGAGTCTGTTGAGGCGGGCACCGAAACCCTTGACTGAGATGATGTACAAGTTGCGGGCGCCGGAGTTGTCTGCGCAGTTCATGACGGCGCCGCTGTTCGTCAAATGTCAGCACATGTTTCCTTTAACAATAATCCGTGCAATATTCTCCCAGCAAAACTGCAATGTTCCTGTATCGTAGCCCTCCGTGACCCAAGAATTTCCCTTTCTCTAGCCATAACAATCCAGCCACCAATTCTGACCACAGCACCTCCTCTTTATCGCTCGAACTCGGGGAAGACGTACACAGGCAGACCCAAGGTCATCCTCAGCTTGTTACCGGAAGTAGATCCACGACTGCGCAGAAGTCAGTATTTCTTCCGCTGCCACGCGCAGCTTTTGCGCATCATCTTACCCGCGACCCATTGTGATTGATTGACTGTGATGTTAGTGGATGTGTTTGGACGGCTTCGTTGCCTTTGTCGTATCGTCGTCGTCGTCGGTGGGCGGTGGTTCAGTGCAGACGTCGCGGACTTTTCGGTTTGGCCCACGCAACTCTTGGCGTGTGGGTCAACTTCGGCTTTTTGGCTGTTGGCCTGAGGCATTCCTAGCGCCTTTCGGGGCAACGGCAGCCTTCCTAGTATTTCAGGAGTGCTCCTGCTTGTTCTTCACTATGTGAGCAAAATTTCAAGCAACCGGAGTGTCCTCGATGTACAAACCATACTACAAGCTGCTTCGTAATGTTATGGGCGCTTGCATAGAAGAGTCTACGGTGCAAAATATCTACTGGGCCGGCAATGGGTGCGGAGGATGAACAATCTCGTGCATGGTTCTGGTTCTACTCTACTCTACGCACTGCGCTAGGCTATCGAAAATCAGACGTGCTCCTGCATTTTCTTGATCCATATCCGCTATGCATTTCCAAACCATACTCTGTCAGAAAGCAGGAACGAGCTTCTAGCCCAACAAGTCGTCCAAGCCACTGCTCCCTGTGCTCGGCTTCGCGCCATTACTGCTCGCCGGTGGTGGCGAGAAAGCCGAAGACGGCGCAGGAGCATTGGCACCATACAGGCCAGCTTGACTCTTCTGCTTGGCCATATCTGCGATTGTCATACCACCAGATTTTGGCGTTGAGGCTTTCTTCGTCCCTGCTAGTAAGCTGGCAAAAGCGTCGCCGCCCGCAGCTGGCTTCTTGGCTGCCGGCGCGCCACCAATGCCGGGTGATGGAGACGCCATGCCTGAGCCTGGGGTACTCGCTGACTGCGGCTGTGCAGCTGAGACTGAAGTAAAGTAGTTTGGTCCAGTCGGCTGATACCCAGTTGGCTTCTGCTGTACCGGCGGAGAGAATGCAGATGGCGTGCCAGCGCTAGGTGGCGGCGAGGTCGTGGAGAAGAGATTGCTAAAGTCCGCTTTTTGTGTGCCGAGCTGTGGTGCTGGTTGAGCAAACTGTGTAGATGCTGTTGTGGTCGAGAAGGAGCTATAGTTCGGCTTCGGTATGCTCGGCGCTGCAGCTGGAGCGGCTGTCGTTGATGGCGCAGCAGATTGGAAGTCGTCAAAGTCATCGTCGTCTGCAGGAGCCGCTGCTAGAGGCGCAGAGATAGTGCTTGCAGCTGGCGGGCTGAGCACTGCAGATGCCCCGGTCGAAGGCGCCGCTGGCTCGTCGCCAAAGTCGAACAGATCAACTTCCGGCTCCTTAGGCTTCGGCGGGTCGGCTTTCTTCGCTGCTGTTCGCCTTTGGCTGGTGGATGCGGCTTCTGGTCGTCTACGAGTGGCAGAGGGTGCTGTGGCACCACCATCGTCATACTCGTCGTATTCGTCAAATCGGTCCTGCCCGCCTCTTCTGCCACCCTCATCGTAGTCATCATGGCTTTCGCCGCCGAAGCCACCGCCATCTCCATAGACTCCTCGCGTTGAGCCTCCAAATGTACCTCCATAGCCTCCAGTCTCGCTGCCAAATCCACCATATCTGCTGCTGCTTCCACCTCCCAGACCTGCGCCCCCCTCGACACCCGAGTATTTATTGCGAGTAGCCCGCGCCTTTTTCCTTTCGGCTCGTATTCTATCCACATCGCTTAGCAGATCCGTAAGCTCCTTGCTCCTGTTGCGCACGTTGATGCCCTGATCCTTTCCGTTCTGGTCAATGTAGTGGAACTGCTTGAGCATCTTCAGCAGGCTTAGGTGTGATCGAGCGTCATCGATGACCCTTTCAGACCCATTCTTGACCAGGAACTCCATAAGCTGGAGTGCCTTGTATATTTGACGCCATTCTTCGGCAGACTTCTCGGTGAAGCGCTTGTATATCATGGGCATGATTTCGTTGAGCAGCTGGCTGAAGACGCTGTCAGTACTGTATGGTCTACAATTCTGTCACGGTGTCGTACTAATTGAAGGTGCCGTTTGCGATCTCTTGCATGAGCGTAGAGGAAGCCCCCCAGGGCTCATTGTTGGTCGCTTCTCGGACTTTGCTTTCCATTTCGGTGTAGTTCATGACAGCTGTGCCCGTTAGTCGCGCGCGTCCTGCCTACAGTCTGCCATCGCACAAACCATTCTGCACTTTCCTGACGCCTGCTTTCAGGTCGTATAGCGTCAGGTTGCTGACCTGGTTCCGAAGGTCATTCCAGTCCATTGCTGCGGTTGAGGACGTCGAATCTCAAATGTATGATATAGACAGCGTGGGCACAGAGAACCCGAAAGTCTTATATAGGCGCGAGATAGGGTTTTGTGATCCAATATGTGTTGGATTTCTTTGGATGGGAGTGTCAATACGCGACCCTGACACTTGGGCTCACGCTCGGCACATGCCGGCTCCGCAATGATCTCCGTGGTAGCAAAGTTCAGAGATGGAGGGCGATGTGATACTTCCGTTCTTCTCATCAACAAATCATCTGTATCATCCAAACTTCGCTGAGAGCGCCGTATTTGCATAAGGGCGGTTGTGGTACTATCATTCCTGTAACACTAGGTACGTAAAAGCATTTGGGCCAGGTAGAAGGCGTCTCAGGAGAAGAATCACATGCTAATGGCTTTCGTTTTCCAGTCGTGCAAAGCCATCGATTTTCTTGTAACCAAATACAGTAAGTGCATCGATTGTGTTGTCTTGATGAGCACATGCAGCAATACGATGGACATTCTTGGCCATTGATGGGGCTTCTTGACAGCTGCGAAAGCCGCCATTCACTGGCAGCTCGGGAACAACCTGAGTGACGTTTTTCCTTGGCCCTTGCAAAGGATAGCTGTTGGTGGGGCAATCACTGACCCCGCCATCTCAGTCTTTTCTTTCGAACATGTTCTCTTCGACTACCACCACATCTTCCCTCTCCAAGTTCATCACCAATACCTCAGCACTTCGATCAGCAACCAGAGCATCAACAAACTTCAACCGCTCCTTCACAGCTTCAGCCGCCAACATGACCATCAAGACCTACTTCGACATCGAGTGGACCGGCCCTTACCTCAAGACCGACTCCAGCGGCAAGGTCATTGAGAAGGACCAAGCCGACAAGCGTGAGTGTCACCGCCATCGTTCAATGCATCAGAAACCCATCAGCTGACAACATATTCGCAGCTCGCTCCGGCCGCGTCAACTTCGAGCTTTTTGACGATATTGTCCCGAAGACAGCTGAGAACTTCCGTGCTCTCTGCACTGGCGAGAAGGGCTTCGGCTACACTGGTTCCAAGTTCCACCGTGTGATCCCAGACTTCATGCTCCAGGGTGGTGACTTCACCCGCGGCAACGTGAGCCCAACCATCAACGGCTGCTGATGTCGAACAATGTACTAACAATGTACCATAACAGGGCACTGGCGGCAAGTCAATCTATGGTGAGAAGTTCGCCGACGAGAACTTCAAGCTCACCCACAGCAAGCCTTTCATGCTCTCCATGGCCAACGCTGGCCCGAACACCAACGGCTCGCAGTTCTTCATCACCACCGTCGTTACCTCGTGGCTCGACGGTCGCCACGTCGTCTTCGGCGCGGTGCCGGACGGTGACGTCGAGTCGATGAGCGTCATCAAGTCTGTTGAGGCCTGCGGTAGCTCCAGCGGTGCCGTCAAGAAGGCCTCGCCGCCAACCATCGTCAAGAGCGGTGTTGCCTAAATGGTTTCACAAGGACATACTTCATCAGATGATACTCGGCAGCGACCTGCTTGCTTGACCTCACGGTCTTGCAGGTTCATGGATAATAAGCATTGAATGATCGGCGTGACTCTTCAGTCATGGCTGATAGCTGGCTATGGTGACGGTGTAGTTAGCTCAAAAGTGGCTGCAATTGAATGATGATGTGAATCAACTTCAAATCGCCTCTAAATTCTTGACGTTGTGACCCGAGTAATTCCTCACACCCGCCACTCACGTCAAACCACCGTTCGATGCCATTTCAGTTATGGTCCGGACGGACCAACCGAGCAGTAGTCTACACGTGCTGAGAACAGACCGACTTGACGTCCTCACTCGAAGCATCGACTTATGTTCACCATGGCCAGGCAGCTTCTCGTTTTGATATTTCGGCACGGGCAAATGTCGTCTACAGTGTGTTTCAACAGCGTTCGTTGAAGAGAGGTCAATGCTGGTCTCAATGCTTACACGGTGCCCTGGTCAAGGCCGTCGTATTCACCACGACTTAAGGTTCCACTTTCCACTGCGTCAATCTTCACGCGCCCGACGCGCGGGACTGATATGAATGCACGCTCTTGCCTTCTCCAACAGCCCTACTCTTCCTCGCCGTCGACATAAGATGATTTTACGCAAGCCAAGGTAACATAGACCCATATGTGCTCCACCGTGAAATGCCTGCTTCGTAACAAGGCCACCCCACGACAAAACATAACCCCTCACTTGCCCTTTCTGAATTATCGGACCCTGAAATAGAATCGCCGGCAGGGACCTGCAACGCCGCGCAACCTAATGCCAGCCGTTACGCGACTATTGGTAAATTGCGTGCGCTTCGTGTTTCAGCTCATTATCTTTCGCGCGTGCTGAAAATACGAATGGTGCTGTCGAACTAGGAAGGCGTCGGGCACAGGCTGGGCATCAGTCCTGTGATCTGCATCGATATGCGGTTGCTGGGTTGCGGGCAGCTCGAGACTGTTGACATTAAGTGAATGAGAGGTGGACCCCTCGCTTGGACTCAGTCACGCTGGCTCGGAGAGCACTCCTTCGAGGCCCTCATACACATGTGCTGCTTTTGAGGGAACTTGGGGATCATAGGAAGAGCCTGCTGTGGTGCTGGACACCTCGGCAGTGGAGTTCCGCTAGATCGAGTACATCGGAACAATTGTGCACGCTGGCGATCGCACGGCTATGGCTGAGGAAGCAGAAGGTGGGAAGCAGTCTGCGCGGTCGAGGTTCTTGAGCAAGAGCAAATGGGGCAAGGTGTTCAAAGAGAACGACGCGCCGCCGGCCACAGGCAATCTCAGCTCATTCAAATTGAACGAAGACGTGACGGACTTCCTGAAGCCCTCGACCGATCGAGTTGCGAGCACACGACCAAGAATCAACATTGCAGTCGCACAGAGGTGGCCTGAGGCACATGAAGTCAAGAAAGCACATGATTCACAGGGAGCGAGGACACCTGTCAATGGCTGGACAAAGCCCAGGAGAAGAGAGGGCCTAGTGGTCGGCTTCGTCAAGACTGCGCCGGAGGTCATTGGTGAGGGCGGAGATGAGGCACCGGATCCGCCCCAGGAGATATCGAGGATGAAGAATAGGGTAGCCAGGTCTGTGTCGGATGCAAAGGTCCTGGATACCCGGTCCACCACCCAGCCTCAGCAGTCGGGGCCAAGACCCGCGCAGCCCGGAAGAGATCCTAAACTACTTGGTGGACCGGAAGACAGGAGGCAACGCCACGGCGGCTTAGACCCCAGGACCGGTCCACCAGCAGATCGGCAGCAAGCGCAGCCTGCAATACTGGATCCCAGCGCAGGCAGCATACCAGGTGGTAGCTTTCGACCTCCGCCCATGCGGAGGGCACAAACAAACAACGAGTTCTCTCCGCCGCTGCAGAGGAAGCACCAGTCACCGCCCTTTGAGCCAGCAATGCCGCACAGGCCGAGCCTTGGTCGTACTCCAACTGGACTTCCAGAAGAGTCTGAGCGGCAATACTCGCCTTCCGTCGATGACCTACATTTCGAGCTACCAGTGCCAAGACCAACCATCAGCACCAGCTTCGATGATGGCAACAACATGGCTGCCAATGATTTTGAGGCAGGTAGCCGGCCTCAGCATGACAAGCGTAGCAAGTATGGCATGCTTTCTCCTTCGTCTGCTGATCCACCCTCTCCCGCTCTACGAAGGCAACGAGACATGACGAATAATGAAGGCATGGCTTTTCGCAGAGCCAGCGCAATATATATGAACAGCGAGAGTCCAGTGAAAGATTTCAACGAAGGCTTTCAACCTTCTGCTGATTACTATGATGCTCTGTCACAGGCACAAGCAGACGCCCTCTCACCTGACAGCTCGTCTACAGCATCTGCGATATCGTCCCTGGGACAGTCGCCATTTGCAGATCCCAAGTATACCGAACGGAGCGATCCGGAAACGGCCACAGATGCAAAGCGAGCGTCAGAGGGATCTAGTTTGTACCCAGATTCTGAGCGATCCCCGATTAGCCAGACAGACCCACCGTCATTCTCAGATCCAAAATGTATGAAACGGCGATCTGCTGAAGTACCTGCTGCTTCGCAGCTTGATCCACTTGCGTTGCTAGATGCAGAGCCACCGCCTCCTGAAGCGCAATTGCAAGCCCAACCACGACGACCAGCACACCAAATGCCATTTGAATCGCTTCGCCAACAGCGCAAGAATGACTACCAGCCAAGTTATATGAAGGATGTTCGGACAGATAGGACCAATGGATCTGTGCCTGAGGCTTCTGCTCGGCCATCTCAGGACACCCCTGCAAAAGACGCGCAAGCCATCCAACAGACCACTGATATGCAAACAACGCATAGCGATGCGCACACTCCAGAAGGCTCAAGACCATTGCGTGCCGAGCAAATGCTGCCAGAAACGCACACAATGCAGCCGGCGAGCGGATCTGTCGGTGCGGCAGGAATACCGAAGGAAGCGATCATAGACATGGCAGACAATAGGCCACGGATCCCGTCTCGTTCTCCGTTGCGCGACAGGATGTTTGGATCACAATCGGAGGTTGCGCCTAATGAGTCGAGGATGATGTATTCTCAGCCTGGCCAATCGAGCGGTAGCCTTAACCACTTCCCTCGATCTCCTGCATCGCGCTCGCCAGTAGCGAGCCACAGACGCCAAGGTTCACGAGAAGTGGAAATGTCCGGTAGAGCTTATCGAGACGGCGCTGCACAACAGACGTCTCCCTCGCCTCTTTACCAGACCTCCAGTGCAAGCCCGCAGCACAGCAGTCCGGATTCTTCTTTGCTTGAACCTGATATCTCCAGTAGAGATGGACCCTCCCCAAGTGCCCGCCAGACAAGCCCACGCCCAGCAGATTACTTCTCCGCGCCCCGACCATATCAGAGTCAGCCTGCGAAATCGCCAATGCTGAATCTGCGCAACGAAGAGACTACTCGGCCAGGATCAGCGGCGTCAACGCATGGAGGTTCCTCGTCACCAGGACCTCCGATGCGCGGCGACCCAGGCGCAGATCTGGCTCTGGCGGACTTTGCCGGTCGCGTGGCACACATGAAAGGCGTCTTCAGTCTGACCGCAGAGAAGGAGAGGTCGACAGATCACTGCACGCCGGAGGCCTGGCTCAGGACTGCTATATGGTGGTATCTGATCGGTAAATCAGGGCTTGAGAGCCTTCTCGCACAGAGGTCAAAAGCGGATGAGCCACCAAGACAAATGCTGATGCAAGCGCACGTCGATTTGGCAAAAGCGCATTGGATTGTGACTGGCCCGCTCGAGCTATATGATATGAGTGAAGGTGGTAGCCAGGCTAACGCACCGTCAAGTGCCAGAACAGAGGCTTTGCGGCAATCTGTTACGCTCCTGATGAGCTATCTGAAGTCGCTTTCAGCCTCGATACAGAAGAGCCAACTGATGCCGCCAAGCCAATCTCTCATCCAGGGCCAGGACACGAATGTCTGGATAGACTATCCGCGCTTCACCGCTGACGCCGCCGCTGTCCTTGGTGGCAACACGTCTAAAGCGCTGATCGCAGAGTCTGCGGATTCGGCACCAAAAGCGCTGGACGTCTTACCACTCGGAGACACCAGAGACACTTTCTGCTACAACCGCTTCCCCGTGCAAGTGACAGTCAATACGGACGACGTCGATACTGACCGCGTGAATTTGCCATGCATCGTCACAATGGTACGCAATCGGCGCGACTACCAGATAACATTGCTCGTCTCAAGCCAGAATGAGCTTGTCAATATTAAGATAGCGCCAAAGCACGACAGCAGCAAAGGCACCACTTGGCGCGACGTATCCTGGAAAGCGAGCTCTTTCATGATGATCGTCAGTCTTCCACGCGGGTTTGATCTCTCAATACGAATGCAAGACCGCGATTTCCGCTCGCTATGGAATCTAGCTGAGTACTCGCGCAAGGTCGAAAGCAGTCTCAGGCCAGAGCGCGACGAGAAGCTGGTGCATGAGGCACGCCTGACTGAACTGCAGTACGCTGACTCTTCAGGCACGTCGAGCTTCCCGCAGAGCAAGCTTCGGAGCTGCAGTGCATTAATATATGAGCGACACACTGACCACAGTGATGGCAGCGGTACTCGCAAGATGCACCGCGGATTCAGGCTTTTGCTTCTCACTGGTTCAGGCCACAAGTCCCTCAGCTGTGCTAGCCATGAGATCTGCAGACGCTCGCCACTCTTTTTCGAGTTCATTACCGATGCGTCAGCCAACGGGACTACTGCCATGGTCCTACGTATTCGTGAAGAGAGAAGACAGTGCAGAGTTCTGCTGGTATTTCCGGATGCAGCAAGCAGGAATGCTTTTTACGAAGTGTTAAATGGCCTGACGGTCGGGCCTGACGAGACAATCGTTGGGAAAGTGAAATGTGCAGGCGTCAACATCGAGCCAGCGACGCAGATCGAAGGCTTCACGCCGATCAGCCATCCTGCACTTCATGCGTTACAATGGCAAAGGCTAGGCGTTACAAACCACTCTTCAGACATTCTAAACATACCAGAGACGGTCGAATCGGAAAGCTTACGAATCATTGCTCGACATGCCGGAGGCTGCATTACCGATCGACTGAACATGGGTAAAGGCGAGCTACATCTTCGTCTGCCCTGCTCAGATAAAGTTCGACCATCTGTGCAGATGCTCCGCCAGCCTCAAGAAGATCTGACCATGTCGGTCGACACTCGCCATTGTCCTCCACAGGTCGCGGATGGCATCGCGGACCTTTTACGGTTGGCACAGGAACAACAAACTATTCGCACATACGCTTTTGCCACCAACGACGACCTGCATGCTTTTCAAGCCGCCGTCACTGGGTTTACGGTCAAATACGACGGTATTGCCAGCACCTTTGCCATTTCTCGCCGCATGATGGTCGTTAGCATCCACCACAAATGGCAGGCTTCCAACGTCCGTCTTCAGATTGTGACGCAGTCCAATACGACCAAGATCTTAGCTTTTATGGAGGACTTCGTGCACGCGGATGCCATGTGCTTTGAGGTCAAATCCATGGATACCTTTGAGAGTGTCAAAGGTGATAGCAAAGGCAAGAAGTGGGCTGTTAAGCTGAAGGAGGCGAAGTTCAGTCTGCCGAGCAAGGAGAAAGGCGAGCTTGCGGTAGAAGACAAGGTGATGAGGCGATTCGTGAATCTGGAGGGCTTGGATTATGCAGAGGAGCATGATGACATTACCATTGGTTTTGATACTGAAGCTGGTAAGTCCTACCGTCCAAAATCAACACTGTATGACTGCTAATCTCGCGACAGACCGCGACAATTTCGCGTCAGCTCTCCCCGCTGCCACGTCTACCAGTCGTGGCATGTCTCTAAGACGACGCATCTGAGCGTCGAAAGTTCGGCTGCAATACTTTCGCAATTTAGCCGTCTAGCCTTGCATAGCGTTTGGCGTTCAGCATCAAAGGAAAGGAGCATTATGGAAGGATTTGTCGGATTGAATACCCAGCCCTGGGAAGTGGGGCACGCGTTGTGAATTGAGTTCATTGTGGAGTCGCCAGGGTCGAAGTGGGATGGAGCTTGCTTCGAATTTCTCGGAGTTATGATGGCGTCAACTTCGCGCCCTGTGAGTCGACATAGCTTGATGAATGGTAGGATAAGAAAGTCATCCCAGCTATTCTCATCCTCCTCTCTTCTTTGCTCCACACCTTTCACGATTCTCCATCCTTACCTCGACTCATCCTACCCCCAATGGCCCAAGCCAACGGCCACACCGGCAACCCAAACACCGCTGACCTTGAAATCCCTTCCTCAAATGGAACACGATCTCAATACTCCCTAGCAACGCTCGGCGTCCACGCCGACGACCCCATCAACAGCTACACCGACGTGGCCCCCGCCCTGCACGTCGCAACCACTTTCCGCTACCCTCGCGACCCCACCCACCTCGTCCCCGAAGAAGAAATCGATTTCCCTTCCTCCCGCGCTCCCGATGGCGCCGCGAGCAGCGACTCACACATTTACTCCCGTGCTACGGCTCCTAACACCAGCCGATTAGAGCTGATACTGAGTGAGATCATCGGTGGTCCAGTGCTGGTGTACGGAAGCGGGCTGAGTGCATTTCACGCGCTGCTAGTGTATTTGAACCCCAAGGTCGTGGCGATTGGGAACGGGTATCATGGGTGTCATGGGGTGTTGAAGTTGTACCAAAAACTCACGAAGTGCAAGATCGTGGATCTTTTCGATGAGAAGAGCTGGGATGCTGCGGGGCTGGGAGAGGGCGATGTAGTGCATTTGGAGACGCCGGTGAATCCTACAGGGAGAGCGTTTAATGTCAAGGAGTTCGCTGAGAAGGCGAAGAAGAGGGGAGCGGTGTTGACGGTGGATGCGACGTTTGCTCCGCCGCCGCTACTGGATCCTTTCAAATGGGGCGCGGATTTTGTGATGCACAGCGGGACGAAGTATATTGGTGGACACTCAGACATGCTCTGCGGCGTGATCGGCATCTCGAAAGCTCGAGCATCCTACGAGAAAGATTATTGGTCTATGTTCGGCGAGCGCGTATACCTAGGCTCTGTGATGGGATCTCTAGAAGGCTGGCTAGGCGTCCGCTCGCTACGGACTTTCGAGCTGCGCGTCAAGCGACAGAGCGAGAATGCGGATAAGCTTGTCGCGTTTCTAGCTTCTGCGCTGGCAGGTCAAGGGCCTAAGGATGCGGTAGAAGCGGTTCAGGCGGTGCTGGCGAAGATCGAGCATGCGAGCCTGCAGAAGGAGGATATGGGGTGGTTGAAGGAGCAGATGCCGAATGGATTTGGGCCGGTGTTTAGTGTTTGGTGCAAGAGTGCGGAGCAGGCGAAGAGGTTACCGAGCCAGGTTGACTTATTCCATCATGCGACGAGTTTGGGTGGGACGGAGTCGTTGATTGAGTGGCGGCGGATGAGTGATAATACGGTTGAGAGAGAGTTGCTGCGCGTAAGCGTTGGCGTTGAGGCATGGGAAGATCTACGAGATGATCTCGTGGCTGGTTTTAAGGCTTTGGTTGCTGAAGATAGATAGATGTCGCCATATGACGAACTGAAGAAAGCTTGCCCAGAAAATCTCATGGTATCCCGCGCTTTTGTTCATTCATCGCAGCTATCTGTCGTGGATGCTGCATGCATTGCCTTGCCATCCCAGGTGTTCCTACTCTAACATTCGCCGTCGTAAAAGGTATCGTCATCTATGCACAATGAACGCCTAAACACCCAATGCCGTATGCTCTCGTCCTGCGACCTCACCAGGTATTCCATGCTTTGGTCTGCAGGTGCCCAGTGCTCTCATCTGCGAGCTCCACCAGATGTCTCATGCCCAGGTCTCATGTCTCCAATGCCTCGTTCATAATCAAGTCTCCGCATCAATGAACACATTCTCATTGCCCATGCTGTCCATGCGTCTTATCGGTCCGCCTCTGCCCGCCTGCTGTGGCTGCTGCTGAATGTTCATGTTTGACATTCCTTTGGCAAGGTCATTGCTCGCTGATGTTGTTGTAGCCGTTGGCTGAGACGGCACAGCTGAGCCTGTGCTGCTGTCGTGCTGACCGAAATCGATCAGATCGCCCGTCCCTCCCGTCTGATATCTCGACGGTATGTCTTTCTCGTCTTCGCCGCTGTGCGTCGCGCTTGCGGGTTGTGCTGCAGCCGCTCCTGCACCTTCTTGCGATCCGGTCGCAGCTCCACTGCCTGCTGCTGACGCGGGTAAGATCGGTGCAATCGCGAGAATCTGCTCAACCTGCTTCTCTGGCGGCGCGTTGTTATCGACGTCCGCGTTGATGACCCAATCGAGCTTTTCTTCATCTCCTGGTGGTGCCGGCTTGAATAGCTTCGGTCGCCAATTATCCTCACCGCGCTCTGCGGCCTTTCTTCTCTGCTCGTCTTCAATCTTGCTCTTCTCGTCGGTAGCAACCCTCTGGTCGGCCTTCTTGATTGCCCTCGTAGTAGCATCCCACAGCCTCTGACTCTCTTCTGGGCCCTGCTCTTCTAGCGGACGTGCCTTCACCATGCTTGGCCTTGCCCTTGTCGCGTCGAATAGCAGCTCTTTCTTTCCGGTGGACAGGTCTTTGATAAACATCTCGCCGTGCCAGAGACCGCTCAGTTCGAAGAGATTCTTGCCGGTCTTTGTGTCTTTGATGTGGCCGCCAATCGCGTTGTAGGTGCCGCCGACCCATCCTTTGACCTTGAATTCTATGTCGGCTTCCAGACCAAGCTCAGGGCTGCGGACGAAAGCGTGATCGCCGAGCTCGTACTTCATCTTGCCGAAGAGGATGCCGCGTGCGTACATGTTTGGCTGGGTAATGAAGCTGTGGCTCACTGTCAGTGGCTTTAGTTTCCAGGCTTCACTCTGGTGTGAACTCACTAGCGCTCATTTCGGTTCAAGAATCTCATGACTGCTATACCCTCCATGAAGCTGCCGACGCTGTTGCCCAGGAATTTGCTGCGTGGCTTCAATGTGCCGTCGATCCGGATGTGGTGTTCGGGCGCCATGAAGAAGTAGCTGCTCTTTGGCGGGTGGTGTGATGTCTGCTCCGAGATGTAGTAGCCGCGCGTGCCGTCTGCGTAGTCCCACCATCCTGTGAAGGTCTCGCCGAGGATGGGGTTCAGTGGCTTCTTCACGCCGGGCGGCTTGATATGCCAGCCAGAGAGATAGAAGCGGACGCCAGCCACGAATCGCTGGGTGGGGTCGTCGATGGTGGGGAGCTCGAGCAGGGCCTCTGGATGGCTCATGAAGTTGGTAATGCGCTCCAGCATCGATCGCGGCTCCAGGATGAAGGTGGGCAGGGTGACGCGGGACAGGTCGGCGCCTGGTCGCAGTTGTGAGATGATGTGGGAGAGGACATTGCCCTGCTCGGAATCGACCACCGTCTCGTCCTCGCCCACGTCGCTGTCGCCCGCCCGCCGCTCGTCCGTCGACGAGCGGTTGCTCGCCAGCGAGTTCTTCCGGTGTCCGAGCACCATGGTGGTGTGCAGCGAGAGGAGCACGCTACTGGTTCTGGCGAAGCTGGCGGGCCTTGAGGCGGCTAAAACGTTTGTAAGCCAGTGTGTTCGGCAAGAGCAGTCAGGACAAAGGGAAGGTGCAGGAACAGCGTTGGGCAGGAAACAACAATGGAAGGTACGTAGTGAGTGTAGCCGGCGAGCACGTTCGTGTTCACCTGGGCAGGTTGTGACTGAGGTTCTGCCGGGCAGGGAAGGTGCGTCATAGGTGGCTTGGCACTTTCCAACTTTCGTGTTTCCGGTCTCCGTGAGTGAATGGCGGGACAGGCGCTCGCACAGCTTCATCTGGATATTGTACGATGTGCAGATGAACCAAAGAAAATGGCATGCACCTACCGCTGCCAATACATGTACGCCGCGCTGTTCTGGACGTCGTCCAGCAGCTGCGGAACACTAAAATACCAAAATGTTAGTGAATGCTCTGTTCCTACCTCCAAGTGAGCTTCAAAGGTCCAGATCCGGTACAGCCGTGAGCAGCAGAGCCATTGGAAGTGGATTTGAGCTTGTCGGAAGCTTTGAGCAATATATATATATAGTCGTGCGTTGTGCAAATGCTGTAGTAGAAGCATGTAGTTACGATCGGCCACGTGAAAGACGATGTAGCACCATGGGCGATATCAATCAATGAGCCAGTAGATACGTCAGGCAGTTGATGCTTGACGCTTGACGCTTGAAGCAGGCCGACGCTTGCTGCAGTCACTAGTCGGTTGCTTGCAGCTGATGCCTAATGCACTTGACGTTGATGCAGTTGATGCTTGATGCAGTTGATGCTTGATGCAGTTGATGCTTGATGCAGTTGATGCTTGATGCAGTTGATGCTTGATGCAGTTAGTGCTTGATGCTGTTGATGCTTGATGCTGTTGATGCTTGATGCTGTTGATGCTTGATGCTGTTGATGCTTGATGCTGTTGATGCTTGATGCTTGAAATAGTTGATGCTTGATGCAGCGCAAGTTTGACATGATCGCTGCCTGTCATATTTGATGCATGAAAGATTTCCTGCTCGACAACATCGCACCCAAGTCGGCTGACGCAATTGCTGCTTAAAGCCACGAAGGCACCTGGTACATCCGTGCTTGCATAAAATCTAGGCTTCTGGCACTTGATACTAGACCGCAGCCATGCACGATGCAATTGATGTTTGCAGCAAGTAAAGCTCGAGGTATTGGAAGACTTCCGGTGCTTGACATATGCGATCTTTGATGCTTGGTTGAGGCATTTGACGGCTGAGCCGTTCGCGCTTGACGGTTGAGGCGAGAGCTCGCTGATGCCTTTGACGCTGACGGTTAAGACTGATGCCCGCCAAGCCAATTGGTGTGCGTTGAGCCCGATGGCATTCGTTCATTCGAGGTGATTGCCGAGAGCCGTCAGTATCAAGGATGATCGATCCAGCGGTATAGATTCGATGATGTTGTGGTTTCGCTCGCACAGATGTCGCGGAGCCAGCATTTTGCCGTAGGCCATAGGATTTTGTCGTCTGCTGTGTGATTGAACACCATCGCCTCTTCAAGCAGCATAACGATCGTCTTCGTGGTCACATCGCATTGGTTCGATCGCCTCTGAGGTCTCACAGCCTCGGGACCTGTTGAAGATGGTCGAGCCGTCGATCGCGGCGTGAGCTTTCGCGTAGGTGGCAACTTCTGGCATTGATGTTGGATGCTATGATTGGCTGCTGTCGATGTGGTATTGCTTTGTCTTTCGAGCTTTTCCAGCAGGGAAGCTCTCAAGACTTGTTCGTCTAGAGTCCTTTGTGTAATGTCGGTGGTCTGTAATGCTACGGAAGGCGCTGCTGCTCTTGGCTGTTCTGCGATCTGATCAGTGGACACCAAGTGCTGGACTTACAGCGCAAGAATCCTAAACCTTGTCAGCATTGCGGACCTGTTGTGCGAAGGCAGCCAATAGGAAGACATACTTGGCCGAGCAAGATGGGCAGGCCCCCCAGTGGAAATTGCCCTCAGGGGTGGGCGGTCCTAAAAGCACATGAGCATCTACTTGGCATGCAGAGCTTTTAGTAGCAGGTGAACTCACCGGGAGGCGGCGGCACGCACACGCGGCCACAAGGCGGCGCCGGCCACTCAACCATGTAGACGCCCCTGAGATACTTTGTCAGTTCTGTTCGTCACTGTACTGATGAAGATGAAGCATGAGAACTTACTGGCAGTCAAATGCCAGGTGGCGGCAAGCATCGTAGGTATCTTGGACCCACTGGCACATCTATATATAAGGGTCAGTGAGGAGCTCAGGAAGAAGCTGCGAGGAGAGCGCAATGGCAGGTGCTTACTGTTGTTTGTTGGTCGTTCTAGCAGGAAGATTTATTAGCAAAGGATCGAGGAGCATATAGTCGCTGCCACGCCGCAAGCACGCAATCGCGCCGAGTGCAGGTGAAAGCAAGGGGTGATACTTACGAAGGCAGTCTTGATGGTGCAAAATTCTGTATAGAAATGGTCTGTCAGTGGAGGAATACTGCGCAAAGCGGCAGGGCATACATACAGTATTCGTGAGTGCGTTGAGAAAGAGGAGAAGGGGGGCAAGAGCAGCTCGTAAACAAAACAATGGCTCGCGGGACCAGCCTAGCTTCGGAGGAGCTCTCCAGGGGCACAGACAGCTCCCATAACGACTGGAGGCTCTAATGACGAAATGACGCTGACGAGATCCAAGAACTCACACTGGACAGATAAAGGCCATCAACGAGGCTGTTCATCTTGATCCCTGCGATCACCACAGACTCGAATCAGCCTGCAGAAGCCCAGCCCTCACGAGCGAACCATCAGCGGCCAAGAGAAGCGCCTGATAACCACAAAGCCAAAGATCACATCGAAGAGCCCATCGAAGAGCCCGTCCAAAGGCGCGATACAACGATTCAACCAGCAGACCGTCATCAAGTATAATCGATCTATCCAGGCTGAAGCGAAAGAGAGCCGGCGATGGAAATTGCAAGACGAACGATGGTGAAGAGGGCGTAGCAGTTCGAGGCGTGAGAGAGGAAAACACTAACGGCAGAATCAGTCTCACATCAAAAAGGCCCGTTGGGAAGATGTCTGATACTCACCATATGGGGAAAGACGCCAAAGCTCCACGAAAGAAGACCTAGACCAAGAGCACCACACAAAGCCATGGGTCAGATCGAATCATCAAGAAAGCCTCGCTTCGCACTCACATTACGCGCAGACAGAGCCAATGCCCCAAAGCCACAAGCAACAGCAGAAAAGGCGGAATGGCGGCAAGGTCCCAGAACGAGCTCGCAAGTAACGCAACAACGATAGCAAGAGACCTGAGGAAGACCAGTGCTGCTCCACGAGCCATGTCGTCAAAGAAGTCGTTGCGTGGAACGACAACGCGTAGGCTACAGTTGCGGAGGCCCATTACAATTGACGCATGGGGGAGTAAAGAGATCGATCAAGCAGCCACGGCCAATGCAATTGAGAGAGTGCAATTATGTTGAGCAAAAGATCTCAATGAGTGCAATACAACGATAAGATTGGTGGCAGAATGTCTATAAAGCTCCAAGGTTGAAGTCCGAGAAGTCATTGCCAAGCTGGCCCGAGCGGCCACGCGAAGCGGGTGAATGGTCAGCATCCAGATCTGCCTTCCTCCTTTCATCATCATCACCATTGCAAAGTGCGTGCACATGCCAAATAATCTCTGCCCATCTAAGACAAACCCGTGGTTGCATACGATTTGCTCGTGATTCAAAGGTAAAGATACTGTAAAGCTCAAGCATTGTTGAATAAGTTTCATATCCAGCTCCCATACTATCTACACCTCCAAGCTCAGCTCAAAGCCACAACAGCTCCACACCACGAACGTGTCACTGGCAACGACGAAGAACGCTTTTTGCATGATCTTCCAAACCAGCCCATCGAACGGCCGACATGCCGTCCCCGACAAAGGCCGCGCTGGCCATCATCGACTTGTAAGCCCCCAGTCACCCTACCATCGCAACACTCAGTAGCTGATCTCAGATCAACAGCCAGAAAGACTTCTGCCCACCAAACGGCGCCCTAGCCGTCGAAGGCGGACGAGACATCGCCAAACCAATCAACGAGCTCCTCACATATCCCTTCGCCCTCAGACTCGCAACACGCGACTTCCATCCCGCCGACCATATCTCATTCGCGAGCCAACACCCAGGCAAGGAGCCATTTACCTCAGAGCACACGATCGTCAGTCCAGAGAATGCGGAAGAGACACAGACGACGCGGTTGTGGCCAGATCATTGTGTGCAAGGGACTTCGGGCTGCGAGCTGGTAGACGAGTTGGATAAGTCGAAGTTGGATCTGGTTGTTGATAAGGGCATGGATAGGCGCGTAGAGTCATACTCAGCTTTTGGTCCGCCGTTCAGGAACCCTAGGGTTGCTATGAGTGGGCTGGAGGATACGTTGAGGAAGCACGGTGTAACGGATGTGTTCGTGGTGGGTATTGCTTGGGACTATTGTGTTAGGTGCTCCGCCGTCGATGCGGTCGAGCATGGGTTCAAGACCTACGTAAGTTCAAGTCATTACGAATTGTTGTGTGGCGGGAGTCTCCTAATCTGTGTGTGCATTTGCAGGTCATTGAAGACGCTACTAAGGGCGTGGACCAAAGCAAAGAGGGGCATGCAGCGACTCGCAAGGCGTTACAGGACGCTGGAGTGCACGTCATTGGTCTTGACGCAAAAGAGCTGAAAGACCTGAAAGCATCGGCTGGCAACTAGGCTGCGGTGCCTGGAGACCGACTGGTAATGGCTCACGAGCAGACCATGACCCAGAAGCCTAATTTTTGTCTCCTGTTCCTTGTCTTCATGCGGTGCTGTGGACCTAGTGCCGCTCGCCGCTCGTTGTGATCAAGGAATTATCCAACATGCTATCTCCTTTGATCGCCCAAGCTCTTTCGCGTGATATATGGATTTTGGTCCATTTGACTCAAGCGCCTGAGTGGTCGAGACTCAGCGACCAGGACGACTGGGACCAAGCATTGGAGTATTGGCACGATCGGGGGCATCTTCGCATCTCTACAATGCTCATGCTTCTCAAGGCGTGGACGAAATTGTCGGCTCAACGTTGGAGGCGCTCGGACCGCTTGCGCACGCCATAGCTTCGACAGCAGGGACAAAGATAATGTGGCCGTAAACAAGCACGGATCGATATGAGAATGCCAGCGGCGGAAAGCTGCGGTTTTTTGGCCCTGGCTCGAAGGACGCCTTGCTTACATAGGAAGTTGAGCAAGGCAACGAGGTCCTGCTCGGCATTGCGGATCTGGCGATTATGATGCCGCGTTGTCCCTCTCATCGAAAACTGCAAGACTGAATAATGCAGTAGCGCAGTAAGTTTATGCAGAGGTTTGGTCGATCTTGGCTCCTGTTTTCAGCGACAGCGATGGTCAACGCTGCACTGCCTTGAAGGAGCCGACGATGGAGATGGGTGAGTAGATGGTGGCTGGCTATAAGTCATCAAGCTAAGGTCGTGCGATCCTTCCTGCTTCAGCAAGCAGCGCCCTTGCGCCTGATGCTACGGCGCTCGCATCGAAGGAGCGAGTGTTGATCGGCATTGAAATGTGTGTTTGTCCGATATTCTTTGACTGTTTGATCCCCCAATCTCTTGACGACATCTCTCCGATTGCAAGGCTTTTTCATCGGCTTGGTGATTGTCTGGCCGCGTCGAGGCTGGCCAGAAGCTGGCGGCGCGGGCTGCGAGGCGGTATACAATCGAGGTTCATCGATGCATATAGAGATAGATACTTTGCTGGATGAGTGCGGTAATCTGAAGGAGCTGTTTGTAGAAAGGGGGTAGGATAAGTGAGGACTTGCGGCATCATGCCTTGGCGAAGCGTTCAGTCAGCGGCGAGAGGTGAAGCGTCTAGGAAACAATTGCAGGAGAATAACAGCCGTTCGGCCAAGCGGGTTTGAAATCAAGGCAGTTCCTCAGCATCTGTGAGTGTCCTGGTCAGCTTCTTCTCATTGTCCTGCTCTTGCCTAGTGCTTGCTTGTTGATTGCTTGTGTGCATGCTAGTGACCATTATTGGAGGCCCTCGCTATAGCGATTGCGAGAGTCTTGATGCAGGCGAATGGCGATCTTGCTCCTGCTTGTAAGGATGTTGGTGCGATGCTCAAGCGTCATGTTTTGTGCAGACTCGCAACAGGGAAATGTGGGTCAACAACAGCAGAAACGGTTTCCTTGATGGGCTACCAGTGCAACCTCTCGAGAGCGCATTTGCTGGCTGCTTGTACCATTCAACACACACCACAGACGCCCGCGGTATACAGACTTCGCTCAAAATCGAGTTGTCATTTGCAAGGTAGTCAAGCTTGTCGGACCTGTCTGGCTTGAGGAAATGGGTGCGCCGAATGAGAGAAGGTAATTGCTCGACCGCTCGTTGGTAGAGCAATCTGACTCCACATATCGTGGGTTCGTCTACATGCAAAAGCAATACGGGAATGCACGTGGGATGGTATATTGTCCACACTCGAGGAGCTGCTCCTTGTACCATGAAATGCACACTGGTGACTAGTTACTATTGGCCCCAAGCCCACAATCAAAGTCGTCAAAGCTCCGACCCCTGGACATCGCCGACGTCTTCCACTCCTGCCCATTGACAAAGCAGTCACCTCATCAGATCATCGGGGCCCTTTGTATCACAGCGTTGAAGTTGGTTGCATCGGCAGCAGAATGCGAGTCTGAAAGTCACTGTTTCTTCCCGACATCATCCCGACATCATCGAGCTCTCTGTTATGGGCCACGAGCGTATCAAGCGTGCAGCAGCTCTCTTTCAATCGTGCGGAATATCATAAAGGCAAGCTCCAGCGTATTATTCCTGGCTCGGACTGAGAGAACATGCGAATATCTCGGGTAGCCATGCCCAGAGCCATCCGCGGGAGCATGGTGCGTATATTTCCAAGGACGCAGCTCGAAGTCTGTATGCTGACGCGCTCGCCAGCACCGGCTCGTATGCCTCGGCTGCACCATCGGTACGTGTGGCACCATCACCGTGGTCATCATCTACATGGCTTGGATGAACTACCTTGGCATATGGCAGATATTCAGGAACCCTTTATCGCCATCGAACCCAGCACATAGCCTTCGGCCTGCGGGCCAGCTTCATCGAGCTTCATCATCTTCTGGATTCGGGCAAGATCCTGGACCTCACGGAGCGCATCATCGGTAAACGGCACTGGCTTGCCTTCGACGTGCTTGAAGAGATGTTCCTGGATCTGAGATGCATTACCGCCGACTTTGATAGCTACGATGTGCTTGGTCGATTCGCCGACACCATATCGACGGAAGCTCTCAGAGATCTGCGCATAAATTGTCAGATCGTCCTCGGCATTAAATCATGCACTATGGACATACGTTATTGTTTAGAGACATAGAGAAGACAATTTCGGAATGGACGTTGCGGCTTTTCATGCGGCCATTTAGCATGTCGTTGATCGCCCTGAAACAAGCAGCAAGGACTTGAGTCCGCGATAGCAGCACTTCAGCATCCAGGAAGGCATATTCAAAATCGCTGTTGCCTTCTAAAAGCTGCTGCCGAAGGAACGATGCATTGCTAACATTGATGAAGAACCAGGCTCGCAAGGGATATGCAGCTAGATGTGGCAGCACAATTTCTTCCATTTTCGATAGAAGTAGACCGACGCACTGGTTGACTGATCGCTGGATTTGTTGAGGCGGGATCCTAGGCTCAAGCCTAAGGAAGAAGTCCCAAAGCTAGCTCTTTTGTAGTTCTCCCGGTGATATACCGAGACGAAACTAACACCCAAACGTTACTTGAGACTTCGGTAACTGCCACGGCGAATGCCACCATGAGAGGATGGCCGACCGCAGCGACAACACATTGAAACGTTTGGCCGACTCGCTCGAGCCCACCACCAACAAGAAGTCGCGCACGGGTAACACGACGCGAACGGGGCAGGTGCGTGACAGCGCGATGCATCCAGCCTCAGTCAAGACGCGTGTGTATCGCTAACATTACTCCCGTCGCCGCACAGGCTTGCGACCGATGCAAGATCCGCAAGATACGATGCGACGCGCGCCCGGGTGGTTGTTCGCCATGTCTGCAGAACAACTCGGAATGCAAGACCACCGACCGCATCACTGGCCGTGCAATCCAGCGCGGCCATACCGAGAACCTGGAGAATGAGAACACGCATTTAAAGATGTACATCATTGAGCTGCAGGCGCAATTGAGGCAGAATGGGGTTGAGCCAGGAGCACCGCCGGCACCGCAACCGGGTTATGCGCCTATACAGATGCCCTATGGCGGATCGTGGGACTCGCCGCAGCAAAGCAATGGATACCAGTCGGCCGGCAACGCCGAGAGGCATGGGTCGGTCGGCTCATTGCTGCCGGAGTTCAGGTCTGGATGCATTGGGGACAACTATCTGGGTGTGGCGTCTGAGAACAACTGGTTGAGTCCGATCGAGGGCACGTCGCTCGCCCTCTTCGGCACCAAGATCGACCTGGCCGAGTTCATGCCACCGGAGCCTAACCCCGATGCCTCCGCGATGTCTTACCAGACATTCCTTGGCCATGCTTTTGGAGGTGTGCCCGCCAAGGAACCAGACCTACCAGACTACGAGAATTGCAAGGTGTATGCAGAGTGGTACTTCCGCTCCATTCAGAACTTCACTCCGATCCTGCACAAGCCAGATTTCATGAGTCTGATCTATCGCATGTACCACGAGAGCTACCAGGCATCACCTGCGGAGACTGTGATGGTGCATATGATGCTGGCGGTTATGAACTTTCAGTGGTCATCACGCAACGGCTCAGAGCAGGCCAGGAGCGCGTCGTTTGAGCACTACCACTTTGCGCTCACCCTCATCCCACAGCTTGTCACCGGACATAAGCTCGAGGATATCCAGGCACTCACGCTTATCTGCTCTCAGCTTCGCAACCAGCCACGACCTGGTGCTGCGTGGATGTTCACAAACATGGTCATTGGACTGGCCATTGAGTCCGGATTGCATCGCTCAGTCAAGTCGTGGTCAAATTCAGCTAGTGAGCTCAGCGCACACACTATCGAGATGCGCAAGAGAATTTTCTGGAGTCTCTTGCTCTTCCATGTTGCCATCAGCAGCAAGCTTGGCAGGCCTATGCCGTTGCGCTTCGAGGACTTCGACATCGAGATCCCTGATGCTGTCGACGACAATCTACCAGGCGAACAAGACATGACTAAATGGAAAAGATGCTCCTGGCGGGCAGCCATACAGGGCTTCAAGCTGCTCAAGATCCTCATGCAGGTCTGCAGCACTATCTACACCGTCCGATCGTCGAGCGTGCCATATGAAGTCAATGTCCGTCAGCTGGAGAAGGACCTGCAAGCGTTCGAGGCACAGATACCACCGGAGCTCTCAGGTGGAGCACAGACACGCGAGGAAGATCGGGTCTCTGCCCTGTATCTCCAATTGTCTGCAGCGGAGTGCGAGCTCCTGTTGCATCATCCAGCGTTATGTCGCGCGAGCGCCGCTCAGGTTGTTGCAAACAATCTAGACTTGTGCCTCGCTGCCAGCCAGAAGATGCTGAATGTTGCTACCCAGCTCAAAACATTGAAAAGCCTTGACACTACCTGGTACTACGGGACTGACTTCCTGGCTGCTATCTTCACTACACTTTTCGCGTTGACCGAGAGGCGCGATCAGATGGATTCGGCGAACCTGCAACGTTTGAGGACAGACATGGACACATGGCTGGAGATCATGGGCGACGTCGGCAAGCTGCTAGGTATGTTATGCACTGTTATGATGACGAGAGTTTACTAATGCTATGTAGGCACTGGTCCGAAGCTGCAAGAAGCGGTCCGCAACATCATCGAGTACTCTATTGGCAACATCAATAGACATCTGACAGCAAAGACTGCTTCGGCGGCTATCGCTACTGCTGCAGCGGTGTCTCAGGACGGTACAAACGGCCAGGAGCAGCAAGATCAGCAGCAGTCATACGAACACAACAATGACTACTACAGCGGTGGAAGTGCTTCTGCGACCAACACAGACCGACAGCGGCAGTACTCTGTCGACGGACAAGCACAAGCCGGGGAGCCTCAGCCAGCACCTTTCACGCATGCAGTCCCGCAGTATTACCAGCAACACCAGTATGCTGCACAAGCTATGGCAGCTTACAACAATGCAACCTATGACGCCGATGCAATGAAGTCAAACATTGAGGCTCAATTAAATACCGAGCTTGGCGGCGGCACTACAGACGGCAGCTCGTCACAACATACGTCTTCCCAACATCCGCAAGCAACGACTCAATACATGACGGCGTTTCAGTCGCCAGTGCAGCAGACCGCCTTCCAGCCGCAAGCCACGCCAGTAGCGATGCAGCAAGGCGGCTTTCAGAACAGCGGACCAGCTGCCTGGCGGCACTTTGCAGATAACATGCTGGGCAGCATGGGTGTCAACGTGACTACACAAAGCGATTACGGCATGAGCCCGGCTGGCGGCATGATCCTGAAGACGGATGGCAGTGGGTTGGGCACGCCACCGGTAGGGACTTTTGGTGGCATGCAGATGCCGGCTGATGGCACTCAGTCGTGGCCGCTGATCCACTATCAAAACGCTGATGGTACTCAAGGCTGAGGTGCCGCGGCAAGATTGCAGTGATTTTTCGGTGGCTTTTTCAATGATACCATGTTTTAGTAGCTGGCATTTTGAGCGTTTAGACTGTAGCTATTTAGCGGGATTCCGGTGGGTGGTTGGCATTGTAATGTATGGAATCTTTCGACCCTGGGCATGCTCAAATTGTATTCTATATGTTGAATCCGAGCATGCTCAAGACTGCAATTTATACATTAAATTTGGAGTGTCCTATCTTTGGTAGTCGGCAGAACACGTCAAGTCTGCAAGCAAAATAAGCGACCTTCGTCTGGTGAACGTGGAGTGACCTCGGCAGATCCCGAGCCAATGACGGATCAGCTGAGTTGCGGCGGAAGGCAGGACGGGAGAGCTTCTCGCAGCAACATCACCAGCTCGAAGCTCATACTTGCACACGACACACCTCTCCGCTCTACCACCCATTGCCCACCACCATGTTCCTCAGACGAGCCGCGCCGGTGCTTACGCGCCGCACACTTGCGCAGCCGGCCATCAGGAGAAGTTTTGCGACTACTGTGACGCGCTGTACGTCTACAATGCCTCCGGGAGAAAACGGGGAAAAAGTGTACGGAGGGAAGAGTATACTGATGGATGTGCGCAGTCGATGCCAGGCCGAGTGAGGGCAATCCAGCCCCGGGCGAGAAGGACAAGCTGTTGAAGCCTTTGAATGGTGAGAAATAGATGCATGGGCAGGAGATGGGATAGGGCATTGGAGGCTGATGTTATGAATGTACAGAGATCCACAGCGAAGCCGACCTCCTCCCTCCTGGTGGTGCCCCGGGTACCGTGCCCACCGATCTCGAGCAGGCGACTGGTCTGGAGCGTTTGGAAATCCTCGGCAAGATGCAGGGTGTGGATATCTTTGACATGAGGCCGCTGGATGCTAGCCGCAAGGGTATACACACCACGATTTCAGGCTCTATGCAGCAAGCATACTGATGGTATACTACAGGCACCCTCGACAACCCCATCATGGTCAAGTCCTTCGGTGACGAGCAGTACCTCGGCTGCACCGGCTCTCCCGCCGACTCCCACGTCGTCATCTGGCTCACCACTTCCCGCGACCGCCCGATCGAGCGTTGCCCAGAGTGCGGCAGCGTGTACAAGATGGAGTATGTGGGCCCGACTGAGGATGCGCACGGTCATGGCCACGACCACCACCACGATATTCATTCGGACAGCGATGGCAGCCACAACTACGAGGGCGAGCCGAAGACGCTAGCGGACTATGTGAGGCCGGAGTACAGATAGGTGTAGATGTGATGAGCGGGAGATAGAGGCAGGGCGTTCTTCGATGTGGGTGTAGAGGTGAGGTGCAGTGAGATGAGTTGCGGCAGCAAGCTGTTTTGTACAGTACCTTCGTGGATGGCAGGCTGCGAATACAGGGCGTTTGCATAGTGGCATCCTCACAACTTGCTCTATATTCTTACATGCTGGTATCTCCCGCTGCACAGCTAGCTGTATACCTGTTCGCGCCTGTCACATGTAGTGATGCGACGCTGGAGCTGAGAATTTTCGCACAGGACCCTACTGAAATGCGGGCTCGCTAGCTACTGCAAGATGTCAGACTCTCGAATATCCTCTACTCGATGCGACCAGATGACAAGGTAAGCTGAAGCAAGCACGACTTGGTTGGCCGGCAAACCGAGAGCTGCTTAGCCGGCCCATCGGCACTTCCGTAAGATGGACAGCAGTCGCGAGCCCAACCCAAGAAGGCTCATACGGACACCTTTGTTGACTTGCTAATGCCAGCAGGAGCCGAAGCCCGAATGTAAACACACCACAGACTGCCCTTACTACCTTGTCGCTCTTTTATATCCAGAACTGCTCGACTTTCGTTTGCAACTCACGCATCAACAACAGCATCTGCATCAGCATTCATTTCTTCGGCTCAGCCATAATCTCGATTCACTTGTACTCCGTCGTCCTCCGAATTCCTAAACCACAACCCACTCAACGCAACAAACGCAGCCGACAAACCCAAGCCAACTCAAGCAAAATGCGCCCCACCCTCGCCCTTACATCCTCCACCCTCCTCACAGCCGCTTACGCCAACCCCCTCCAATCCCTCTTCAACCGCCAAGCCACCACTGCCACCACCCTAGCCCCCGGCCTAACCACAGACCAAGAAACCTGCTACGCTGACTGCGGTAATCCCTCTCCCCTCCCCACCTCCAAGGTCCAAACACGCAAAGAAAAAAAAAAAAGAAACCGTCACCATCTCACTAACCACCCCCAATTCCCTCAGGCTACTGCGCCCAAGGCCCCCAACTCCAACCATCACCCACCTACTGCACCAACCAAACCTGGCTCGGCCTCCTCGCCGGCTGCCAGTCCTGCGCCAGCACTCAAAATATCTGGCAAATCTACGGCATGCAGATCCAAAATGCCGCGAGCAGCTGTAATATTTCTATTTCGCTCGCGGCGTCAAGTAGCGTGCCTGCTGCTACGACGGCATTCAGCAGCGGTGCCTCCTCATCAGCTGGTTCTTCCGACCCGACGATGGTAATCACGGCGGGAGTTTCGGTGATTAGTACTGGTGGTATGGTGGCGACAACGAGTGCGGGCACGACGACGAGTACGTCTACGTCGACGGTTGTGGGGACGAGTACTAAGGCTAGTGGTGCGGAGGGTACAAGGATGATGGGGTGTGGTGGGGTGGCGGCGTTGGCTGCTGCGGTTGGGGGGTTGATGTTGTAGATGGTGTTCTTGGCAAAGGAGGGAGCATGTGAGTGACCTGAGGGTGCGTGGTTCAGGGTTGCTCGTGGGTCTTGAGTGCAGTGGCCGCCTGCGTAGTTGGAATCCGTTCACGTTTGATAGCCTGAGTATGATGTGGAGACCTAAACGTACAGAAAGGTTCTATGCCCTTTCCCATCACTTTCTTGCCTCTTCCGATCGCCTGCAGAAGCGCCATCACCAGAGGTGCGTTGCAGTAATCATCACAAGATTCTTTCGTGTAAGAGAATGCAGCATCTCACTTCCGAAACATTTCAAAACTCTACAACTGTACATCAGTGGTATCATCAACAGGAAGAAAGACCATTATCAACCGCCGCTGCTTCTCCGCCTTCAGCACACTAGCCGGATACCCTGAAACGCCACCACACCAAACACATTACACCTTTTTTACAATCACATGCTACAACCGGCTCGCCAGATCCTAACCAGCAGACGGCGTGACACTGCGATCCCTCCGGCTCCTGAACCCACTCAGCCTCAATCGCTGCGGCGAGCCCATCATGCTCCCAGCATCCGCAGGCACAAAATTGCTCGAGATAGCAACCGTGCCATCACCGACACTAATGGTCTTCTCGCCACCGGTAGCCGAGTCGTTGATATAGAACGGTGCCTCTCCCAGTGGGTCCGAGCCAAAAGTCTTGTGATGCATCACCTTGACCTTGAAAGCAGTATCCGCGGCGCACTGTACCTTCTTCGTCTCGTCCTTGTAGTGCACGATGCCATCTTTAGCTTTCGGATGGTCGGTCTTCAGAACTTCCTTGTGCGAGGAGCCGGTGTCTTGGACAATGTGCACTGCGATCTTGTTGTCGTCGCCGAAGCCGGAGGCGCTCAGCACAGTGATGGTAGCGGTGCCGACCTCGCCGGCGTTGCGATGGCTTGGAGTCAGACCGCCAGAAGATGCCGTGGAGGCATCTCGCTGATGTGGCGTGGAGGGAGCAAAGCCCTCAGAAGACTGGGGTGGGGACCCAAAGCCAGCACCCAGGACCGGAGCAGCAGCATCCGACGAGTGAGTATCCCTAGCCGCAGCTGCGCCATTGACAGCCGGCTCATCAACGGGCGTCTCAGGGACCATGCCAGAGTTGGTGCGACGCTTGAAGCCACGTCCCAGGAAGCTGGCACCCTTTGCCATGCCGCCACCGACCATGACAGCACCCTTACCGACACCCTTGACAGGTGCTCCGATGACCTTGCCCGGCGCTGCGAAAGTACCAGAGAAGGTGGACGAGCCTTGACGAGAGCGAACGACGTAGTCGGGCTTGAACACCATCTTAAGACGCACACTACCAGACTTGCCGTCCAAACCAAGCACAACTTCTTGTGACTGGAAAGGCTCGAGGATCTCGAGATTGATAGCTGCTTGACCCAAGAAGTCTGCCTTGTCGCCAAAGTCCCAGTCGTAGACGTGAACCTCAAACTTCGCTGCTGTTCGGCTGCGTACAGACACCTCGAAGAATTCGTTCCACGCTGGGTGTAGAGTCTTCTTTTGAGTTTTGGTCTTGTGTACCTCCTTGCCATTTAGATGGAAGCGGCAGTACGGGTCCGAATAGCCGTTCCTATCAGCAGCAGGCAAGTCGGCAGCATCGAGAACTTCGACCCGAAGCGTGCCACTGTTGTTGAAGCTTTCGCTGGGGTCCAGCTGCATCTTGACAGGCAGATATCTCATCGAGACAGTGACTCGGCTCTCGCGGCCCTCCTTGTCTCTCAAAGCGATCTGCTGTGGCGTGTAGAGGCAACGCTTCAGTGTGTCCAACGTCGGGCCGGTGATCTTGGCAACGACTTCATCCTCCTTCTCATCGCCTTTCCTGTCAACCTTGCTGACAAGGCGAAGGGTGATGCGAGATAGATCAAGCTCGCGGACCATCGTGTCGCCAGTTTCATTGAAAGTGTACGTGGTCGAACGAGCTTTGGCGCTGGTGTAGGACGGAAACAAGAAGTCGTCCATAACAACCTCCAAGAACACGTTCTTCTCAGCCAAGTTGCCTTCCAAGATCTTGAAGATCAGGAGACCAGATTCTGTAGAAAAGTCAGTGAGATGTACAAATTGAAAGGAATCAGACGTCAACGTACCATATTTGACGAGATCTTCTGGACCGATGCGGATTTTAGGCACAACAGCCTTCTTGACCTCATCAGCTTCGGTCTGCTCCTGCTCGCCAGCAGCAAGAGCCTTTTGCATTTCACGTTCCTCTGGCTTGAGGCTACCTTGGCTTCCTAGACTCGTGATAGTGCCGGCGGTCGCACTCCTAGTATGAGCTGGTGCCTGAGGAGTCGCCGGCGAAGTGGGCGATGAGGGCGTTTTGGATGAACTGTCAGTCCGCGCATGGCCGTTAGCGACTGCGCCAGATGCTTTCTCCTCGTCTTTGTCTTCATCTTCAGGATCGACGACATTGTAGGTTGGGTAGAATGCGGCCGTGAAATTGAGGGTGCCCCTCGCTGGTTGAGTGCCGATGCGCAAGGGAGCCGAAATGAGCTTGTCTTTCGTGTCATGGATGAGGTACTCTCCATCAGCACCCTGCTGCACGTACTCGGACGCAGCAATTTCGAACTGTCCCATAGTGCGGTCTGGGCCAGTGTTCTCCTCATCCATCACTTCAACCACGAGCTTCTCGCGTGTGGAGTGCACAGGCACGTAGAATATCTCGTCAAAGTCAGGGTTGAGGTTGTTCTTCCAAGTCACCGTGCGACCTTTCTGGATGCCAGAAAGCAGAACGCGGCAGTAAGGGTCAGACTTTCCGACGGTGTCCAAATTCTTCAACTCACGACCAGACTGGAAGTGGAAACGCATGACACCTATTGGCGTCACATAGCCACCGCTTCCACCAACAGCACCTTTGAGGGCGACAGGCTTCCACTGCATCATCATCTTGGCACGACCGGACTTTGCACCAGCCAGGTTGTACCACTCTTGGCCTTTCTGTGTAAGTTCGAGCAGGTCATCCAACTTGATCTGGTAGGTGCCGATGACAGGATCAGCAGCGAGATCACGGTCGTCCTTGATCACTAAACCAAGCTTGGCCTTCTTGCGATCGGTAATGAGAAGTTCTTTGGAGGCATCAGTCCAGATCGGGTTGTTGGTGCGCTTCAGTTTCTGCGAGATCTGCACCTCCTTTCCATTAAGCAGAAGTACTGCGTATGGGTTGAGTTGCCCGATCATGCTCTTACTGCCATCGAGGTCTTTCGCCTGCTCGATAGTGAACTTAGCGATACCAGTCATGCTCTCCGGTGGAGGCTCGACTGTCCCGTCTTCAAGTTTGTGGCCTTCGAGCACAGGGAAGAAACGGATATCAGCCTGGACAACGCCACGAGCACGGCCAGAAGCGACAACTTCAAGCTGCTGGTTCTCGTGTACAGGCTCGTGCTCCAGCTGCTCAAGGTTGAATGTTGCAATACCAAGTTCCTTGTCTTTGCGATATTCGTTCCAATCAAAGACGCCAATGGTGAGAGGCTCGCGAAGCGATGTAATGATGACGTTGACGGTCTCGCTCCATCGTGGGTTGGCATTCTCGTGAACGGTCTTGGTCTTACCGAGCACTTCACGACCATTAATGCTGACAGTCGCATACGGATCAGGAGTGCCAGAGAATTTGTCTGGGTTCTTGAGGCCCTGAGCTCCGTGAAACATGATCTGCAGGACACCAATAGCCTGGTCGACCGCAGTACCAGCGAGCATCTTGGCGACCTCGATGGGGAAGACGTTAGGGTTGTACATCATTGGACCCAGATTTGCGTGGATCTGCTCCTTGATGAAGCCTTCAAGACCTGGAATGAAGTTGATATCGAAGCCCAGCATGTCGCCACCAATCGGCTTGCAAACGTAATCAAAGTTGGGGCGCTCGAGAAAGCAAATCTCAGCTCTGTCGATGTGTGGGAATGGCAGCTGCAGCTTGAGCTTGACACGCATGATGCCGGAACAGGCCATATCCTCAACAATGATGTCCATGGCTTTCGATATCATGGCTTTGCCAATGCGAATTTCCAAGACCACCTTCGGGTTGATCTTGTTCTTGATCTGTCGCGCCGTCAGATCGGCAGTGTCGTTTGGAGTGAACGAGAACTTCCAGTCCATGATTACAGTGTCGTCCTCGGCTCGGGGATAGCTCTTGACGTGCTCCATTCGTGGCGGTTTCGTGCCAAGAGTGAACGACTTCAAGCGCATGCTCTCCAGAAATGCAGGCGTGGACGTGCTGAGGACCTGGTCCACCGACTGCACGATAGTGGTACAGATCACCGGTGCGTAGATGGGCCAGAACTTGACGAGAAAGCTGTTCATCCACTCCAGAGACTCGGTGTCCGTCTCGATCCTCGCCTTCGCCAGTTCTCGATGGACATCGTCTCTGAAGTTGCGACGCACGCGGCGGATGGACGTCCGGTAGTAGGTGCCGCAGACCGCCATGATGATGAAAACGGAGCCCAGGCCTCCTCCAATGAGTGTTATCACGTATGTGCTTAGGCAAGCAAAGATGATGATGCCTGTATTGTGGTACCAATCGCCGTAGAACTTCTCGTCGAGCTTGCCTTCCAAGAGGGTCTGATGGTCCAGTAATGTGCCCTCCTCATCCTTGTCTCCTGGGTTCCCAAACCGCGGAGCCCAGCCTACTTTTGCCCAATCATCGTCTTCTGGTGCATGTCCATTCGCTGTGGCTGTTGTGGGCGACGAAGGCTCAGCTATCGCTCCTTCCTTGCTGGGCGGTGGAAGATCGTATCCGGCAGTCTCGCCATCGTCCTGATCGGAGACAAGAGCTGCAGTCTGGTGCTTGCGGTGGGGTCGTTGTGCGCCGGCCTACGGTAGCAGATCAGTATGACTGGCCTCCTTCGCACAGAAGTCGCCCCTGCTCGGCAGCTTCCCATGACAATGGGCAAGAGCTTGCTGTCTCAGGGCGGACAGCACCACAGTATGCGACAGCGAAATCACTCACTTCCTTGAGCTGCCTGGCCTTCTCCTCAGGGCTGGCGTCCGGGTCAAATTGGAATGCTGGTGCACCAGCAGCTCTTGCTTCTTGCAACACTTTGGTCTCTGCTTCATGAGGAGTCACCGAGCTGTTTGGATCTCTGGCTGCCTCCAGGGCGCCCTGAGACTTGAGCTCGGCAGCTTCGTGAGCTGACATGTTGCGAGCCCCGCGCTGTGTGAGTATGTGGAAGAGCGAAAGACGGCGGAGGCAGTGTGAGAGGCAATTAGAAGATCATCGTCTGTACATCACCGGTAGACAAAATCGTGTACAGAAGAAAACATGAAAGCATACACGTGTGACATTGAGACAGCCAGCGTGGAATTATTGCTTGCGCAGCCACGAACTTGCACAGCTGTGAGCTGCATTGGCCTTGCGCGGCTGGAGCTAGACACTAGCGCGTCAAGCTCTCGGTTGCAAGGTTGGCGCTCCGTACTCTCAGCCACTGCGTTTTTTACTTTGTCACATGCATGAGGCATATCTCTCTACACAGGCGGCGATGGTCTTGTACTGACATATGAAAGGTCGTTCATGCTCTGCTGGGCTTGGTGAATTGGTACGATGGCAGGATTGTACCAGCATCCAGTGTGATCGTGCTTGCCGACGCTGTGGCGCCAACTATTCCTGACCATGCTCGCATTGGCAAGCATGGAAGCATTGAAGCACAGCGTTCACATCAGGCATTTTGTCGCGATCACTGCGTGCGAGTATCATGCCTGCGGTCACACCGAACATGCAATAATGTGGAAGGACATCTGAGAAGCTGACGCCCGCCTCCGAAATGAGTCCAGGCCATCGCCATGACAAATCCTTGGCAACCGTTGCGAACACTGGCCTCAATCCTTGGGACTCGTATACATTCTTCCGTGAAGCATCCGACGGTGGGTTAAGAGTATGGATGGCCATGAGAGCGCAGTCTGTAGGCAACACTAGTTTTTCTTGCTTATCGCGCAGGTGTCCTCGATCTTCAACTTTCTTGGTCAAAACCCTGGTCAACTTGTTCATGCATGACGCCATATGTGTGGCTGCAGGGCAAGCGAGCTTCCGGGGTCATGGGTCTGGGTGACAGCGAGACTGCCCCACACTTCGTACAGTGTACTACTTTATGTGCAAGTGCTCCTCTTCGATACGGGTTTCATGGACTGAACATATCATGTGTGCAGCTCTAAGGTGCTGTCATATCAGACCGTGGGCTTGCCTGAAGGAAAGATTCAGGGACATGCATACTTGTAGACAACCCAAAGACTATGAGCAATCTTCAAAATCGTCAAAGACGTCGAGGAAATGGCGTAACAGTTGAAACGCAGCGTGACAGGTTCTTTTCATCTGATGATCACTGCTATTGACCTGGCAGAGCCACAAGCGCGTGACCAGGCCAGAACGGTGCTTGTAGCAATACCCGATTCATGGCCATGTCAACCTGTACGAGCAGATACTTGACCTAGGAGCATCAATAGAATCAAGTGCATTGGGTTCGCCGATTGGATGATAAGAGCGACAGATGAATCTAGTCCTTTCATGTGCTCGCGCTCGTGACTTTTCCGCAAGGTCAAGAATCTCTGCACTTGCTACCCTCGTACCCTTTGCTTCACCAGACACTACCAATGACAGGGACTCAATCATCAAGTTTGAGGTGAGCCCCCAGGAATGCCTAGAAGCAGCATGCCAGAGTTAAGGACGGACTCAGCTATCAGACCGTTCTAGTCTTCCGGCAGCTGGACCGATGTTTCGGTGGTCAATATGTGCATTGCGCCATTGGCCGAGCCTCATTCTCTGTTCATCTGTACCATCTTCACGGATGCTCTCAATCATCCATACGGGCTTAACCAGGACATCGTCGTCAACGCCGAAGCAATGATTGGTGTCCATATACAAAATATTGCTACCAGGACATGGCAAGACGATCCATTCCTTCTTTGAAGCCGGCACTGCGCTGTCAGGCATGCCAAAATAAGATAATGCATATGTCGGCTTTCAGTACGATGTTACTATAGATTTGGAGGGGGCTCCAATAATATAAAGGTAAAGCTCATTGCTCTAGGTTCAGATGAATGCTTAGTCTGCACATTCCTGCCGGATTGAATTGCGGGTTCTACGCCGTAGCCTACTAATCAGAGTAGCCTGGAGAGTCGAATTGTCTCAAGACTCGAAGAGCTGCAAGATCTGCCGTATCAGCTTATGAAGCTGGCTTTGACTCGCAAGACAACGAGAACGAGAATCTCGCCGTGTCTGAATGGGCCTGATGTGGAAGGTCACTTCTCCTTGCTGGATTTTGCTTAGGTATAGACATAAATGATCTGTATACCTCGCATGGTTTCCGATGTCTTATTCAACAGGTACTGATCGACAGTTCCTGCTCAAGCATTTTGCGTCAACACATGAAGCTCCGAGTCTTGACATTTGACTCTATCATATGTGTGCAGATCGAGATTTTGACATTCGCAAGTTTGAGGAAGTAGGCAGAGCGTCGTCCATGCGTACGCTCACTCGCAGCACCTTGACCTCTCACACCGAAGGTGTCTATGGCTAGCACTGGCAGTCGTAGAATTTCCCCAGAGGCACGAAAGTCGAGAAGGCATGTAGCAATCTCACTGACTTTTGGGGAGATCAGAGTCTGTAGCATATACAAACTGACTGCTGATTGCTGTTGCGTTTCCATCACCGACTCCCAGCTTTTGCGTCTTGCGCTGATCATTTGAATGGCTGACTGACGGTGGCCTATACTGCATGCAAAGTGTGACCTGCTGCTGGAGGTTCCCTGACGTGCTTCATGTCTATGGATATTGCTTGCAAGTGATGCTTCTGATTGCTTGTATGAGATTTATTGCTTCCGTCCAAATATCCTCAGCTGGTTTGACTTGAGCTGTCGACTCTCACTCGGGCTTCCTAATTTTCTGGACGTACATGCTCTAGGTGAGGCGGGCTGTCGCCCACCAGAGACTGTCCGTATGCAAGCGCAGTAGCGTGTAGTCTGCTCGATATACTTGGCCTTCCTCGCAATCTTGAGCAGAGCTGAGCATGCTGCAGCAAGTCTCTCTCAAGCCACGGTGATGATGTTGCAGACAAAGGCAGTCTTTTCCTCTTCAGGTCCGGCTCGCCGCGGGAGTGAGGTGCTGCCCATGTGCAAGGCGGCCGGCCCTCAACAGCTGCATGAGCGCCTTTTTGCCTGCGCGTGGACCCAGAGGGTCATGGCGATGAGTTATACAAGCTCAGCCGCCCATCTGTAGGCTCATCGGCGTGGTGTTGATCGTGTTGATGCCCTCGAAGGGTGGATTTGGCTGTAAGGCCCGTGCGCCATTCCGCAGCTGCCTCGACTGGCTTCAGAACTTCCCTCGACCACCCACGACATGCTCGCCAGCAACACACATGCCCTCAGACATGGCTGCAACACGTCGGCAGCTCGTAACCTTTGTGCTCAGCGTTAACAGCATGCTGATGAGCTTCTTGGGCATGCCGCTGCACCATAGCGCTGCCGGAAGGCTGCATCAGTCCTTTCCCCTTCACCGCCAGCTTCTGCTTCACTGACAGCAGAGACCTTTACGATGGCGAGCTGGCCACACGGCAGCCCATCTGTACAGCCTCAGCGAGCCCTCAACGGACCTGAGATGCCATCCAACAAGCAGTGAGGGTAGAAGCCGCGTCTGCAACAGGCCACAGCCTTCTCCGACTTTGACCACTGCTTCGCTGCTCTGCCGGCTAATTGCAGCTTCTCACGACCCTCTTGCGGACAGCGGCATGCTACATGGCCTGAAAAGAACCTGAATAAACCTCCGCTGGGTGTAATGAGACGTTCATACATGGCCGCGCGCGCCGGGCATGCACACCCACAGTCAGCAGTGTCCTCGCCTCATATTCGATGCTCCGACATCCAACAGATGCCAACGGCACAGTTGCAGTATGCAGGAAGAGACGGACAAGCAGTTCTATGGCCTCAAAAGTGATAAAAAGAGCACGAATACGCCGTCAGCGCTATAGTACAACTCCGGCAATAGCGAAGTCCTGGGCTGTCATGAATGCACGACCATAGCGCTCATAAGTACAGCAACTACGGCCGGCGGTGAGCTTACAGCCCGCAAGGACGCTTCATGTCTTGGCCGCGGCTGTCACTTGTTCCAATTGATGCCGGACTGCGATAGCCGGAAATGCCAAACGGCTGAATGCAACAGACTCAGGCCACTGGCCCTCGATACACACTCACTTTCGCGGTGAGCCACATGGCCCGCGTTCACCAACGATATCCACTTGTGAATTCATCACATGCCATCAGTACAAGTCGGACAATTCTGCTGACCTATGCCCGAGCTTTTGCTGGGCGCCATGTTTGACTTTGCGGAGTATTCATGCTTTTCTGGGCTCTGCTGACAGCGGCTCTCCACTTCGGCTACCAGATGACACAGGCCATTTTTTACTTATCCGGCTGCTTCGCTCCCAACGTGTATCTTCAGGCTTGGCATCCACTTACCTGTTGGCTGCGCCAGGCGCTGTACCTTGTGGGAAGCTTAGGAAGTGTTCAGGACGTCGCCGCTTCCGTTCGACTGCTCTGTCGACCGGACTGGACTGCGACGGAGTCGACGACAGTCCTGCCTGCTCGGATCATATCTAGCATCGGCGTGCTCATATAGCCTAAGTAGTATGACCAGAGTGCAGACTGATCCTCCTCGCCAAAGTACGCGGGACGAATGGCACCATGGTCAGCCTCATTCGCACTACTGGTCAAGACGGCGGGTCCGCTCGCACATCTGCGACTCAATGCTGACGCCAGTTGAGGTGATCTCGGAGAGCATACTATGCCCGAGGACTTATACTAACATTAGTCTGGCGTGCTCATATGCCGAGGGTAGTATGATAGCCAGAACGAATGCTGCTCACTGCATAGGCAAACGAACTGTTTAGTAGCGTATTCGGTGGCAGGTGTCTGGTGGCTCACTTCCCATACCAGATGGGATGAGACGACATACTGGCGAGCAGATACTGCCCAGCGCCCGCCGCCGTCGGTGACATGCATTGGCGTTGCTATGAGAACATCCCAATCAGCGGACCATTGTCGATGCTGGATCTGACTGCGTCCGTGCACAGCATCACACAGCCTGATGCTCAGGCCGCTATGGATGGACGAATTTTGCAGCGTTGCCAGTCATTGGCATCCCTAGTCCTGAAGGCTCGGATTTGGCCGGGTCTCGGAGCTTTCTATCGTTCTGGCATGCTCTTACGCGTTGCCGCTGGTTGATGGCACGGACCCATATCTAGGACACAGCTGTCAATGGACGTCTGACACTTGACTTTATCGCTACCCGTACTCAGCAGGGTGTCATGCGAGATCGCCAGTGAGCCTCGGCCTGGCCTTGAATACTGTTGGACCTCAGCAGCGGTCGAAGTGTGCTCCAGCCATCCGCTGTCGATGCCAGTACTCCCGCTTCCGTCAGGTTAGTCAGCATACCGGTGGCTGGGAGTTCTCCATTGTCTTTGCTTTTTCCTTCGAAGATGCCGCCTGTTCAACACTCATGGCGATGCTTGCTTCTTTGCTCACTTCGTTGGCGCTCTGTTAGCTTTGGCGCAGAAAGATCCTCCGCCAGTGAAATGACGACAGGCACACCTCTGGACTCTCAGAGATACTCCTCAGGGCGAGCCTTTGTAGGCCCCTGCTATGAGTTTTGGAAACCTGACATGCAAACACCACGAAGCCAGCCACAGCCTGATAAGACAGCACGCCATTTGCACTGACCTGGGCGTGATCTCGCATGCTGCTGATCATAGGCCGCGCTTGCTTCTGGAGTGGCATCGATGAGACTCGGAGACTATTTCTACCTCGCGCCAGAGGTGCCGATGGCACGATGTTCAACACCTGAACGACAAGTGATCGTCATACCACTCACATCATCTCATCTGTCTCGCAGTCTCCTGCTGCACAGCAAGGCTTCTGGCCAGCATCTCGACTGCAGCAGAGTGACTGCGTGACGATCGATACCTGCAAAGCAAAGGCACTGAGCCGAGATGGCATCAGGACTATACACAATGGCCCAAGCTCATGCCCTTGAGCGGGTCGTTACTGCAACCCGGAGCAAAGCAGCGACCTCGAGATGGCATTGTCTCGGCTTTGCCTTGTGACCGATTCATCGATTGGCTCGCATCAGTGACCTTGCGGGCAACATAGAGCGGTCTCCAAGCAACAGGAGCTCAAAGCACAATCAGAGGCCAGATAGATCGAGCTCAAATCCCATTGTGCTTGTATGGAGGCTGTTGTCCCGGTGCAAACCGCTCAGAAACATCCGGGCCATGGGTGTACGCATGCATGGGCTGTGTTCAACACTCTAAGATCCACATGACGCTGAAGTAGGTGCCTCATGTTGCCTCTCTTGTCAATTGGGCACGGAGCAGGACGGACTTTCGCTCCAGTATCGGCATCGACGCTGCCAGACGGGAATTGCCTCTGCACGAGGAATGCGAAATGGCCAGCCATGCTTCCGGAAGGGACGTCATGGCCTTATTCGATCATCGTATCGGGTGTCAAAGATTGGTGCTCAGAGTTGGATGCCGGCGCTGCTGCTGCCTGTACCTCGCCTTGCACCATCCTTCAAGCCAATGCATCATTTGAGACCATCAGTATGGGTCAGCCAGTGGCGGCCCAATTGGCCGGCAGGTGAAGCAGTCGTAGCTCATTGGACCAATGTGGCCGCGGGCGCGCACCGAAGCGAAGGAGACCTGGCAGCAGACGCTCCCAGGATCAACGGCTTCACCACTTGACCTAGCCCTGATTGTGACCGTCTCGTACGCAATGTGACTTTGACATGATAGTGACAAGTACGATGAAGACTTGGCACTTGGTTAGAGCAGCCTAAAACATGCTGGGTTTGCCACTCGAGGCCATCGAAGCAAGGTCTGGACAACATGGACCTTGCGTTCTCAACGGTCATTGTCGCCCTCGGCACACCAACGCTCAGGCTGGCAGCCATCAAACAATCCTCGTTGGCAGGGTCACTGCAACGCATGTGGAAGCTGGGCAGGGTTGATGCAGATACATATATTGGGCCTGCCGGCAGCCACAGCATCGCGATTGGCAGCGGCAGGGTGTCTTGTGCTCCGAAGCGACGCAGAAGCAGTCTGCACCCCTCGTGGGTGTTGTTCGAAGCCACTGCGGCAGTAGCCTCGCCTCCTCAGGGTGAGTAGGTGGCAGGGCTTTGAGACCATGATGCGAATGTCGGAGCTTGCAAAATCTGAAGCGTCAATGGAGCGACCAGGAGCGAGGCATAGTTTCCAGCGCGGCTATGTGTGGTGGTTCCGGCAGTGGTGATGCTGGGACTGCCTGCCGCGATGCCGCGTATTGGCCTTGTCCGGTCTTCCGATGTCAACTCCTGAGGCGCACTGCGATGTACCGGTTCATACGCCCAGCCGACTGTGCCTTTGCTGTAAGGTGCTCCAGATTGTGTGGTCGCGTCCGAAATGCTTGAGCACCCGTGAGACATCTCTGGCGCAGAAAATGTGTATCGCATTGACCGGACACCTTTTGTCCTTGGCTAGACGTCTGCTAGGCTCCAACTTACTATCGGCAGGCACTTTGATGCCGTCCGATAGCTCGTACCGGATTGACGCAAGCGGCAGGCACATCTTGCGCCAGGGCGGCGAAGGCGATGTCTTGTCCTTGGCTGGTCTCGCATCTATGGGTTGCGAGCTGAGTAGTCCACAGTGAGCTACGAGCATTGTACCGTGCCAGCTAAAATCCCAGCTTCTGAGTCCCCGTCGATAGTGTACCGGTTGTTCCTGCTCTTCCAACAATTCACTGCCGGAGTAGTGTGTTATGACTTCAACATCTCCTGCTCTTCCCGTCCGCGGCCTTCGCAACGTCTTATGAGTTTGTCCGCTGCTCGTTGACTGGCCTGATACAATAGTGGCGCTGATGAAGCTGGGTTGTATGACTGTGCGACTTGTGCGCTTCAGCAGACGAGAGGACGTGGCTTTAACCGCGTAGGGCTCACCGATGCTGGTTTCGCCGTTGGTGGCGGCTTGGTGCAGAGTTCACGTGTCCCTTTCAGAGCAATCATATCGATGATCGATCCGGTGGTAGGGCTCAGCGGCTCTGACAGCGTGGTCGCGTGTGAGCGGCAAGGAGCTGGCACCAGGGAAGAGATGTAAATGCGCCAGCAATATTGGGCGTGGCCTTGGGCCTGTGATCAATGAGCTTTCATTGTGATTGCTACGTGAAGAGATGTCTGCGCTGTCCTTTGCTACTGTCGCCGCCATATGCTCAACAAACAAAAGAAAGTACACATCTTGATATCTTGCCGCCACCACCCAACATCTCTTCAGAATGATCCCTTGCAGGAAGGCTGCTGGGCCGGAGTCGAGGACGCCGCCTTGATGGTTTGCGCCCACGAATGGCGGGTGTGGGCGGTCGAGGATGGCGAAAGGCAGTAACTGAAGTGCCGTGCGGAGGTACCTTGGAGCTGCTCAGGGACCAGAGTATGGGAAGAGCGGAAGGACGGCAGTCATGCTTTTCCGCACTCTTACAAGCCGAGATGGTGATGAGGAGTTCCATGACATGGTCGTTGACCTCATGCCTGTGCTTCGCCGGCGTGGTCAGCAATGCTCCCATTCTGCGCGCGTCACGCCGTACCTTTCTCACCACCCGCTGTCGAAGTGGGAGGACTTGCAAATGAGTCGACATGTCGCCGAATTCGCCGGCCAGGGCGCGGACCTTGCTGTCAAAGTCCGAATCCAGGGACGGAGCATAGCTGGCCTCCGGGCTGTTGAGAGGCACACTGGGGACGGTGACGCTTCAGAGCTCTCCCCAGCTTCGATGCTCCGGCCTTTCTGGCGCATGCTGCGTACGCTCTCGCTGTCGATTGAGGTGACCATAATCTCCTCATCGTCCTCGCGGACGCGGCGCTGCGCGAACCAGTCCGCGCTGGGGCGTTCTTGCTGCCCGAGGTCGCTGTCGTGTCATTAGCGAAATGAAGACGTGAGGTCAAGACTTCAACACATACTGGTGCCACTCTTGATCTGCTTGGTGGTCTTGGAATCCATGTCGCTTAGCGGCTGATGGATGTGTTGATGTGTGCTACTGTAGGTTGTCGACCGAGGTCACCCTGGTCTCTTCATCGTCTCGCGGACGCGACGCTGCGCGTACCAGTCCGTGGACATGGTGGGAGCAGCAGCGCCACAGCAGCTATGCCGGGCTGCTGTTGCCGCCAGCGCTGCTCATGCACGCGCCCATCGTGCACTGCGCGGAGCGCCGCGGTTGAGCGCTCGGCCTGCAAAAGTTGTGTCAGCCTCGAGGCCTGTACAGATTCTCGTGTGAGATTAAGGACGTGGCAGTGGCCGTTGCGTATGTGTGCACACATTCCTGAGAAAGTCTGCCGAAGGTGCAGGTGACTGTTCCTGGCGATGGCAACAATGCCACCACGTGCGAAGAGTTGTGGAAATGCCTGCTCTTTCTAAAATGCTCCTCTCGATGGCAATCTCTCTCAAGATCTGTTTCTGTGATGGTGCTTGATGAATGGAAAAGATCACTCACATTGCGCCAGCGGCGAAACAGCCAGGCGAAGAACCGCGAGAGGCGGCCAGGGATCTTCTCGGGGTGCTGAGCCCTGTAAAGGCCCAGCGAGTCCACTGGCGATGGCGGTGGGTGCTCGTGGTGGTGATTGCTCGTGTTCATGTTGTTTGCCTGTTGTTTTTGTGGTTGGCATGAACGAGCGAAGGGAAGGGAGACAAGTTGTTTCAAGGCTTTGGCAAGAGCGGCCATTGAGCTTGGACCATATCGACACTTGCCACAACACGGCCATAATGTGCAACAAGGACTGCATCGAGTGCTGGTAGCACTCGGGGCTACCAGCATCAAGTTGACTTCACGTTGCATTCGTGGCTCGTCGCCAACGAACAGGTCAAAGGTTTGTTGAGTGCACGCACAGTAGGAAGACTTGGTTGCTTCATCATCTACGTTGCTTCCTGAAATGTTCTTGCAGGCGCAAAGGCCCAGTAAAAGAACCTCTCATCGCGAGTAGAGGTGGAAATGGTAATGAGCACTTGTGGCCCTGCACTGTAAGCTGGTGGCGTAGTTGCCTTGGTCGAGCGAGGACCCCATCCGAACAGCCTCTTGGTCAGAGCTTCGTTCGAACGTCCTACCATTGCGCAAAAGAATTGCCTTCGCAAAAAATTGTATCAACAGCTGTGAACATGGCAAAAAAGAATCAATGTGAGGAGGCTCAGCTCAATCAGACGCATTACGGATCTACTGCGAAGAAGATACGTTAGCACATGTTCACCCACCACCCTTTCCTGAGCCACATCAGCCGTGCAGCCCAGTAATGAGGATGGCTGCAAAACCCTCAACCCAGATATATAAACCCACAAAATGGCTTGCCGGTGTGCCCCCGGGGCCTTGGGCAGAACGCCCTACTGCAGAATCTCGCTGCTCACGCAATACAGGGGGCACTCAATGCTACTCTCATTCAGAGACCTCACAGGACAATTGGCATGCTCATTCGGTAGCTCTGTTCACGTCGATGAGAGCCATTACACACGTAACTGTTGGAACATTGGAATCTGCAGAAGCCACCCTGCAGGGCGATTGTACATTGCAATGAGACAAGCACGAATTTGCACGAGATGCATCACTGGAACATAATTGCTTCTCTTTGGCGAGTGCCTCGATCTACCATCTACCACTTTCGTGTCTGAAGCTCAATGCAGGTTTGAAAAAGCAGGAACAGGCAGCGAGCAAGCATGGCTGCCTCTCTGCGGCGGCTTTCAATGCCAGCTCGTGGAGGAAAACCTCTCCCATAGCTTGAATGCCTTGTGATTCACTAAGACGAAGATGATGGAAGCTGGGCGAATGTGGCGATCATGACTTTAGTTACAAGCATCTAGCCTTCTCCATCGCCTGCACTCGTCTACGCCCGCAGCAATCTGTAGAATCCCCATGCATGCGTCGCTCGCTTGCGCTTCCTCAATGGATTTGTGTTCTGTCTTATGGCACGTTTCCTTGCGGCGCAGCCTCATAATCCTGATATCCCCTGAGCATACCTACCACCATTCGGCCTTTGGCGTTGGCCAGGAAAGTATCGATCTTGTCAGGGAGTGCGAAATTGCCATGCGGCTACAAATGCACTCATAGCTTTATCGATGGGGACCGAGGGCTTTGATGGATGATTGCGGTTGGCTCGAGCGATCTCTGCCCCAAATGCGCCAGATGCATAGGCATTGGGGGAATAAAGGCAATGTCAAAATAGAGCTCTGGAGAAAAAGAATTCGATGTGTGGTGGCAATTGTCTGGCTGTCATGACGAGAATGTCGCTTTCAGAGTGGAAGGCGGCGGAAGTAGGTAGAGTGCAAGTGGCACTTGCCAGGCTGCTGCGAAGCGAAGACTGCGCGGCAGCACTGATCCGAGCATTTCAATACCAATGACATTACGAGCTCGAATCAGGATTCCCATCTACTATCGTCTACAACGCCCGATCCGTTCAATCTTTTGCATAATGCTCACGATGTCTGGCGAACGCCGTCTTTTATCGGTTCGCTGTCGCGCGTCCTCTAAAACATTATCGTCGGCCGTCTTGAGCACAGCTAACCACTTTACCACCACATCGAGCCGACCACGAGGAATCGCGCACAAAATACCCTCCTCTCGTCCAAGCCGAGGACATCCCCCGGCTTCACCACACCCCTCCTACGAGAAGCGGCGCGTCAACAGCCCAACGCTTTGCCTCTATGCTGGTCCCTTCAGAGCTCGACGCCCTATTCCACACCTGATCCCCACCATGCTCGCACAACTCGCCGCCCGAAACCATGTCGCGACTACGACCGTTGATGACTGCTCCCAAGGCACCGCGAGGCTTCAGGCGCGTCGCCACGATGTCCCTGAGAGAGGCGACACTCGGCCTTGAGGCTGCTGGACCACTGCAACACTGCCAGGAGTCGGGAGCTCTGTCCGTTGCCTGTCGCTTGGAAGATTAGAATCTATGGCAACACGGGAGGCAGAAAAGGACGCTGAGGCCGGAAAGTCTTCTACAAGGAACCACAAAGTGCTGATGAGCGCGACCAATTGATCCCTGCCACCGTGCCTACTCGGAACAGGAGATGCCGAGAAGCTCGAGCACGTCTTTCAGTGGTGGAACATGCTTGCTGGGCATTCAGCAATATCTGTAATATGTCTAGCCATCAGCACCTGAAGCTTCAGCAAAGCATCGGACACCTGCACAGCGTCAATAACCATACCATAGAATCGCAGTCGTCAGGACACTTCACACGGCGAGTTGTTCTTCTTAATTTGCTCACAGATACTGGCAATCTCCTCGTTGCTCATCATTGTGACAGGCACAACGACACCACGGGCTCGCTGCGTCCGGATTTTGCTTACCTACAAGACGACTGAGCTCCTACACTTGTGCTCTCGCATTTGCTCATAGCAACAGGAGGCACTGCTACGTTGAACTCCATACAATGTATGGGCTATCGAACCAAACGAGCGGGCCGCTGACGACCTTCCCGATTCGGCAAGTCAGAACGTCGCCGCAGCGAAAGCCTTGTCTTCAAAGCACCATACAGGTGCAGACGCACGCCGATGCGCTTCGAGCAATTGGGAAGATGCTGGAGAGCGGAGATATAGCACGAATCCCGTTAGGGCGGAGCCGTAATGAGAAGTGGTTGACGGAGACAAGCTTGCCCAAGAATTGTTCTGCAGCACAGCAGCTTGACGCAGTATGGGTTGTGTATCAACATGAGGCTCATTCAGAACGCGGTGGTCTTGCATTCCAGACAGTTTGCGAACGATTGCGTGGACGGACTTGTCATCCCCAGATGATGTTGTAGTAATAGTGACTTTTGCACAATGACATGGGTTGGTGGATTTTGATATATGACGAGGGGAAATGCACTGAGACAGGTTTTCATCGATCCAGTGGTTCGATCCGAATCAATCATTGAGTTATGTAGTCACTGTTCAGCGAGTTCTCGGCTGACAGGTAGCAAAATGGAAAGCACGCTCATACGTTCATTTGTTCTTGCGCTTGCTCAACTTTGCAATGGGTTGATGCTCGAAGTGCTGGATCAAGTGATATAGTGGCTTCCCTCGTTTCACCATTTTCGATCAGTTGCTGCGTTAGCTCAGTCTCATACAATAGTGAGGCTCGTGTAGCGTCAGCAGTGACGGAACCCTGACCGCTCTTTCCAAGTTTCGGTGCAATTGCTACCTTGTTGCAAACTTACAGACCTTTGACGGCCCTTGCAATTGGCAGCTTGTAGATGATCGTCCTTCATGATCGCTCAAAATTGACGACAGACAGGAAGCTGCCAGTCCATAGTCGTCCAAATTACAATGCCGTTCGTCGCGTCAGCCACCTGGCCGCGAGCCGTAGGCTTGACCGCTTCTGTAGACCCACTGAAGCACTGACCCCGTTGCTGCCTTGTCACGCCTGCTCGCCGAAGCTCGTCCATTGGTTGTTGATCTAACGGAGATCTCCGCCCCTTCCCGTTCCTGGAGCTATAAGAATTTCCACCTTCCACCGTCAACTTCCTCTTCTTCTTCTTCTTTTTTTCTCCAGCGGGATGCTACGTCAAACAGGTGAGCCTCAACGATCACACTCACATGCCGTCACATGCTAACATCTTCTCCACCAGGCTACGAGTGAGAACAGCTTGCCGCCTCCCATGACCCCTCAGAGCAGGGCGACCGTAAGTCTCTGCTGGGCGAGGAGGGGGCTGGCTTTGCGCGGAGCGCACGAGTCTACGCTGCTGCCCAGCTCGCGTCACCGCCGTACAGCCAGGCAACACGCAGACCGATCTGTTGAACATGTCGTCGGATGCAGAGGCCATCAAGCAGTACGGTCAGCCGTCTGGTGCGAAAATCCTGGATCCTGAGGATGTCGCAAACTCGATCGTGTATGCTCTGAAGCAGCAACATCAGCGGCATGCCGGTTTACATCACCGTCGGGTGCGCCCAGGGCCACCCATTTCCCGCGACCATGTCCGAAGTCAACTCACCAGGCCGCAGTCCACAATTCCAACCGCCATCAACGCCGGCCTCTCGACTGCAGCTTTCTCTCAGTGCAATTTTTTGTGGTATTTCGTCAGGATGTTGGTCTTACATTGGTTTGGTTGATGGTCTTACATCGGTCTGGTAGATGGGCTTGGGTGCCTGTGTGACGTTGGTCGGTAGATGGTCACGGGTCTTTGTATCACGTCAGTTGCTCGATGGACTGTGGATGTTTGTATCACGTTGTTGGGTTGGTGGTTGTGGATGTTTGTCACATTGGTTGAATTGATGGTGGTTGATGCTGCTTCGTTCATTCATCTATTGCAATGCTCGTATCTACCAATCCATTGTGGTATCTTCGTTCACCCGTGCTTCTCCTCCTCCTCCCTCTCCTCTTTCTCCGCCTTCCCTATCGGCGTGGACTTGGCGGCACCTCTATCCATGGCTCCTCCACCGCAAACACTACCTCCGGTTCGCTCTGCAGGCTCGCACGCTGCGTCACCCACGTGCCATCTGCGTTCTACACAATATGGTCAGTCAACACCCCATCACGACCTTTGCGTTCCAAGCCTCCCACGCACCTGCTGCGCCGCAATGACAGTCGCAACTCTCAGCCCTTGCAATTGGGCATTCGCCATCATGCCCATCTGCTGCGACGCGACTTGATCATCTCTGGGCAGCAGTCTGCCAGGCTGTTGCTGTTGTTGCTGTTGCTGCTGCTGCTGCTGTCCTTGGCGGCGAAGGCGGCGGAAGAGTTGCCTCAATCGTTGACGGAGCTGGAATCGGGACATTGTGGTTATGATGATGAATAAGTAGTATCGGCATGGCGAGGAATTGAAGAGGAGGGTCAGGAGGAAGTTCACTTACAGGGGCATGAGCAGAGTTCACTCTGGGAGAGTACTGTCACATGTAAGGAGCTGAGAAAGGGCAGGGAACTTCATGTTGGATACTTCCTTCCAGTTGGTGTGTAGAACGTCGGCTGAGATCCAGCCATTGATGTAACACAACACCAGCAGGATACCGACGTGGTAGTCCTCCAGCTGAGCGTTCGGTGGTGGCAGGCAGTCAACGTTCAGCATCGAGCTCAGGCAGAACCAGAAGAATTGGTCCTGGGTCCTGTCCATATGCGCGGTCTCCCTAGGAACGATGTCGAAGTCTTGGCTGACTTGACGCTTCTCTGGGTCGTAGAGCCGGTGGTACCGTGGGTCATGAGGGTCGATATTAGGATGGATAGGAAGGTGCTCAATAGATACATACGCATATTACCACAAGGCATAAGTCATATCTCTGGCGTCGACAGAGGACGGGAAGGACAATGAGAGAGTGCATTTAGAGCATTGTCGTATGTTGATAGCTGAGAGAGGGCGGAAGATCTTTTGGATTACTGCATTGATCAACAGGTTAGGTAGGAAGGAATTTGAAAAACGCATACTCACATCGTGATCAGAAGAGAGCCGCATATTCGACAACAACCGCCGAGCCAATGGACACAACCACCAAGAGATAAACACACAAGCAGGCGCGGAGCCAAGAAGGGACAACATAACAACCAACCTACCTACTCCAAGAAAACCCAACCGCAAATCCCACGATTCCAAAATCTATACCCAAACCCCCACCTCTCCAACCAATCAATCCACCAATGCAACACAAGCAACCCCCCTCCCTCCCTCACCACCCCTCCGCCCTCCTCACTCCAAACCTCTTGGACAGCACCACCCACTCCGCAACAACCAACACCAACCTCAAACTCCTCGCGTCCCCTCCCTCCCTCCCACTGAACGCGCTCTCCACCAACCCCTGCACCTTCTCCCACCCCACGAACCCCAAACTTTCCACATTCTCCCTCGTCACCAACCCCTTCATCAGCACATGCAGCGGTCCCTCCCGGGGGTAAGTAGTAGGAGCCGAGTAAGGATGTTTCGTCCGATTGTACAACTCATCCGTGATGAAAGGTTTAGACGCTTCGCGCAGGATCCACTTTTCTACGAACCGTTTTTCCTGGGGTAGGTAGCGGAGTTTAGTGCTGGGAGGGAGGTGGTTGACGTATTCGGTTAAGTGGTGGTCGAGGAATGGTGTGCGCGCTTCGATACTGTGAGCCATTTCTGTGCGGTCGCCGAGGCAGGTGAGGAAGATGTTGGGGAGGTGGCCTTTGCTCCATGTGTACAGGGCTGAATGCAGGGGATGCCATTTTCGCTCCATTTGTTGGCGGGATATCCCGTCGACGTTGGTCGCGATGGTCCATTCGGGGTCGGTGTGGGGGTAGGTGGTTTCAGTCCAAGGTGCGAAGACGTCGGGTTGGAAGGCGGTCATGGAGGTGACGGTGGAGATACCGTTGAGCATGCGGCGCGGGAGGCTGAGGTCGCTGGAGCCGGCGTTGGCGCCGATGGAGGTGTAGTGTTCTCTCGCTGCTTGCTCGGCCTCTGCCAAGCACCTCTCGCGGTCCGACTCGGGCAGAGTGTTGTACTCCTTCCATGCCTCGTCGGTTTCTCGGAGGTAGTCAGGGAGGTAGAGAGGGTAACCCGCGAATGTCTCGTCCGCGCCTTCGCCGGTCAATACGACTTTGTACCCGCTCTCCTCTGGTACCTCGCTCAATGCAAACTTGCCCACGAAGTTCAGATCAGGATTATGCTGCTCGCAGTGCCAAACCGCATCTTCGAACCTCTTCGCCATTTCCGCCTCGTTCATGCGCTTCTTAAGGTACTTCACTCCCAGCCACTCGGCCGTGCGATTCGCAATAGCACTTTCGTCGAACCCAGAGTCTTCGTCGAAAGCTATGGAGAAGCAAGTCACGCGCTCGCTAGGCGGTGCCGAGCCCATCGCGATATTCTGTTCTTTTACGAGATGCGCGACCATACCGGCAATCACGCTTGAGTCGATACCACCGCTCAGATAGACGCCAACAGGGACGTCGGCGCGGAGACGCAGGCGCACGGATTCGAGCATCTTCTCCCTCACGCCTTCAATCAACTCCTCCGGGGTCCGTGAGTCGGAAAAACTTTTGTCAGGGAAGGTGGAGTCCCAGTACGGTCTTTCTTCTATCCTTCCGCCTTCGCCGCCTTGAACCATGAGGTAATGCCCAGGTCTGATCTTGCGAACATCCTTGAACAGCGTTCTGGTATCGAAGTTCCAGCCTCCCTCCTTCAAGCTCCTGACGTCCCATTCTGGCTGCCAGCCTAGCGGCAGGAATGCCTTCATCTCTGCCGCTATCAGGAGTCTTTTGTCTGCGCCATGGCTCGGCGAGGGCTGCACGGTATAAAAGAGCGGCTTGATGCCATATCGATCTCTCACCGCAATGAAGAGATCCTTGTTCTCGTCGTACAGCACGCATGCGAACTCGCCTCGGAGATAGGATGTGAAGTTGAGACCATGATGGAGGTAGAGCGCAATGATGATCTCGGAATCGCTCCTTGATGTAAATTTGTAGTCGGTCTCCTGTTCCAGCTGAGCCCTAAATCACCATCAGCCTCAAAATCCAATCTCTGTTGAAGGGAGAAAGTTACCTGATATTATCATAATCATAAAACTCCCCATTCACCACTGCATGCACCCCTCCCGTCTCACTCCGACAATGAAACGGCTGCGCGCCCTCAGGACTCAAATCATTGATGCTCAGGCGTACATGTCCCAGCGCTACATCCATACACAACACATCAGCTCATATTCATCGGACGGACTATTCAGGACAGGGAGAATGATAGCCAGAGTACCTACACGACAATCGTCGCTAATCCACGTCCCCGTCGCATCCGGGCCACGATGTCGAATCTGCTCGAGCGAAGCCCTCAGCTCTTTGTCGAGCTTCTCGTGTTGAGAGTCGGAAGTGCCATTAGTGGTAGCTCGCTGCTGGTGCTGGCAATGCTTCGGTGCTGTAAGTGAGAGTATACAGCTGATTCCGCACATCTTTTCCAGCCGCCCCCCACTGGCGCAGCTGCAAGTTTGACGGATGCGACAGCAGGACGAATGCAGAGCTTTCCAATGGGTAATGGAAGTATCAAGGACAGATAGGAAAACAGGGATGATGCCCAATGATGCTGTACGTAGTACTTATCTCTGAAGGATTTACTGACTACTGCTGCTTGGTCACCTCATTCAACACCGAAACTACTGCTAGCAAGGAAAGAGGAAACCTGACTACTGAAAGTTTGATAAGGACAATTTTTGTGGGAAAGCTGTCGTTCAATGGTGTTTGTTTCCCACAGAGATCAACAGATCCGCTGATGATCGCCAGGAACGATGTTGCGGCGGTACGATGACGTTGGGAAGGATAGCTGCTGGTTTGGGTTTAGCGTCGTGCTGATAGCCGATAAGAGAAGTGAAGTGAAGTGAATGGTAACAGATGAGAATGCAGGAACATGACGGGACTCAATGGTCAGGTATGTTTTTTGTAAATAGAGCTGAGTGTGCTTGCGCTATCTCAGAGGGGTTCCGTTAAATACATACGAAGAACGCCATTTTCTTGGTCTCATGCCGCTAAGGATATCACAATCTGGTTCATCACCCTTCTTTCCTACTCGTACACCTAGCTTATTCCTTTTGCTATTCTACCTCCTCCTGTTGCCCTGCTGCATAGCCAAGATCTGCACCATGCGGACAAAGATGTTGATGAAGTCCAGCTCAAGCGAGATGGTCTCGTTGACCACATCCCGCTTCATCATCCCGCGCTCCGCCATTCGGGCATGCGCCAGGATCTTCTGGATGTCGTAGAGCGTGAAGCCACCAAAGACTGCCAGACCGCCGTAGAGCCAGATGTTCTCTGTCCACATCAGCGTCCTCGCCGCCGTAGCCGGGATGACGAGCGGCGCAAGACCAGACAGCGCGACGATCGCCACACCAGCGAGCAGAGGACCACCGAGGTAAAGGTACTTCTCTTGCTTGGCCGTTGCACCGACGAATGCAATCGAGCCCATCATGCCGACAGTGTAGAGACCAGCTTTAGCGAGGATGGCAGGCGAGAAGAAGAACATGGGTGCCAGTAGGGCAGCCTGCGTCAAATTGAAAGCAGTCCAGAGTCCGTACTTCACCACGTAGTTCTCCGGCGGCGTAGCGCGAGTCCCCATCATAGTACCAATAGATCCGACAAGTCCAATACCAAGAACCAACCACGGGTTCGCAGACATGAGACGGTAGCTCCATCCACTTCGGTGAAGGGCACTAGCCGCTATTCCAATGATGCCGACGCCAAGACCAGTGTGCAGGAATACGTCGTTCAGATAGCTTCGCTCGTAAGGGGGCATGCCGCCATCTTCTCTTGTCTCGCGGTTGAAAATCAGGTTGATGGCGAGGAGGGTACCGCCGAAGATGGCACCACCGTAGATGAGGCGTTGAGTGAGGTTGCCTTGGGCCATCGGGTTGACGGGTGGGGCGGCTTGCTGGTAGGTACGCTTCTGGAAGACGCGGCGGAAGACATCGTTGCGGGCGCGGGCGAAGACTTGGATGGGGGAGGGCGGCTGTTGTTTGAAGGTCTGCTGCTTGGCGGTGGTTTGGAAGCTACGGAGGGTTTGGTGGGTGGTTTTTTGGAAGGTGGGGGCTTGTTTGAGGGCGTTGGCGACCGCGAAGGGCCGGCGGAAGATGGACGCCATGATGAGTTGTGTTGTTGTTAGTGGTTGATGAGACCCGAGAGGAGGAGTGTCAGCACTAATAGCTTCGCTGCTGGCGGCGGCGTAGAAGGTTCGGTGCTTCGAGATGTACGTCACTAAGACCTAATTGGGATGGCTTGCCTCGGCTTAGTTGCCGCGCGACACGAGCTTGACTTCGCGCGCGCAGTTTCACATGCTCGCAACCGTCGCGTGCCTTCCTTATTGACGAGAGGCTTGTGCTGTCTCGGGTAGTCGCGTTGCGTGACGTTCACTCGCTTGCCTAAATCACAATGTCAGATCCGCGAAGACGGCCTCAAGCGGTGCGTGCAGCTCTTGCCTACTACAATCACACCTTCCACTCCTAACACATACGTGACATAGACCCCTCCACCTCCACCTCCACCCGCCCCCGAACCAGAACTCGACATGCCCACCACCGCTCTCGATGGTGCGGCAGACGGCAATGCCACTCCGCAGCCAAATTCGGCAACACCAAATCCTCCCACCACGACGTCGAACGGACAGTCAAAACCAGGCGAAACACCCTCTGACTCGGGCGGCTACAAGTTGAAGTTCTGTACCGTTTGCGCCTCAAACAACAACCGCTCGATGGAGGCGCACCTACGTCTCACCACCGCACCGTCACCATATCCCACCATCTCCTTCGGCACCGGCTCTCTAGTCCGATTACCAGGCCCGAGCATAAATCAACCTAATGTTTACAACTTCAATAACACGAGCTATGAGAGCATGTACGAGGAATTGAGAAGCAAAGACGAAAGGTTATACCGCGCGAATGGTATTCTGCCGATGTTAGAACGAAACAAAGGTGTGAAATGGGGACCAGAGCGATGGCAGGACTGGCGGGTCGGTGTTCCACGAGTAGGCAAGCGCGTGAAAGTAATGGGCGGTCCAGACCCAGCTTCAGCAGGAGCAGGCGGCGAGCACCACTTATCAGAAACCGAGGCAGAATACAAAAGCGACAAAGGCTACGATGGCACCGAAGCGGGCACAGTCGACATCGTCATCACCTGCGAAGAGCGGTGTTGGGACGCCGTCGTCGATGACCTGCTCACTCGTGGCTCGCCGCTCAACCGTCCCGTGCACGTGTTCAACGTTGATATCAAGGATAATCATGAGGAGGCTTTGGTAGGCGGTAAAGCGATTCTGGAACTCGCGGATGCGTTGAATAAAGCTGCGGGCGAGGAGAGGGATAGGTACTTGGGGGCGGGTGGGGAGGCCAATGGGTTTGATAGTGGGCAGGCGGGCGCGAGGATGGGGTTCGATGAGAGGGTGCCGGAGATTCTGGCGAGTTGGCAGGAGAAGTGGCCAACGTTGCCGGCGCTGTGGACGTTGGCTTGGTTTTGAAGTGTAAAGGGCAGTGATTGGTGGATGTGGTGGTTGCATGGTGTTCGGGACGTTAATGGATACGATTTGTGGCATAGCGATGGCGTTTCTTGAAAGGGCGGAAGGACCGAGCGAGGATTGATTAAGGCTTGTGCTGAAGCTCTCCACACTCTCTGCAGAGACCATCGGCTTTCTAAAGACGCGGTATTTGCAGCCAATATCTATTCCAGGACTATTTGGGAGCGCGACAACACATCGCAAATTTTAAAGGCATTGAGACGACTTGGCACGAGTCCCACAATGCAGTTGTGGTGGTCGCGAAAGTACCTATGCGGCTCTGTACCGCAGCTCGTATCACGCGGCGCCTAATCTCACTGAGTTCATGGATTGCAGCGATGCGTCCATACAACACAAAACGCCAAGCCTGGCGAGTCAGGACACCCATGCTACCCCCAACCTATCTGAGCGCTGTGAGGTCGCAACAAGCACCAAGTCCAACCAAGCAATACTTTTAACCCGCGACTGCGACAAGCCGAAGCCTGCTTTGCAACCCCGAGTCTGCAGCAGTGCAAGTACAGTCCTCGTCGAAGGCCTGCTACAAAATGGGCAGCTTTCGCACATCACTCTTTCTCGATTGACCCCGTTCACCAACGCTCTTTGCATTTTCGACCGGCTGGTTGTGACCTCGCCATGTTGCCCACAGTCCTAACGCTCTTTTGTGCATTCGCACCGTCGCTCGCTCAGGCAACATCCTCGTATGCAGGCTACGGGAACCAGACTTACCCACGCCAGAAAGGAAAAGACTATGACTACACCAGCTTCACGCAGAACCAGACTGAACGTGCCAATGCCGTTATCGAGCAGTTCAGATTCGCTTGGAATGGCTATAAGACTTATGCATTTCCCAATGATGAGCTGAGGCCGAAGAACAATAGTTTCGCTAATAATCGCAATGGATGGGGTTTGACGGCTGTCGATGGGTTTGATACAGCGATTATTATGCGGCAGCAGGATATCGTTGATGAGATTCTGGATTTTATCCCGACGATTGATTTTACGAAGAACAATTCCCCGACTGTGGCTTCTACCAGCTTGTTCGAGACGAATATCCGCTACCTCGGTGGCTTGATGAGTGCTTATGACCTGCTCAAGGGTCCTTTTGCGGATATGGTCCGCAATCGCACGAGCGATGTCGATGCACTTCTCGAACAGGCCAAGACGTTGGCCGATGCGGTCAAGTTCGCTTTCGATACTCCGACTGGCATCCCGATCAATGACTTCTACATCGATAACAAGACTTTCTCTGATGACGATAAACTGGATGACGGGACTTACGCCGCGGGTCTCGCGCAGCTGGGCACATTGTGTCTCGAGTGGCAGCACTTATCCGACCTCACCGGTGACCCTCAATACGGCGACCTAGCCCAGCGCGCCGAGTCCTGGTGGTTCAACGGCACGGAAGTCTGGCCAGGCCTCACGGGCGGAGTCTTCAGCGTGCAGAACGGCAGCATCCTAGACACCTACGGCGGCTGGACCTCCGGCAACGACAGCGCCTACGAGTACCTGATCAAAATGTACGTCTACGACCCCGCACGCTACAGTAACTACAGCGACCGCTGGACCCAAGCCGTCGACTCCTCCATCGAGCACTTGATCGGCCACCCCAATTCCCGCCCAGACCTAACAATGGTCGGCACATTCGCCGACACCATGATGGAAAACTACACCGAAGGCCTCGCCTGCTTCATCGGCGGCAACTGGATCCTCGGCGCCTCCGTCTTCAACCAATCCTCCTATATGCAGTACGGCCTCGCGTTCGCCGAGTTCTGCGCAAACGGCTACCGCTACCCAGCTTCAGGCATCGGTCCTACCCTCTACAGCTGGAACGAGACAATCCTCGCCTCCGAGAACTTCACAAATCAAACTGCCTTCTACAACCGCTCTGGCTTCTTCATCCCGGACAATACCGCTTACGCGGGTGGCCTCGCCCCAGAGGCAGCGGAGAGCTGGTACTACGCTTACCAAGCTACTGGGGAGCAGTACTGGCGGGATGTGAGTTGGGCGTATGTGTTGGCGCAGAATGCTACGTTGAGGGTTGGGAGTGGGTTTGCGAGTATCTTGGATGTTTTGGAGAGGGGGGGTGGGGGGAATGGGAATTTGATGGCGAGTTTCTTTTTGGCGGAGGTGTTGAAGTATCAGTTTTTAATTCAGGCGACGGAGGAGATGAAGGGGAGTTGGGATGTGTTGAGTGGGGAGGGGAAGGAGAATGCGTTTGTGTATAATACTGAGGCGCATCCTTTGAGGGTTGTGGGGGGGAAGGGCGGTGGGGATGGGTATGGTGGGGCTGGGGAAGAGACGGGGTAAGCCGTGTAGTGCGAAGGACCGTCTACCAATGTTCTCTGTACAGGGTGGACCTGAGGATAGATCAAACTAAACCTCTGCTTAACGGTCTGCCGGTTGGCGTCTTGATTTGCCTGAGGCCTAGCACATCTCGTCGCTCCACTGTGCTTCTACAAACTTGCTATGTACTGATCTTCTCTTGGCGCAGAGGCTGCTACTGAAGACCGAGATCGCTGCCAGATGCCGATTGCAGGATTTATCGTCTTGACAGGGTTTCCAACAGACGCTATGTGATGACAGCGACATCGGCATGCGTCTTGGACGAGCTTTCCGCGGACCTGTTGTTTGGTGCAACCTCAGTGGCCTCTCTGGTAGGTATCGTCAGCGTCGATGACGGCTGTGATATAGAATATTGCAAACTTACGACTGCAATCCTGCAGCACGCTGAGTCACAACCTCTGCCTTGAGGAGAACGACGTCGTGGCTGTCTGGCTCTTTAACGAAGTTGGCAGTGAGTCCCGGCTGGATGGTGTACACAACTTGATGACGAGTGTCGGTGTTGACCGTGTGCTTCGGATGCATCTTCCTAGAGTCAAAGACGTTGCCATGAGCCGGCCAGGTGAAGGAGTGCTCGTAATGATTATGACTCAGCAGGCAGAGAGCGGACTTCACCTCCTTCGCGGTCGTAAGAATTGGCACGAGAGCAGTTTCGAATGTGGAGACGCAATCCTGTGGGACATTGGGATTCCTCGTGAGGTTGGACATGTCAATGAGTGCTGTCATGTGCGGGTACAGGGCCGCAGTGAACTCATGGGCTAGCGACTTGGCATCATCTTGAATTTGACCCTGCCGGAACGTGAACCACGCCTTCTTGGTCGCGACTTCGAATTCTTGCAGGAGCGAGGTATGTGCCAGATGCTGGTCTTGTTCGCCGCTCGCGAGCAATCGCTCAAGTGGTCGAGCAAGGTCTGCCAGAGGATCAACAAACTGTCAACGGAGACTGATTACAATGCAGCTTACCTTCATGCTTCATATGCCGCAGCCATTCTGTCATTGCCTGACCATCTGGGAGAGGCATCTGGGTTGCTGACGCGGCCGCCAGAGTGGTGTCATAGAACGCAGCTAATACTAACGCCGTGAAGAAATCAAAGGCCGACACGTGATGTGACTGCGACTTCGCAAAGTATCGCTGCACAGAGGCACGCCAGTCTGGGCCCCAGCAACGGGTGTACATGCAAGCAAGATTCGCAGTGGCATCCCAGCAGAATGTGCTCTTGTCTCGAGACTCCAACTGAAGTGCTTCGATCAGTAGGCTCTCCACAGCCACTCGAATGTCACCGTACATATGTTTCAGAGCCACTGACACTCTACTAGAGTCTTCGAAGTCTCCCACAAGCACGTTCACTCGCGCCAGTCATCCTGCTGTGTCTCCCAGAGCTACTACTTGGTGGAGAGCAGCATTGTTGTGTAGGCGGTGATGATTCCACTGCTGCGGCTGGACTTTGTGCTTGGGATGCGGTGCGTTTGCACATAGGCCTCCCTTTAGGTCGAGCGGGCTCATGACTTCTCCCAGCCTTGCGCTTTCCAGAATTAGCTCGGACCTCAGGGGATGAACTGTCGTCGATATTGCTATTAATTGCATCGCACGGGCTTGCAGGCGACGCAGCAGTCGCCACTTCGGAGCTTTCGGATTCATTTGGACCCTCTGTTGTGGACCCAGTCCTGACATCAGCTAAAGCACGCTTGACTTGAGCAGAGAGGCTGATATGCTGGCCATGACGACATGGAAACTGCTCGCTTTCCTCAGCTAGGTAGATTGCTGAGTCCTTGAGAGTCTTGAGGTATTTATTGATCCAGAGGGAGGACGGGTGCTGTTTCCAAGGTCCAAGTCGACGCTCGGCTGGTGTCAATCCTGGTACGGCCCATTTCTTCAAGCTGTCAATTACGATCGCTCTGAGCTTATCGCTGGTCAACGGTAGTTGTCTACCGGTGTTGTCGCAGAAACACAAGTTATATTGGATGATCAGCAGTTCTAGCGCTTCATTCCTTGAGTCTGCCAATCTGTACTTGTAATCCGCATCGTCCCAGAACTTCGACGAGTGGTTAATATCCCGCAGCACTATAAATTGAGAGCGGTAATTATGAATCCAACGTCGCATCGATACCGGAACAGGATTCTGCTTGGTAGGCAGATGACCGCGGGAGGCATCTTTTGGAGTCCATGGAGCGTCTGGATCTGAGTCCATGTCGTAAAGTGGAGCGGATTGTCGTCAATTGCTGGTGCTCGAAAAGGAGGGCGATGGTTATGATGATATGTGGGTGCTCGATGGCGGTGAAGATCATCACTTGCCGTGATCCATTGTGAGCAGCAAGGACATGGGTTCCTGGGATGTGCGTGAACTTTAGTCTTCGCTCATCTCACTTGGTCACTGTATCTACTTAGCACCGACTCTCTTTCCAATGTCTCGTATCCAATGCAATAATCCTGGGGCGCAAAGTTTACAACGAGGCTTAGTCGTCAGTATCGACTGAGCATCTGTGTGGTCGCTTTGGGGTCAAGAGTCGGGTCCGACGGGCTTTAACGAAGCATGAGACCTCATCTTCGAGCGACGCGAGATGAGTCGAGCTGTTGCAATGCCAGCAAGAGACGTATTTCGAGTAGACTATCACCAGCCTGACCTAGTCTGGCTTCGCTCTATTGCTGTAATTTTGGCAGCCTTCCCAATTGCTTCCACCATATTCGTTGCGTGCTAACCCTTTGAGCTGGGGTGGCCAGCTGCGCAAAGTATTTATCACAAAGCCAAAGTACAATCAGGCGTCTTAGAGTCTGAAGCTGAATGACAAGCACAAGTATTTTGTGATAGCGGAGCTGTGACATTGCGGAGTCGGGACTGCGAGCGCTCCTGCTATTGCTGAGAGTTACCAGTCCACCCGAAGTTCTAGACCAAGCCAATCAAAGGCCCCAACCAGCGATATCTTTCTGATGAAACCCCCGCCCTAATATGCACATTGACTTTGCCATCACACGTCCCTGGCCAAGGCTTTTGCGCCCTATCCAGCAGCTCACAGCTTTCGACAACTGAGCTCGTCGACCCATATAGAGCTAGTAGCATCTTCCATACCGCCCTCTTCCAGACTTTAGTACCCAATCCTGCGAGGACCCTACCAAGGCGCCACATTCGAGCTTCGGTCGCTCGATCAGCCCGAGTTGATTCACACCGTTATGTCAAATGATCCGATACTGACGAAGGCTGACCGCGCAGCACTTCGTGAAAAGGCTCAAGCGGATGGCGTTAGGCTGAGGATCAGCATTGACTATGGCAGTGGTATGCTCAAGTTAGCAGGTCAACGCTTGAGTAGGCCCTGCGTCGAGCAACTTTCTCCTCACTCTCAGTGCTGACACCCAATCGCAGAAGGCAACAAGGCTGCGCCTGACAGTGCAGAGGTCGATAAAATCAGATTCTCTCAAGGCCGTCGCGAGGTGGCACAACGTCTCCTACAGCACTACGAAACCGGATCCTGTTTGGACGAAGGGCGTCTTTTTTGCGACAGGGATCTCGACGAATTCCTCGTCGATCACCCGGAACAACTTGATCAACTGCTCGAGCTGTGGAAATTATGCCTTTGCAAGAAGTACCAAGAAACCGCGCAAGCGCAGAGCGTCTGGGCTGTATTGGATCCAGAAGCCAAAGTGAATGTTCCAGCCGTGCATGACCTGATAGTGCAGCACATGAAGTGGATTCGAGGCAGATTTTTGGACTTTTATGCTCGCGGTTATGCCCTGCAGCTATCTCAGCAGGAAGCCAGAGTGTATTGGAGATATGTGCCCACTGAATGCATCGCGACAATACCGTGCATGTGGGACGTCGAAGCGCAAGGCATTATGCGCAACGCTTGCGCTGCTGCTGGTTTTACCAAAGTGAATCTTCGCCTGGAACCTCTCTGCGCAGCTGCAGCGTCTATGAAGCAGTTCCATAGACAAGGCGAGCTGACATACGGCGATTGTCTGTGCTATGTCGACATAGGTTGCGGCACGGTCGATATAGCCACGGTAGCAATGCTCGCACCCATTGGTGGGAGGCCGCGCTTCATCGAGGTTGGTGACCATACGGGGGATTTGGCTGGAGCACAGGTTGTCAATGACCTAATATGGAAGCATATAGGTGACCCCGAGAATCCCTGGGGAGCTTGTGACGATATCGAACGGGAAGGAGGCTTGCAGGCGGTGCTCCAGAAGTTAGGTGGTATGACCACCTTCGAATTCCAGCGTCATTGTCATGACGAGATCGAGGCCCGGAAGACACACAGAAGGTCATTTCTCAACGGAGGCGCTTTTGATCTTGTCATCAGTGCTCATGACGGCTGGAACGATGTTGAAGGCAGCATTTCGAAGCTTAATATCAAGATTGACCGGTAAGCCAGAACAAATAGCCGGTGTCAGATACCATATTAACATTTGTCAGTGGCATCTTGCAGCGCATATACGGCGAGTGGGCCGACAGGATCAAGGAAGCGATTGACGAACACATGTCACAGTCAGCTCTGCAGCAAAGCCTCACTTTGGATGCAAGGCAGCAATGCAAAGGCGTCGTCTTGACTGGCGGTGGAGCTCAAAGTGTCTTCCTCCAGGACCAACTTGAAGCACATCTCGGTAAGAAGTATCGTCTCAGAATGTTCGAGTGTCCAATCGAGAACCCTGTCGCCGAAGGTGCTTTGCAGCAGTATCCAGAGACTCAACGAGGCGTTCTGCCTACAGGGTATTGGTGGATTGCACGCCAAGAGGACTGGCAAGCGGAGATCCAAGAAGAGCCGTCTGCAAAGTGTGATGAACAGTACCGACTTGTACGTCTGATGGAACATGATGCCGAGGGAGAGTTGGTATTCTTCCGCGTGCCAATGCTCTTCCTGCTCGAAGAAGATCGTGACCATCGCATTACTTTCAACATCTATCACAGCAGTGCTGCAATCGACCCAAATTGGCCACTCATGGACCGCCGCGGACGTATGCTTGAGGGTCTGACCCAATGGCCACCTCAGTATGTGGACCTTCCTGACCCGGAGGCATTAGGCTTCAAGCCTTCTACTCTCTACGAGGGGAGGAAATGCTTCGAAGTAAAGACTATCGTGCAGCTTGCCGGGACCGAAAGCCATTTGAACTTCCATGCCGTGCTACTGAGTCCGGATGGCGACTTCTTATTCGTCGACAGTCAGGAGGACGAAGGTGAGTCAAAGAAGTCGACCCAAGCCTTTGCTTTGGCATCGACTGATGAGCGCGAGCAGATGTAGAGCTGCGCCCAATATCAGAACATGACACCATACCGGACCTGGCAGTCACCAAAGAGCTTTGGGACGCTGACAAACCACATGACGTTTTTGACAGAACACAGCGTGTTCTCGGGAAAAGGCCAGCACCCGCGGAGCCAGCCGCTCCTCCGCCTCGTCGGCCCATCCAGTCTGATATAGCGGCTCACGCGCCAACCCCAGAGCCTTCCCTCAGATCTAATGGTCGTGTCGAATCTATTTCGGGCCCTTCTGCTCCAGTAGCACCGATGGCCGGTCCGCAAACGCCAATAGAGCATCCTCCTGACATCAGTGATACACTTTCCGATAGTAGCTTCGCATCGGGTCGCGAGAAGCAGAAAAACAAGAAAAGAAAGAAGGAGAAGGTGAGGAAGCAGAAGGAGAAGGAGCAGAAGGAGAAGGAGCAGAAGGAGAAGGAGAAAAAGGAAAAGGCAATGGAGAAGGAGAAGGAGAAGATGAAAGAGAAGAGGTATAAGGAGAAGAAGGAGATGGAGAAGAAGGAAATGGAGAAGAAGGAAATGGAGAAGAAAGGAAAGGAAAAGTATCTGAAGAAGAGGGCCGCACTGAAAAAATCTGTTGAGAGCAGGAAGCTCGGTGGTACCCTCAATCGTCTCGTCGATCCTGTGTCTGATGCATAATGAAAGCCGAGCGAGGTCAGTGCAGGCACGCACATAAAGTAGTTGTAAAGCAGATAGCGCCTTTAAGTCCACTTGAGCATCCACGGAACAGTTTCATCAAACGCAGGTCCTGTAAATGTGGCGTTGAGGCTGTGTTTGATGCTTCGTGGAGGCCGACCAAGGGAAGCCCATACAAGACCAGCGAGTCTCGGTAGAGCTTGACGCTGGGATCACCCAAGCATGCCGACTGCGGAGGATTTCATAACCAGGGCCCTTTTTGAACATTTTGGCCGCAGAGATCACCAGACGTAGTCGCTGTGGTGCGGCCTCTGGCATCCGCGGACCATCTTCAGGTTGGATGGGCGTGCTAAGCTCTTGGACCTGCCTCCAATGACTGGCTCTAGAGCAGGCAAGTGGCAATTGCGGATGTCCGAAAGAGCTAGCACAACGTCTGGGCTTTGGCCACGATCTCACCGAATCACAAAGGAATACCGTGTAGGGACCGATCCAAAGATTCGCAAGCATCCAGCTCCTTCTCCAAGCTGCGAATACTCGTATGTCAAGCGGGAGCCTCGCACTGCCGACCCAAGGGACTCTGCTGCTCCAAGCGGTGATCTCGACAGTACAATTCAGGACCTTCAAACCAACCTGACAAAGAGAGCCAATCAGCATCACGACGCCAATTCTCAACCAATCAGTATCAAGGAGCCAGATTCCTCAACCTGTCAGCATCCTCATGCAAACCATCGTATATCCATGGCCACAAGAGACTGCAACTTTTCTCATCACTAGAGCTAGCGGAGCCTCCATATCATCGACCATGACATGCTCGTGCTTGCTTTGAAGTAGAATGAGGCCATAAGGCTGACGTTTTCGTCGACCAAGTGTTGGACTATATTCCAATGAGTCGTACGGCTGGGACAAGTCGAAACGAAGTAATCGTACTTTCGAGACGACTGGCTTCAAAGAGTCGTTGCACATGCGCTGAAGCGCCAGGATGGACCCGGCATTGCAGGTCAATGCAGGAGTATCGACAACACTTACGAGCTCTTTCGCCCGAGCTCATCACGCTCGCACACCTTCAACAGTACTCAATATCCAAGGCTGATGTTGCAAAAAAGGCCCATCAAGAGCCATCCAGGAACGACCAGCTCCTCGCCAGGAGGGGCATCCGCCAGTAGAGAGCACCCAACGATCAACAGGAAGGGCACAACAATCCGCCGCCTTCAACTCCGTACCAGTCCAGTCCAGTCCAAAGCTCTCAAGATTGCCGTGCTCGGCCTCGATATACTGGCAAACGTGCTGGTATCCCGACCGTTCTGCCGAAAATACCACAAAACGTCTCTTCATTGATCCTCACAAAACCCGCATGAGGCAGGCACCTTGTCTCCCGCGCCACAACTTCGAGCCGGCTGTGTCTTTCAGAAGGAGATCTTCTTTACAGTAAGAAGGGCAAAGCAATTCGGTGCGGCACCGGAGCCAGAAACGTCCACGACGAAGACGCAGGAGTACCTAGCCATAGACGATCCCGGGTAATTCACACCATGCCGTGCCACGGACTCCTTGCGCACTTATCCACGCCAAGTAGCGCACGTGACAGACCATCTTACCACTACTGAACGCCATACCCTGCCAACCAACTCGTCTCACCCCGTCACCACCAGGAAATCAGACCAGTGGGAAAGGGAAAGAGAATGTCCTGAAACTCGCTCCCGTGATCTCGACCGTACAGACCACACGGTTCACAATCGTGAGGATCGAAGTGACCGCAATCACGGTCCTGCACTGCTTTGAGGCTCAGACTGCGGTCCCACTGCGTCGGGTGGGGATGCCTTGAATTTGAGGTCCAACTGTACCATATCGACGCAAACTTCGACAGTGAGATCCGCCGATAAATCACTCCTTCAGCGGAGGGACCCGTATCGTTGTCAAGGTTGTCAAGAAGGTGGTTATCCTTACATCCATCTCAAGCCGTAACGGCCATGAGATCGTCGTATCGATCGTTCGTATTCATCGATTGATGAAGCAGACGATGGTTACCAGACCTCGTATGTAGTCCGTCTGCATTTCGAAGGAAGGTGGAGGAGAGTCGAACAGTCTAGAGACCACTATAATGAGCACCACACAACATCCCCCAGCCGATCCCTTCCCCGTCCCCTCGAGGTCGGGACCTGCGGGAATTTGTAGTGCTCGTGAGACGACAGAAACTCCGTAGAAGCGCATGGAGGTACACAGGTATGCACACCATGCCAGCTCCCTAAGCTGCTTGCTGATGAGATCGCGATCGAGATTCCACGCGGGACCGCACGTGATGAGGTCGAGGGAAACCATTTGCTGATGCCCGGACATCGCCGGCTCTACTAGCCCACCAGTTCCTGTGTTGGGGGCATGAGGTCGTCGAGGTGAGTGCCTGTATGAGACCTGCGTCGAAAATGACCGGAGAAAGCAGACAACCCAGCTGCACCAGACCCCATCGTGAGGGCCGGACTGATCAAACATCCTTCCTTCATTCATCTCTCAATCCTACTTTGGGTATCATAAAAACAACAACGCCAACCCACCTCTTCCACCTTCCCCACCCTCCCCAACCCACTCCATCATCCTCACCCAACAACCGTCCCCCTCCTCTCCATGCCCCCCGCCGCATACCTCACAAACAACTCATTAACAAAATACTCATGCTTAATCCCCGGCGGTCGCTTCTGCCGAAACTCCTCCACCGCATCCAGCAGCTTCCACCCCAGACGCTCGACGAGGTAGCAGATGATGAAGAAGCCGGTCCTAAATACCCACCAAAACGAACCAAATCAGTAAGAATATTCGAGAAGAAGGAGGTGTCGAAAGGGAAATGGTGAGGAGGACGTACCGGTTAAAGCCGTAGTGGCAGTGCACGCCTACTGTCGGCGGCATCGTTCGTCCCTCCCGGCGATAACAGATTTCCTCCCTCAAGCGATCGACCAGGGCGACGAATTGAGCGACTTCCTCCTCCGTCGGCGGCAACTTACTAACAGTAGGGAACTTCACATACCTCACCCCACCGCCCTCCAAACCCTTGGGATCATAAACCGGGCTCTCATGACTAATATCCACAACCACACCCACGCCCCCATCCCTAACCCTCCACCTGTACCCTTCCACAAAGCACCTCGGATTATGCACATCATCCACCTCTCGCATCGTTTTCATCGCTCGGAATACTCCGGCTATGGGGTCAGAGCAAGGTTGGATGCGGGACCATTTGGCGAGGTTTTTGACGTCCCATTTTCCGCTGGTGGTGAGGTGTTGGAGTTGCCAGCCGGGGGAGAGGCGGGGGTCGATGTGGGTGGCGAGGAAGGATTCGAGGAGGCCGGAGAGGATGCGGAGGGTGGTGGGGGTGTAGAGGAGGGCGTGGGAGGCGGGGTTGGGGAGGATGGTGAGTTTGAGGGCGAATTTTGGGGCGTCGGAGTTGGTGGTGGTGGTGGTGGTGGTGGTGGTGCCGTTTGGTTGGGTGTGGTTGGGGAGGGATGGAGTGGTATTGGAGAGTTGGTACTGAGCGAGTTGGGCGTCGCCGGCTGTGGATGGTATGGGGTCGGATGATGGTGCTGGTGCTTGTGCGTCATGCGCGATGTCCTCGTCTGCTTCGGCGTCTGTGACGATGATTTTTGGTTGCTGCTCGACTTCCGTCACCTTTGGCTCGTGCGAGGCAGTCTTTTTGGTTTTCACCCAACTCGCAATCAGTTCCGCCTCCTCTGGCGAAGTGACCTGATCTGCTTGGCCGGCCACGAGGAACAGCGGCACTCTGATCCCAGCCCAGACTTCTTTGCTCGGCCAACCAGTCTCCTCGCCGCCGTCCTGTGATTTCAATGTACCGTTCAACATTCTGAATAGAGTTGCCGTTTTTGACTGCGAATTGTACTTCTGCTGCAATCTTCTCGTTTCTCCATCAGCGCCCTCTCCGACCATACGAGTAATACTTCGACTCTGCAGCCCACCTCTACGATCGATGAGGCGCAGTATATCGAATGCAAAAATAGGGATCATCCGCAGCCTGTTCGTCATTGCCGTCTCATGGTCTGACGTGACAGCCTTGGGACAGATAGCAATGAAGCCGATGATGTACCCAATGTCAAGGCGTGCCTTAAGTGGCGATGTAGACGATGCCAACAAGGCAGAGATTGCACAGCCCATGCTGTGACCGATGAGCACGACTTGCTGGTTGTTCTCCTTGTCGCGGTATCGATCGATGACAGCCGCCAGGAGTGCCGCCAATGCTGCTGTGGTGTAGGCTTTCGGGTCAGCAGGCTTGAAAGCACTGAGCCCACATCCAGGTAAATCAATTGCCAGACAGTGCGCCACATTGATAAGACTCGTCAATAGTGGAGCGAATTGTGTTGCGTTGCCTCCCAGGCCGTGCATGCAGACCAGTAAGGGCAGGTCTTTCGGTAACTTCTCAGCTTGAGCATGAGCATGGTAGAAGACTCTGATTTTTGGGTAGTTGAAGCCAGAGGTAGTGGTGATGCTTTCGAAGGTGCAGTACTTTTTGAAGAGTCCAGGTTCTGATGCTTCACGCTTCGATTGACCTGGTTGAAGTAAACTGGGGAGTCTGCCCGCCCGCCATGACCCAAACAGGACGAGACCGAGCACTGCTGTTATCACGCTTGGCACTTGCCATCGTGATGCTAGCAATGGGCCTATGACAGTCTGCAGTCTCTCGCGGGCCTGTATCGACGTTAATCGATCCATGTTGAAGTTCGGGACCGTGGGTTGGCCACGATGGCTGTTAGAAGCTGGAGTAGGCCGCTATCGTATTATCCCACTGCCGCTATAGTGTTGCTGGAACATCCTCGCGGCTGCGTAATGTTGGACGAAAAACGGTGTCAAGGTTGCGGTGAATCAATGGCAGAGCAAGCAATGGCGAGAAGCTTGACCAATCAGTGAGGAGATTGGAGAATGTGCTTCCCTGTGGAGGTGTTGGATGTCACTACAACGCTCGAGATTAATGACAATGATCTCTCATACCTCTGCGATGAATACGACTCCCAGCAGCGTGACGACTCTCCTTCTTCTGTCAACAAGTGAGCTGAATGATGGACTTGAAAAGAAGGTGTATCAACGCGATGACGCGCTAAACATGTGACACAGGAAAGATGCGACTGCCAAGGCCGGGACGGAACAATCTACCTGCCTAGCGTGATCGCGCACAAATCTCCATCTTTTCGAAGGGCAAAGCGACTAATGTCTCGACGACGAGCTCGACATCGCCCAACGCCCAGCAACTGACCCTTCGACACCGCCGACAACCCACTCATCCACCCGTTCATCCACTTCCCACCGCCAACATGCCAGGTGTCTCCGTGCGCGATGTCCCCGCGGACAAGTTCATCAACGCCTACGCTGCTTTCTTGAAGCGTCAGGGCAAGCTGCCAATCCCAGGTCCGTGAGAGAAAAAGACGATCGCAACGCCCACCGTCCGCGCACAGAAAAGAGATGGATGGTAAAAATTAAAACATGGACACACATATACACATTTAATTGGTTCAGAGAAACCTGAATCCCGTGCGGGACGGGGGGCATCATCGTTGGCTGCACAGCATGCTGACTTTGTTGCCTACAGGTTGGTCCGACACCGTCAAGACCTCCCACTCCAAGGAGCTGCCTCCTCAGAGCATTGACTGGTATGTCCCAAATTACCCCAATCACATCTCATTTCAATGCTAATATACTACAGGTTCTACGTCCGCGCTGCCTCCGTCGCCCGCCACATCTACGTCCGCAAGACTGTCGGTGTCGGCCGCCTCAGGAAGGCCCACGGCAGCACCAAGAACCGCGGCTCTCGCCCCGCCCACCATGTCGACGCCTCCGGCTCCGTCGACCGCAAGGTCCTCCAGGCGCTCGAGAAGATCGGTGTCCTTGAGCAGGACGAGGAGAAGGGCGGTCGTCGCATCACCCAGTCCGGTCAGCGTGACTTGGACCGTATTGCTCAGACCACCCTTGAGGCTGAGGAGGAGGATGAGGATGACGAGTAGATCTTTCGTATGATGGAAGTCATTCAACAAGATTGAAAGTCGGTTTTATGATGCACAGCATGGCGTTTGGGGCGGGATGGTTCAGATTTACGGGCTGGCAAAAGGCGTAGTGCACGCGGACCAGCGGCGGATGATGTACTTCTGACAAGCAATATCAATACGACCAACGACTTCTGTGCATCATACATCACTCTCCGTATTTGTGCCTGTTGTAAGCCATGATTCCTCGTGCCGGTCGCTGTAATACCGCGTACACTCATGCCTCTCAATCTCAGCCTCACGCGTCCATATATCCACATCCACATCCATCTTTCCAAACACGGAAGATTACGTCTCCATTCTCTAGTTGCAAGACTTCAACACTGTCAGTCGATCATCTGCGCTTGAGCCTTGGACTCGATCTATCCGTCAAGCGAGCCTTGATTGTATACATCGACGAGAGATTCGACCGCAAGAAAGAGCAAGGAGAGACAGAATACCAGATGCACATACTCTACAATTCCTCTTTTCTCCTACATCTTCCGCTCCAAATTGACAGAAATAAGCAGCATCCGCCCTCCACCATCCGCCTCCTCACCTCTCAGCCACGCCAGCGCTCCCTCCCTTCCACCTCTCCCCCGACCGATCCTCCAACCCACAGCCCCAAACACATACTCTTGTCTCCCCAACCACAACCTCCCTCAGCCCCCCTACTCTACCCTACCCTCCCAACACAATCATTCACCTCACCATCACCACTCTACGCAAAACTCTCCTCCTCACGAACCCCCACCCCTCCCAGATCCATCAGGCGAGAAAAAGAAATCTAGCAAGTCGGCACACCCGGGTTATCCGGGAAAGTGGTCGTGCAATGGATGTTTTGGCAATCCGGCTGCGCGCCGCCGTTGTTGATGCAGGTGCAGTAGCCGGAGTCGCAGCCGTAGCCTGGAAAACGCGTACAGGGTTAGAGACTTCGTTATTGTTGTTGTTGGGGTTGGGATTGGGGTTGGGGTTGTGATGATGGGGTGGGAAGGGAGGGTGTGTGGAGTGGGTGCGTGGATTAAGTGCGTGTCCTACGTACCAGCAGCAGCAATACCGATGACCGCGCTGAACGCGGCGAGGAAAGTGGAGAATTGCATCTTGTTATTATTGTCTTTGACTCGAGTTGAGTGGTGAGGAGTCCTTGGTTGATCAGCTACAAGAGCAAGTAGGAATTTTTCTCGAAACAAGAAATCCTTCTTAATAGCTCTCTCTCTCTCTCTCTCTCGTCGACTCCTCCCCTCCTGATCCCCACAAGCATCCGCTTACCTCCTGGCACTCGTCTCACATTACGAGAAACCTTACGAAGCTTAGATGTCAATACGAAGAGGCTGTGCCACCCTCAGCCGAGACAATCGAAGTGGTACCGAGGAGTCAGCGTCTTGGTGTTGTGGCAGAGTCACCGCTTTCTTATTATTTCAATCTGTGTGTAGTAAGGGTACAGTGGTTCTTCCAGCTAGGTTTTGCTTGGTTCTAGGCCGTTCCGTGAGACTGAGCCCCTTTGTATGGTACAAGGATGTGTGCTGGAGAGCGTGTCGAGGTTAGTAGCTGTAGCTGTAGCTGTGTACACATGGCGGTGTTTGGGTAGAGTGCTCTTTCATTCATTTTATCGGATGAGTAGGTATACTACTACCGACTACAAGCAGTTCAAGTAAAGCTTTTCGTTTGGAGTGGGCTCGATTTGGGGACCGGGATATAGTTGGTTAGACGACCTGATGAGACTGGCGCGGATGCGCGTGAGTAGAAGTCCAGTCTGGATCTTCGTATAGTCGTACGGAGATGTAGATCGCAACATTGCTACCACTTTGATCCTAATAATAAGGTGGCCTGGGAGGGTCGTGTACTTGTATGTATGTATGCTGGTCGGATGGTATGAGAATCAGCGAACATTGACAAGGCCAATGTCATTGCGTTTAATAAGACTTTTGCTGCAATTGCGAGTGTCACGAATCTGTGTGAGTAGACACGTATAGCGCTGTTTGTCAGGATTGCGGGCGAGCCGCTGAATGTACTGTCGCACTTGCCACAGAACAAATGTGCGTGTCAGTATGTTGTGATTGACACTGTTTGATCGCACTGGCTGCATGCAATCAAGTTACCTCCCGAACGTTCGCGCAAAGCAAGGCACCGCCAAACCCTAACACCCCCGAGCTCCCCGCAGCAACCTCCCACCCCCTCCCTCCACCCTCATACAAGCTGCACCCCAGCAACAGGCTTGGGACCCTCATGCCTGAATCGACCAGGACTCCTCTCGCCATGGCCTCCTCCTCCTCCTCCAGCAGCACTCCCCGCCCCCCACCAACCGAAGAACAACTCCGCCTCTTCCGCGCCTCCCTCGCCCAACGCTTCATGCTCCTCCCCTCCCCCCACGGCGACCGGCTCTCCATGCCCCTCGGCATCCGCCTCCCGCTCACAACCAGCATCGCCTTCCTCGGCGGCGCCGTCCTCGGTCTCTCCCACGGCGCCACAGAAACCGGCTTGCGCTTCCGAGCAGAAAACGCTCATCGCTTCCCCACGACCCAAACGGGATGGTACCTCTACCACAAAAGTAAAAACTACCACATGGCGCTCGGCGGGCTCTACGAAGGTTGGAAAATGGGCGTTAGGACTTCCGTGTGGGTGGGAGTGTTTGTGGGTATGGAGGAGTTTATTGATCGCGGTCGTGCCGGGGCTGTCGCGGGGTGGAGGAGGATTAGGGGGCGTGGGGAGGGGGATTTCGAGGGGATTGTAGCGGGGCAGAGGGATTTTTGGGGAGTGTGTTGGCGGGGATGGGGACGGCGGGGGTGTTTGGGGCGTGGAATCGGATGCCGGTGCCGACGATGGCGAGGTTGGCGAGGATGGGGGCGAAGGTGGGGTGCGTTTATGGGGTGCTGCAGGATGTGGTGGGGGTGGTGAGGGGGAGGAGGGTGGGGTATTTGGAGGTTTTGAGGGGATGGGTTTTGGGGAGGAAGGAGGAAGAGAGGGGGGTGGGCGTTGCTGGGTGAGGATGGGTGTTAAGGAGTATTGATTGAAGACCACTCCGCATGAGACAGGTGAGCCATGGGCAGACGGCATCATTGCTGAGTTCTGCTGTTCTACACCCGACTCGGACCTATTCGCACACCTGCGAGCGACGAAGGCTGCACCGTCCGAGCCACCTATGCCATGGACAGTCGCCATACGCCCACCAAGACCGCCGTACATCCCCGGCGGAAGGTGCGCAGCTGCTCTCTCTGAACAGCAGATTGAGACCCGTGTCGCACAACGAATTCTGAGACAAAAGTCTTTGGCGAGCTACCCCGATGTCCATCCGACATCAGGCCCGTTCCAACGTCAGCGTGTGTCAATCACGGTAGCGAAGCCAAGAAGTCCATCAGCATGTGGAAAGCTTCAAGCTGAAACAGCAAAAATGCAGCGACTTTGAGACGGAGAGGCCGACAAGGTGCGGCAAGTTTTCAGGAGAAAGCAGCAAGAACCCAGCCAGCATGGAAGCGTCAACGCAACAACGCAACGTCTAGAAATTGCAACAAGCTCGACTTCCATGGCGACAACTTCTATAACAACCATAACTAATGTATCAGACGTATCGATACAGCAGATCAGCTACAACCTCGCCTCCATCTTCTTCATGGTATCACCCAGCGCATACTCATTCGCCGCCTTCTTACTTCTCACCCTCGCAATCTCCTCCTTACTCGGACTCTTCGCCACCGTCGCCGGATTATGCCTCCAAGCGCTCGAGCCCAGAATATCTTGATCGCTAACCTTCACATTCATCTTCCCATCCGCCCGCTTATACACATTCACCACCACCGCCCCACCCAACCCCAAATTATGCTGCACCGCCACATCGGCGCCCTCCACCAACCGATTATTCGCCCACCCCCTCAACTGCCACGTCAGCTCCGCGCACTGCGCCAACCCCGTCGCTCCCAACGGATGACCTTTACTAATCAACCCTCCACTCGGATTAATCACCGGTCCTCTACCACCATACGTAATATCCCCCCTCCTCACCATCTCATGCGCCTTCCCCTTCTCACAAAACCCAAGCCCTTCAAGCAACACCAACTCGTTCGCGGAGAAACAATCATGTAATTCACACACCTTGACATCCCCAGCCGAAATCCCCGCCTCCCGATACGCAGCCGCTACAGCCCGCTTCGTCATATCAAACCCGACCAAATCAATCGCAGACTTTGAAAACAACTGCGGCGAATCGGTCATGAGTTGCTGGCCCGCCATCAGGATCGCTTGACTCCTCAATTTCGGTCTGGCCGCTAGGAATTTCTCAGAGACGATTACAGCGGCCCCCGCACCGTCGGACGTGGGACTGCATTGCAATTTCGTGAGCGGTGCGTGGATCATGGGCGATTTGAGGATTTCTTCCAAGGTATATTCTTTTTGGAACTGGGCGTAGGGGTTCTGTTGGGAGTGGGCGTGCGAGATGCGGGCGATTTCGGCGAAGTCTTCGGCGCGGGCGCCGTATCTGAGAGAAGCATTTGTTAGGTATGTACAACGTGTGGGTGGGAGCGGTGGGTGAGCAACAACTCACTTCTCCATGTATTCTCGGCCGGCGTTGGCGAAGTACTGCGCGTTGCGCGGACTGTCGTGACGGCCGTAGGTGTCTTCCATCATCTTCGTTCCCAAGCCCATTGGGGAGGGACGGTCGTCCCAGACCTGTGATCATCATCATTAGTGACAGACTCAAAATTGATCGCAAGATCAAAGCATGGCAAGAGGAAAGTGGATAGAAGGGGAAAAACATACACTCTTAATACTCCCCGGACTCATCTGCTCAAACCCCACCACTAACACACAATCCGCCACCCCGCCCCTCACCAACGTCCTCGCCATATGCAACCCCGTGCTGCCAGTCGCACACGCATTATTCGTGTTATAAATCGGGATTCCCGTCATCCCAAATCTACTCCCCACACATCAGTCAGCCTCACATCAATCCTGACCCACAAACCCCAATCCACAAACCCCCCCAAACCCACCCATCCAGATTGCTCAGGGTGATTGATATTGAACTTACTGATAGAAAATCCTTTGACCAGAAGTAGTGTCCCCATAACAATAACACGCGACCCCCATTTCCACTTCATCGTAATTCACCTGCGCATCGAGCATAGCTTTCACGCCGGCTTCAAACCCGAGTTCCGGGTAGTCGCGCGCGCGGCGGGGTTTGATGAAAGGCGTGAGGCCGACGCCTAGGACGTAGGCGTTGCTGGTGGTGGATGCCATAATGATGGTTGGTCGTATTGATATTCGGCTTTTGATGAGGTATTGGGTGTATATCGACGGTGAGGTGAAGTTGAGAATAGGATAGATAGATATCCATATTGGAGTCGCGGCAGGTCGGCAGGCAGCCGCCCCGCATTCATTCACCTCGCTCGCTCGCAGCCTTGCCCTCGGCTTTGTACTGGAGACGCAGATCGGAGCCGAGAAGGGGGATAAACGAGTACGATGCAGCCGAAATAGGCTATTACTCTTCCATTTACAATATATGCGTACAAGATTTCCATAATGTAGAACATGGGTATCTCCATCAAACAAGCATCACCAAACACGCTCTCCCCCGTCAATCTCCCCTTCACAGAACTATGTATACCTCTCACCAACTCCCCATCGCCCCCGCCCCTCCCACCCCAAGATCCCCTTGAAACCCAAACGGCGCCATCCCATCGCCCAAAAACCACTGGTCCAATCCACCCCCCTGCAACCCATCCACACCACCGAGCGCCATATCCATCGCCTGCTCGAAGCCGCTGCCCCAACCGAAATCGCCTGGGTTGCTGCCATCGATCGCTGCACTACCACCACTACCACCACCACCGAAAGCCGCGTGCTGGAGCATAGCTTGTTGGTTTTCGGTGGTTTGAGGGAGGTAGGGGAAGGTGTTGGCGTCTGGGTGGTGCTGCTGCGGATGGGGAGGATGGTGAGGTGCGTTGCGTTGTTGGGGTCGCGCTGATGATGATGACTGATCGTGCTGTTGTTTCCACTTCGGCATCAAGTTGTCCGGTTGGTGGTAAGGTGGAGGCTGTTTGCTGTAGTCCACCACGCCCGGCGTCTCAAAAGTCCAGCCCGTCGAGGCCTGCCCTTGCTGCTGACCCTGCTGCGACCCGCCAGCAGCGACCTGACTCAACATCTGCAAGCCCGCCTGCCCACCCCTCTGCTCCCTTTTCACGTCCCGCGAAGCCGTTCTGTTCCCATCCTTCGACATTCCAAACACAACCGCCTTATGCCGCCCGAACCACTCCTTCAAAACCCCAAGAATGCGCATGATCTTCGGATGCGGGGCCATCGCCCCATCCTCTTGCACATACCTGAAAGAATTTGCTAGAGCATCAATATAGTGGTCCACCTTGAGGTCGTCCGGCCTCATCATCTTGCCCAACTCTGAGTTTGGAGTACACACCGCGACGTGCATTTTGATGAGGATGACGATGGCATAGACGCATCGTACGAAGAACAGCAGCATGGGTAGGCTCTTGACGGTGTCCTGGTCGAGGCTTATGAAGGCGTCCAGTATGCCATGCGCGGCTTTCAGGCAGGATTCGAGCGCCGCGACTTGATTTGCGGTGAGAGTGTCAGAGGTGCCAGCATGCACGCTCTTGAGACTCTCTTCCGTGAACGGCAGTCTGAAGTCCTCAACATTGTGATTGAAATGCAGAGCAATCTCGTGAAGATATAGGCTCGTGACCTGCTCGAAGAATCCCAGCCCTTTGTCATCCTTATATTCCTTCGGAATGCCTTCCCTCCAGTCCTTCAACTGGTTCTCCAGGACAGTAAGGGCATACGTGACCTTCGGGTCCGTGATACTGATATTTGTCGCGGTATTATCGTCCATCAAGAACTGCAGCCCAATGTCCTCGCAAATATGCTGGATCTTCACATGCTGTACGAACAGCTTATCACTCATGAAAGCGTCCGGATGGCTCTCCAAAACCTCGATGCACTCGCGCATGTAGTTGGTCCACCTCACCAGGTTCGGTCGTCGCAAGACCATACTCGCGCTTGCGCAGAGGTAATAGCACGTCAACCATGCCCTACGCGCCTCCAACGTATCGCTGTCCTGCGGAACACTTCTCGGCCCAGACCCAGGCGCAAGGTGTGCGTTCGGGCCGCCGAAACCGCGACGGGACTTTGCCGGATTGAAGCGCTTGCCCAGTCCAATGTCGAGCGCCATGACGGCAGCCATGTGGATGATCTGGTAGAAGTTCGTCCTCTCGGCAATTTCTGGCGGTCGGTAGTAGAGCGCGATGACCTGCATCGCCTGGATGAGCTCGAGGCTCTTGGCCCCGTGCCTGACCACGCAGTCTGCAATGGCGCCAACCGCTTCTGCGGCAAGAGCTTTGTGCGTGTCTGGGTGCACTGTTCCGAACGAGGCTGCCGACAGGATGCAGACGTACAGGATCGGCTTTTCTCTGAAGACCTGCTCGGCTGTCGTCTCAGGCGGGAAGACAACGGCCGGTAGGTTGGGAGCCAGCTTGGTGACATACCTATCCCACATTCGCGCCGCCAGCTCAGGCCCGATCAACGAATTGATTCGTGCCACAAACTCTTCGGGCGACGTGCGATGCAGATATGCTCTCGGATCGTCGTTCGTCGGACCCCAAGGTCTCGTGATCTCCTGCATCTCCCTCGAGAGAGGATCCTCCCTGCTACTCGAGGTCGCTCGCGAGAGATGTGAACTGGTCCCGGCGCCATCCCCACCATCATAACCTGGCCCCTCCTGCCCATCCTCTTCCACCCTCCGTCTCTTCTGCGGCGGCATTCCGCTCCCATCTCCACCCACGTGCCCCTGACTCTGCGGCGTAAATTGCTGCTGCTGCTGCTGCCCATACCCCTGCAGCTGCCCCACACCCCACCCCTCCGGCCCTCCATTCTGCGCACCAATTTGACCCTGCCCCTGCTGCTGCAACGCCGCCGTAAGCGCATCCAGCTTCTTCTCCAGCTCCGCGACGCGACTATCCGCCTTCTTCTGCCTCTTGCGACTCGGCTGCGTGATGATACATTGCCGTCCCGCCTTCGCGCATCGCTTACACGGGATCTCCGGGTGTGCAGGATCCTGATCACACCGCACCTTCAATCCGCGACACGCCTCGCACGCGCGCGGCCTCTTGGCATCTTCGCCGTTCTCACCGCCAGGACCGGCTGCCTGGTGCGGGCTCTGTATGCCGAAGCCACCCGCGGGCGATGCTTGGTTGCTGTGTGCGCCAGATTGACCCGGTGTGTTCGCGACGGGACTCGGGTAGAAATAGGGCTGTGGTGGAGCGTTGTACGGCTCGTTTACGTTTCCTCCACTCGGTGGTCGCTGCGGCGGCTGCGGCGGTGGACCGCCATATTGCTGACCGGGCGTCGGCGGTGGCGGTGGCTGCGCGGACTGCGGAGGTAGCTGTGGTGGTGGTGGTGGCGGTGGTGGTGGCTGCTGTTGCGCTTGGAGCGCTGGGTCGAGGTTGGCAGCGTTGACATTCATCTTCGCGTCCCGAGGTTGTGGACCATCGGTGTCGCAGTCAAAGAGCGGCGATGATGTGCCCCGGTAGGCCGACTGCGGGTCTTGGCCCGAGCTCTGAGTTAGTCAGCGATGATCTATCAATTGCACTTTTAGTCCTTGACTGCTACAGTCGAAGATTCTCTCCTGCGAAGCTGTTGCTGTGCTTTTTGGATCGATGGTTTAGAGCTATGAGACACGTTTGCGCAGTGAAGGAAGTTCGATACGAGATTGATCGATGCCTGCGCACGCGCACAGGTTAGTGTTGCGATTTGACTTTGACATTGATTGTACACATCAGGATGGTCCCTGCACCTCCGCCAAACACTGCGACGAGCCACTTCATATCCGTCCCAGGCTCCTCAAACTCCCATCGCTATCCACCCTATCCACCAGCCTCAGCGGATGTAGTATCATTCGCCTCTTGTACGCATCCACGAAACCCACCTCACACTCCCACAAATCACCCTGCCTCACATCCTCACCATCTAACGGCCTTCTCATCTCGCTCGTGACATTCAGCTCCTTGATGATACATCCCAATGGCATATACTTGCTATAAGCTGCGTTCGAGTGAATATACGCATGCAGCTTCGTGCCATTGCCCTTTGCGATCTCGCCTGTCTCCATGCGCATTTGATGGAGGGACGTATGCGGCGTGAGGTTTGACAGGAGTTCCGGGTTGGGTTGAGTGCCCGTGGTCACACTAAGTGGCTGACCGAAGACAATGTGCCGGAAGAGAATCTGCATGATCCAGTGGTTCTCGGCGTGCTGCTTCGATCGATTTATGAGGGCTTCTCGTGGTTGCAGGCCAACGAAGATGGTGTTCAACACACTCTCGCTGAAGGGCAGGAACGATCTGTCCGCGTTCGGATCATCCGTGACGAGCGACTTATCTTGCGCAGCCTCCTGGCGCAAAGTGGCTTCGATCTGCCAGTGCATGATCATGTCGCCGTACCGGCGAAGAGGCGACGTCACCTTCCCATAAGCATCCATACCCAAGATCTTGTGCTTGAAAGGTCGGGTGCGAAGCTCAGTACTGCCAAACGTCTCAAGGTAGCGCATGCCGAGATGCATAGGATACGCACCCGTTCCCTTCTCTGCTGCGGGCGCCAGATGCTCGCGAAAGAAGGTCCCGGGGTCCATTCGATCGGCTCTGCGCACCGACCCACGGAAAATGGCTGGCACCTGACGCTCTTGGCACCAATTCGCTGCGATTTCACAGGCAAGCAACATGTTTTCTTGCACGAGCGAGCGTACGACGTCTGTGCTTGGCGAGAACCAATTCTGTAGACCTCGAGTCTTCATCTGGATAACCGGGTCGCCTTCCACGCGTCTCCAACCTTTGCGGAATGGATGGTCCCATGCCAGACCAGTGCTTCTGTGTTGCTGCCACACATTGACCTCAGGCTTCTGAGCATCGAAGAAGAGACCGCCAGCTCGCCCACGGATTTCTACCCGCTTATTTGCCAGTTGCACAAGCCAGCGCAGCTGTTGAACCTGCTGCCGCGACACGTCAGGTTTTCTGCTCTTTCGCTCCCGAGGTGGAGGGACGTCGCCACCAATGGTCAGAGTCGTCTGAGGATTATCGTCTTCGTGAGTCTCGCGAAGCAGCTCTGCGACTTCTTGGTGCGTCAGACGAAAGACATTGCGAATGGTGCCGGGAGTGATCTTGTGCTCCAGAGTCTCTCCGTGCTCGTTCATGCGAGCTGAGAAGGTGAGGCAAGGCCGGTCTGGAGCAAGGGAGAAGTGCTGTGTCGTGCACCACCGAGGCAACATCATGTATGTACGCTCGGGCATGTAAATGGTCTCGCCCATGTGCCTGGCCATTTTGGCCAGTGGGTGGTCCCGGGAGAAGAAGGCGGTCGGGTTCGCAATGTGGATGTGCACCCACCACTCGCAGGCGCCATGCGTTGAGCGCGCAGTCTCTTCGATGGAAATGCCATCGTCAATCTCATGCGCGTCAGCGGAGTCAATACAGTATACTGGCAACCTCTTCCAATCGTGCCGCAGATGTGCCATGCTGTCCTCAAAGTTGTGCTTTTTGGCCATGTTGAGCAGGCTCTCCATCAAATTCTGTAGTGGTTTCGAATGCTGCGAGCTGGGCAGCAACAAATGCGTGTCGAACCTCGACCGGTTCTCGTAAGGCATGATAGTGCCCAGCTCTTGTAAGAACTGAAAAGCTGTGCTGACAGAAAGCGAGGGTCGCCGTTCATATAGTCCCGTGGCCTGTAACACCAGTGGGGGTAGTGACTCAAGACTGGGAATGCCTGTGAACATTGTGTGCAAAGCGTACGCCTCGAAAAAGCGAACGATGTCTGTCTCCTCTGCCGTAAACATCTCCTGCGATTGAACACGCACGGAATCCTGCTCGGGCGTGATGGGTATCTGAGTCTTCGAAGGCCCGATGTTACCAAAATCGTTGGGTTCGCGGTCCTCGCGGCTGCGTTCGACGATGGCTATGGCTTTCTTGATAAAGTTGTGAACGTAATTTGCACCTTTTGAAGAACGATGCTTCTGCAGCTCGTCTTCTGACAGACTGGCTTGGTAGGCGACATCGTCCTGCCACTCTCGCATCCAGCCTCGCACCTGGTTGACGAGCTTGACTTGTTCTTTACTACGGATCTGCAGATATCCGGTATGTCGATGAGAGCGACGATCGATATTGAATGCAAACCCGGCGCTGCTGAGAGCTCGTCGTACTGCAAACAATGCAGTGACTGATAGCTGACTGACCGGTGTCCTGAGCAATGTTGAAGCAGCAGAAGCCAAGCTGCCATATCGGAGGTCTGTGTCGTGAGCAAGCAGATCGTGGGCGCTGTCCAGCGCTCTCGCATTCTTGCGATAAATGTCCTTGGTCTCTCGGTGGAATTGTGCCATCTTCGAGACCAGGCCTGCGGATACTTGTCTCGGTACATTAAGGTCTTTGATGGCCGCGTCTTCCATCAGCTCATCCAGTCTCGTCTCCACCATCTCGGGCGCAGGCAAGTAGTCGAGCAGAGGGAGGACAAGCTCCGAAGGCACCCAGCCCGGCACACTGTACTGGATTTGCTTCTCCTCCAAATGTACCCAACGGCCGTTGATAGTGTAGAATTGCGACAGCTGGCCCGTGCGCCGCACGAAGATGGCAACGATAGATTCACGACCAGTCTTGTTGCGCTCGATCTCTACCAAGTCACCCAGTTTAAGCTTCCGCATGCTGGTATCGATTGCATTGATCTCGTCAGAGGTCTCAGATTGCATGAAATGGGCAGCCGCTTCCTCTGCATCTTCCTCCATTTCGTTACGTGTAGGCACAGTCTCGCCTTGCTCGCTAGGCAAGCGAGTCATGTTGTTCGACAGTTCGTCGTCGAAGTTCGTCGGACGATCCACTTGAACCTCATCGTTCATCTGATACTTGTCGCCGTTGAGCTCCTGCCACTTGCGAAGCTGTGCACGAATGCCATGCGGATTCTGTAGCACTCTCCAAGCGGCCGAGCCATCTGGCGGCAGCTGATCGGTCACTTGCGTGGCTGCAGCCGTCTGCTGTCGCCTTCGAGGCGTGGTGTGATATTGACGTGCTTGCTCTTGCGAGTATCGCTTCAACGCTCGCAGAGATGTCCGTCCTGTCTGCATGGCTCTTTGGTCGACTTTCCCCACGCTCTGCCGGATGATTCGCATTTCTTGCTCGTGCTCATCACGCTCTTCCTGAATACGCTGTTGCTTGATACGTACTCTCTCATCCACCCACGCTCTCGTTTGTTCGTCTAGCTTCAAGTTCTGATCACTAGCTGCCTTGCGCGCTCTCTTCATCTCTGCCTTCTTGCGCTTTTGCTCGTTTCTCGTTGGCTCGCTGTCCACTTCCGTCGTCGCCCTGGGCGGTCCTGTCGCCCTCCTGAGCTCATCGCCATTTCTCCTATTCGATGTCCGTACCAGCTCCGATCGGGACTGCTGCGCCTTCTGCTGTGGTGAGCCAGACTCGGTGATCTGCTTGCCACTGCTTGTGGTAGCATGTTTGCGCCGTGCCTCTGTCTTCAGTCTACAGCTTAGACACACATAACGAGATACTTGGAGCGCTCTGGCTGCTTCACTGCGCGACTGTAGCATGACCTAAAAGTCTTCTATTACTCCTACATACATTTCATCGACGACATCCAAAGATCTTGGGATATCTTGAAACGCTCGGACCCCTTCCCCGAACTCGCCGCAACAGTGGCCCGGGGTACCCACTGGCATTTCTTTCCGAATCACTTTGCCTTCTCCCTCTCGACATCAATAGCAGCAAGTCTCGCAGTAGGACGACTGCTGTGCGCTCTGTACAGGTAAGCCTCTCTTCTGATATATCGCCATCCCTTCACATGATGTCTTATAGCATGTATTACCCGAAGCACGAAAGTGCATTGTGGAACTACTTTAGGTAGTGGTATTTCTGATCGACGACCATTGTTTACCTTTTGTCATACGGCACGGAGATGAAGAGGCGCTAATGGCTCATTCAGGTAGAAGAGATGAGTGCACCAAAGGCTCCAGCAGGGCAGTTCACCCTACTGTACTTTGCCGCCGCCACTTCGTACACGCGGAAGCAGCATGACTTTTTGGCAGCTCCTATGCCTGTAAACGAGCTTTATACCCATCTCGAAAAGCTGTATCCGGGCATCAAAGCCAAAGTGCTTGACTCGAGCGCATTGACTGTCAACCTTGATTATGTTGACCTTGAGGAAGAAGCAGGCAAGGGCGAAAAGGGCATGGTCATCCAGTCTGGCGATGAAGTGGCTGTGATACCGCCTGTCAGCTCTGGATGATGTTCGAGCTACCTCTTGTGCTTCAAGGCGACCGCAATATACATGTAGGTTAGCCGAAAGATGATCTTACACGGCCCGTGGCATCCGATTTCGGTGACGTATGGAGCTCTGAGCTACATGATCCACCATAGATGTCGCATGTATCCTTTGCACTAGCACATAAAATATTGCTTGTTTCGAAAACAATTCACTGCAGTACGACCATGGCCTCACCAAAACCCAGAACCATCGTCTACAAGACCGCCGGCAAGGTCGAGATACCCTTCGACCTGTACCTGCCGAACAATGCAAAGAACGTGCCAATCCTTCTCTGGTTCCATGGAGGCGGTCTGATACAGGGCAAGCGTGACACTGTAACACCGCACATGCTACGTGCAGTCAACCAGTACAACATCGCGCTCATCTCGGCAGACTACCGCCTAGCTCCTCAAGTGGGCGTAGCAGACATATATGAAGACGTCAGGGATGCTGCAGCTTTCATTCGCGATGGCCGACTCGTCAAAGAGGTCGGTAACGGCGTTCTGGACACCTCTCGTCTTGCCGTATCCGGCTCCAGCGCAGGCGGCTACCTAGCTTTCCTCGCGGGCCTCTACCTCGAACCAAAACCTAAAGTCATCCTGCCCATCTATCCCATCACGGATCCGCTAGGCACATTCTTCACAACCAGCCAACCTCACCCTTTTGGCGGCGGTCGTACCGATCCGGCAACTCTGCAGGAATTTATCGACCCGAATGCCGAAGTAGTCGCCAACAACGACTCGAAAAGCAAGCGCAACACGATGTACTTCTATATGATGCGAGAAGCCAATCTCGCTGAGCTTCTGCGTATCAAGCCTGGAGACGACACTTTTAGGATTGCGAAGAAGATCTACGAGAGAAAATTGCCGCCGACTTATGTGGTGCATGGAGATGCGGATAGTGCGGTCGGCGTTGAGCAGGCAGATGAGGTGGTGGGTGTCATTTTTGGGCTGCAGAAGGAGTTGGGGTTGAAGGTGGAGTATGAGAGGTTGCATGGAGTGAATCATTTGTTTGATCGGGATGAGAAGGTGGAGCTGAAGGGCATGTATGAGTTTATGATGAAGTATTTGTGAGTCTGTCATTCAGCCAATCGAGAGTGTGGTTGGTTACAGCGGATGACGAGCTGACACCAGTTTGTAGGGAGCCGAGCAGGCAGTCAAGTCTCTAGAATCGTCAACCAAGCGACCGTGACACTGTCAATTGCATCGTCCAATCAAGCGTGTTACGAGTCCAACCGCATCAGACTGTTGAATGGTCAATTCCTTGACGGGCACATAGACACGCTGATTACTCTGTCTCTGCAGCGAAGTCAAAGATGTGGATTAGCTTTTGCTTGGTTGACATTGGTCCAGTGTTTCTTTGCAATGTGACTCATTTGCACACATCCTGTCTTGCGACGATTTAAGGACACGAGATTCTGCGCCGTTGCTTTTGAGCATTTCGTAGACCCTCTCACGCCCCCACCCTCGACAGCTGATAATAAAAGTTTAGACAGTGTCTTACTCTCAACTAACAACACCACGAAATCACTGAGTCACGATGGAGGCTCTCCTTGAGCTTGAGACTATGGCTGATGCCGCTGCGCATGTCGAGACAGACGAGGCGGTAGAGAGATGGCAAAGACTCTTCGGCTACACACCCGCCCAAGCGAGAGCACACCTCGAACAACAAGCTTCTGACCCGAAGGGCCTCGTCCCGACAGCACTCTGGAGCACGGTTCAAGGAAGAGAGGAGAACGAAGATCACGCCCGGGCCTCTTACTCACACTGGCTCTTCCTACAGCAATCGAGCAAAGTGTCGTCGGCACCAGCACCACCCAAGGCCACGCCAGACATTGCATGTGACGTCGGCCGCGAGTACTTACTGAAGCTGGGAGGCCCGCTCGACTCAGCTCAGAAGGTCCGCGAGGTGGGTTGCTTATCAGCAACACCGAAGATCTTCTACGGTACATCAGCAGAATCTGACGAAGGCAATGGCGAGACCACCGAATTCTGTCTGATTGATGGCGCCACGAAGCAAGCCCTCATCGCCTGGCTCAAGCAATACCATCCGACCTTTAGACCACTTTTCGCGCCTCGATCTGTTGCTCGCAAGGACTTTTGCGCGCACTCTATGGCGCCCATGCTAGGTATCGACACCACGCTACCGCAACATCGGCTTCTTACACTTGATGCTGTTCCGAGGCCGAGGCAGGTCGAGTACCCAGTCCATTACTTCTTCTATGGTACTCTGGCTGAGCAGTACACTCTGCGGCGAGTACTTGGGCACCTGGATGGTGATAAGGAGTACGAGCTGACGCCTGCTTGCGTGCGTGGCGCGAGGTTGACTACGTGGGGAGGGAAGTATAAGGGTGTTGTTGATGGGGAGGAGGAGGTCGAGGGATGGGCATTTGTGGTTGAGAGTGAGGAGCAGGAGGAGGCATTACGAAGTTATGAGACAGCGATGTATGAGGTTGTGCGATGTCGTATTGTGATGATGGGAAGAGAGGAAAGGGAGATTGAGGGGTGCACGTTTCGGTTTGTGGGACCCAGTACTGGGTTGAGGTGATGTTGTGCATGGCGGTCGATCGCATGGTCGACTTTTGGCGTGGTGTATTGACTGACTACATGCATTGGATGACCGTTTGATGCTTTGGTGGCCGAATCGTTTCTAAGCTGGCTTGAGCACCATTCGAGATTTTGAGGCGTCAGGTAATCTGAGCATTGACTGCTTGACCCGTCAATTGGGCTATGCGACAGGAAGTTCTCTTTGAGCCAGCATCGCGGGCTTGATGACTCGCAGAAGCTTGATCTTCAATGTCCAGCCATATGGAGAGGAACAAGGATTGGAAATACTACCGTACCGTGGATTTTGCAGGTCCATGAATTCTTTTGCGATGATCTTTGCATGTGTCTTCAAACATGGTTGCTCTTCCGATAGAAAGCACGGGCCTGAGGTTCATGGAAATGCGAAGGCAGAATGCGAAGAGGAGTGCAAGATGAAGCTAGACCAGCCACAGTGTGTGATGGGGCGGGAGTACCCATGAGACATGACTTATTAGTGGAGGAGCCTTCCATCCCATCCTTGTTTCCGCAAGATCGAGCCTCACGGCCAATGCGGTTTCTGACTGCGACATCCATGATCCGGGAGCCGGTGGTCCGTCATTCAAAGAATTCATGGCATCAGCGCTCACACAAAACATCGACGAAGAGCGTTCAATTGGCAGCAAAGGATCCTCTTACTACCATTGGCATGCTCGATCTAGCGCAACATGACCATTGGCATAACATGCTGAGAAACTACCATCAACAGTGCTCTGCCGCAGCCAAGTTGCGCCCCCAGGCCAGGATCCGTGGCGTTGTAGCATGCTCACCATTATTGCGCCCATAATGTGGAGAAGGAACTCAGCACATGCAGTAGTTAAGCCAGATGTCGTACTGTGAGCGCAACGTCAAGTTAACATATCCGGTCCGAAAGCAGAGCGCCAGGCCGCATCACCAGTTGCTCGCCACGTCAAAGTTACGGAAAGGCCGAATGACGAAACGCTCAGGTAGGGAGCTCATAGATTCACCAAGACTCTGAGAAATACTTTCGAAACGACGACGATCATCTTCTCACTGTGAAATGCTGCTAATAAGTAGCGCAGCAGCCTTGCGATCAATTTGCCTGTACGGTCACGGTTTAATTTGTGTTCCAGCAAGGTACAAGGAGCTGCCGGGATGGACGCTTGGGCAATCTTCGTATGTGCTTGGATTGCGCATAGCCAAGCTCATCGGCGAGGTCATCGGTGCACGATGGAATGGTTCCCAATGCACCTAATCTTGTCACAACGCGAATGGTCCTGCTACAAGAGTGAGCCTCACTCCTGCTGCACACAGCTTGTCCCTGCCTCTCCCTCTCGTTGAAAACGTGGACAGTCATTCTTTCTTTTCCGTGTGCTCCTTCGTTTACGTCAAGGCTAATTTTCACGGTACACCTTATTTCGCATAATCACATCGCAAGCTGAAAAATACCGCACCAATACCAAAGCAACTGGCTAGCAGCAGACCAACAGCATGGGATTTACCAACATTGCAGCCGCGGCAGCGACCGCGGCAGCACTCTTTTCGAGCATTAGCAATGGCTTGCCTGCCCTACAGGCATACGGAGTGGAGCGCGTCACGAACAGCTCGACGGGCCTCAAGTTTGACTTCGGCAAAGAGAAGATCAGGGGCGTCAACCTTGGCGGCTGGTTCGTCCTGGAGCCCTGGATCACGCCCTCAATCTTTGAAGCTACGCCGGACAACGTAGTAGATGGTGAGTGTGAGACTGCTGTTGTCGCGGCGACTACAAGCTAATGGCTTGCTCAGAGTACACCTTCTGTCAGACATTGGGCAAGAACGAGTCATACAATCGCCTTTCAGCCCACTGGAGCTCTTGGATCGTCGAAGAGGATCTCGCCGAGATCGCTAAGATCGGTCTTAACTTCGTTCGCATTCCTGTCGGGTACTGGAGCGTGACGCCGCTGCCCGGTGACCCATATGTGCAAGGCGCCTACGAGTATCTTGGCAAAGCTCTCGACTGGGCGGACACATACGGCCTCAAAGTCATGATTGACCTGCACGGAGCGCCAGAAAGCCAGAACGGTTTCGACAACTCCGGCAAACGTGGACCTGTCGGCTGGGGCAAGAACGACACAGTCGCTCAAACGCTCAGGGCGCTGAACAAGATTCGCGATGACTACGCGAGCCATCCGGCAGTGGCCGTAATCCAGTTGCTGAATGAGCCTGCGGGAACATGGGCCGTGGACAAGGACGTACTCACACAATTTGTAAGTCTCATTCAGTCATATCTCGAGTTTCTGACGCATCAATGCTGATCAAACGGCACAGTACAATGATGGCTACAACAACCTCCAGAACTCCAGTGTTGCCGTTGCAATCCATGATGGCTTCCTCGGCGTGAACGCGTGGAACGACTGGGCCGCCAACAAGAGCGTGGCGCTCATGGACACGCACCACTACGAGATTTTCGCGATCGACCAGATTCTCGCAAGTCCTTCTGACCATGTCTCTGTCGCTTGTAAGTTTGGCGATAAGATGGCCAGCAACGACTGGTGGACCATCTCCGGCGAGTGGACTGGTGCTATCACAGACTGTGCCAAGTGGTTGAACGGTCGTGGTATTGGCGCCAGATGGGACGGAACGTACAACCCAGAGAACGGCCAGGCTGAGACAATTCCGATCGGCTCTTGCGACGGTTTGACCACTGGCACTGTTGAGGATTTGAGTGAGGAGAACGCCCTGAACACCAAGAACTTCATTGCGGCACAGATCACTGCGTTCGAGAGGGCTGAGGGATGGATCTTTTGGACATGGAAGAACGAGGCTGCTCCGGAATGGCACTTCAAGAACCTGACCGCGGCTGGTCTGGTTCCACAACCATTCGATTCGGTCGATGGGTGCGCAGAGATTCCTAGGACGAATGGAACCCACTTTGTGTAGTACATCGAAGTGAGTCGTGCCCAGCGCATTCTTTCCGTTCGGGTTGTTGATAGCAAGTCAGGTCGTGAACATCGTTTCGGTCACAATATTTCCTCGGTCGTGGTTTTATTGACAAGACATCTCACTCGGAGCATTCGCAACTACTAGGCTTCAAGACGGCGGCAGTAGTGGCGCGACATACTGCTCTGAGAGTCGTCCGCTGGATAATGCATATTGAGCACTGGCGTTTGGTACATACATGTACAGTCAAGTATAGTGTAAATACTGCAGCTTTGCTTAGCCGCCTCTGTGGTAAGCCTTTGAGTCACATGAGCATTCAGACACGGTCCAGGCGTCCTGCGCCGGGAGATGTATCCGAATCTTTGGTGGTGGTCGTGAATCGTGATTTTCCTGAATCATGAGCCATCCCGTGTGTGGAGTAGCACTTAATGCTCCTTCGGGATGTTCTGAGCTTGGCTTCGGCGTTCCTCTTTTCGCAATCACGAATGCCCTTTCTACTGATGACTTGATTCTTTCGCGTGGCGTTTCAAAGTCGGACGGCCAAGCCAGGTCGCCTTCAAGTTGGCTCGCTGTTAACGAGGTTCTCCTGTCCGCAGATAAGCGCGCTGACGGGCGGGCGCCTGCAACTATCCGACAGGTCCTGACTTGCTTAAGCTGCAGCCCGAAATTGGACTTGGCAGATCCCTCAATCTGTCTCACGGACCAATCTCGTATTGATTATCGGAGGAACAAAGACTAATCACCCTGGGCAATTTTGTGGCATCTCATAACGCCCAAAGCAGTCTGGTTTCCTGTCAACATCCTACCGGTGAAGGGCATACCAGTCCGAAAGTATACAAGCTCTTCTCTGAGCCTACATGAGGTGGCAGCCGCCTGGCGCCCCGTCTCCCCTGCGCATCAAAGTGCTAAGATGATCCAGGACGAAGTATAACATTGCCGCCTGATCCCGGTGCAAGGTAGGTCTTGGAAGAGCGCTGTTTCTTGTTCATCACAAGCATCTGCATCTGCTTCGACAGCAAACGAAGAATTTGTTCTTCAGCCATTCGTTACGACCATCGCGACCTGACCGCAGTCATTCTCTCGAATACGCCGACCTACATACTCAATAATACCTAATTCTAAGGTCAATAAAAGACGAACTCGAGCACGATGTCCGACTTTTCGCTCTTCGCCCTCTTCACGGCCGGTCTGGCCTTTGTTGCGCCTGTCGCAAACGCCTACACCCAGCCTGTGGGCGAAAACCCGCTGGGCAACCCTATCTAGTACGTGGCTACAAAACGCAGGGCAGACAAGGTGGCACCTCAGGATTAGGCTCGTGCCATTCTGGAAGTGTATCACTGGCATTGAACTTCAGCCGTCTTGCTATGGACTATCATGGCTCGAAGTGATGCTTGAATGCCATGGGTCTGGAGATAAATCCAAGCTCGATTTAAGATAAAAGCAGAATGCCATACTGATCTGAGCACAGCACACCTAACTCTGGCGACATTGTTGCAGCTGGCAAGGAGTACAACATCACCTGGGGCCCTACCACCACAGGCACCGTCACTCTCCGTAAGTCAGCGCCAAAGGCTACATATCAATATGAGCATGTACTAAAAGTCTTGACTTCATCAGTCCTTCTGAAGGGCCCATCCACGAACGCTGTGCCACAGTACCCGATCGTCGAGTCGATCGACAACTCTGGCTCCTACTTGTGGACACCGAAGACTGACTTGGAGCCGACCGAGGGTGCCACTGGCTATGGCATCCAGCTTATTGTGGACGCTTCGGGACAGTACCAGTACTCCACCCAGTTCGGAATCTCGAACTCTGAATACAGCTCGTCCAGCTCGTCCAGCTCGTCCAGCTCCTCCTCTTCTGCCTCTTCGACTGCCACCGTTTCGTCCACAAGCGTACCTCTGAGCACCGGTACCAGCTCTGCTGCAGTCAATGCCACGTCCGCTCCGGTCTACAAGCCCACTGGCTACGCTCCTCCTCTCGTCACTGCCCCTGGCACCGCTTCCACTGGCTACCTCCCGCACAACAGCAGCATCGTCCTGCCCACTGGCAGCGTGACTGTGCCATCAAGCCTCAAGACTTCCGCTACATCTGGATCCAGCTCGAGCGCAGCCGCATACTCAACTGCGTCTGCATCAGCAACCGCTGCTGTGTCGAACTCTGCCTCCGGACTTGCTACCAGCTTTGCTGGCCTGGTGGTCGCAGCTGGTGTCGCGGTCTTTGCTCTCTAAGAAGTGTACAATCTCTAGTCAGGAGCTAGATTGTAATGTATCAGCATGGCTCGGTCAGGGACCTGGGACCAGCAGGTGCTGGCCGCATATGTAATAGACATAGTCAATCAAATGTGCCAGTCGCAGCATCATCGAACCACCAGTCTAATTCTATGGATCCACCAGATTGGTCTGATGGTACAGCCCTGCTGTCGTCTGACGTTTTCGAGAGCCGGCCAAGCTTTGCAGGCTGAATCGGGCTCATGCTTACCACAGTAACTAACACTGACACGCAGAATTGTATATTGATGGCGTAATTCAGACGAGGCGTCGCTTCTCTCCTGGCAACCCGGTTGCAGTCCAGGTCGCGCTAGCCGTGGTGTGCAGGCTGGAGAACTGCTGAACAGGCTCAGAGGCACGATGCTACCACGCACGAGTGGTGAGCACGGCATATTCGGCACGAGTGCGAGCGTGTGTGACGCTGTACTGACTTGGCTATTTAGCCACGGCTGACTTATCATCTGCTTGACATTGGTCACCTTCGGCAGGAGACTTCTCGGAATTGCGGTCGGACGGTCCTGCTCGGTGGCAAGCACACTTGAGGTGCATCACCTGGTCCGTCTGAGAGAGTAACCCAAGTAGATGGCGGCGTGGCTGGCAAGAATCGTGATCAATCGACCGGCAGTTTGCCATACTAGTGGAGGATGTTTCTTGCGTATGGCAAGCCCGTAGCCAGTGCGTGGAGGGGCCCATTCGTATCCGTTATTGACCACGATTTCCTGCTCGTTTCGCCATGCTTTCGATGGTTTGGAGCTCTGGGTACTACTGCCAGAATTGGATGTGCCTGCCGACCTTCCGTAGGCTATACTGCGTGACTATTTAGCTAGAACCTTTTTCTGTCATGTCTGCACGTGCAAGTTCATCGACACATCACTCAGCTCACGACATAGGACCTTTTCGTGGACGGATTGTACTTGCGTTGCCTCCACAAGCGAGACACCGACGTGACCAGCTCCCTCCTCACGCCTCGAGCACTATGTATCTGTCTCACGACAGCGTTTTCGAGCATTCGTCTTGTCGGCGAGTGGATCTGCATGCAGGTCGCGGCACTCCACGGCATAGGAATCAGCTCCCACGCTCCGGTTCCTCCAATTAGTAGTATTCCGGGTCCAGACTTGGTCGACGGAAAGTTTCAACCCCGCCGAGATACGACCGCTGCTTGAACCATTTCTATCACATGGGCGATATTTCGCGCCTGCAATCTGCTCGCTCTGCTCCGGCAAAGATAATTGGCAAGGCCATGATGCGCTTCCACAAACTATCGTCAACTTAGGTTGACCTTGCGACGATGGCACTTGCCGGCCTAGTGTTGTCATGTGCTCACTTCAAACGCTGCTTGATTCCTTGAGCGTGCCTGTATATTGACATACGGACCAGGCCCGCACGCGACTCGGAGCTCACAAATTTCTGTGGCCTTACGGGCGGCAAGTTGCATCAGAGTTATGTGACGTTGCAACTTGGAATACAACCAGACTCCAAGTCGTCTCCGGTGGGGTGCAAGACTACTCAAGAATCCACAATCGCGCCGAATCGCGCCACCAGCACTGATTCATCGTGGCCAAGGCATTATCATCTTGGGTATCGCGAACGTCGAGGTTTTGCGAACCTCGCATCGATTGCAAATGAGATAGAATCATCGACACTTACGAGACAGCGGCTCGCCGCTGCTGCAATTGATATGCATACCGACGCAGCAATTCCAAGGACGAACGACTTTCCGTTTCTCCTGAAGATCGAAGATGTCGAGACTTTGCAGCAGTCAGACGGCTTCGTAGTGCTTCAAGAGCATCTTTGTGTGCATTATGCCTACTCGTAAGACATTTCCGAAGTTGCGCGCAATGTCAGAGGGTGCTAATTTCCAGGAAACAGCCTGTGCTGTCAACACGAACGGTGTGATCTTGCGAATTGGCTCCTAGTCCGCGATGTTCTCCATGCACTTTTGGTTCCAATTGTCGAGCTTTTCGAGAAGGCTTGCTCGGTAGCTACATATGCCACCCAAGCCAAGACACTCGACGATCTCGAATATGCCTTTACCAGCCAGGCGCGAGATGCATTTGTGTTCCTACAATGCTTTCTGTCCTCCGAAAAGGAACAAGATTGGTGTCATACCAGGGGCTGTCCTGCTTGTATCGTCGAGCAATCACTGGACTCGCCATTTAGCATCAGGCTGCTCTACGCCGCGATTCAACTCTCCGACGTGCACTATCCCTTCACTCTGGAAGGCCCCCGTCTCCCTAGCTTCATGTGGTTTCTCGACTACCTCAGAAGGGCAGTTGTCCAGGATCCACTGTATGGAGAGGACTTCTTTGACCTCCTGCAGCCGAAGGCTGAGCATATTGCCCACGGGATCGAAGAACTTATGCGTCAGTGTCTTGGACTGCATGTGGTACTGGCAAGCGAATCATCGACTCCGTCAGATCCAGCGAGCCCAGATACATCTGTTCCAACTTCGCCAATTTTGGTCCCATTGCGCGGCGCATCGAAGGGTATGAGAGTGAAGCGGAGCAAAATGGCGAAGCGACAGATGAAATTGAAGATGGAAGAAGATCTGTGGATGGATCAAATGCTGCAGAAGTGCACGCAAAGCCTGGACGCCGTTCTCAAGCTGAAGACTGAGCCCACCATGACGGTCTGTGAGCTTACTCCTGGGGACTGAAGGAGCCATCACTTTCAAGCATGCGTCACCAAGCGCAGTGAGGATAGACTTATTGGGAAAGTCCAAATTGACTCACCCTCGACCGAATCACCCATACATGCCGAGAGTATGCCCAGAGCACGACTTTGACTTCAGACATGACCCAGAGCGTGCATCCAGCAGCGATTGCCGCAGTCGTAGATCCTATGCCAAAACGACCACTCTGAGAGAGGCGCAGAAGGTGCGTAGGACGTCGCTGGCCGGAAAAAGGAGGCACGTTGTCAAAGCGAGCAATTGCTCTGTGCTCAGACGCTTTCTGCTCAATTGTAGGTGGTCGTGGCACCGAATAGCCTAGAGGGCGTGAACCCTGACCAGCAAACATCGATCTGCTGGAGCGGCAAATCGTAGGCGCTCGAGATGGCGGGATGCTTGAAGGGCGCATCGTACTTCGGTGCCCGGTTGTGGGTGCGCTGTTTCGATACGGCCTGAGTCTCGAAAAGAAGAGCGGAGAGAGCCTAGTTGATCTTGGTCGATCGTCAGTACTTATGGAGCTCCGCAGTTCGCCACTACGTTTAATGTACATCGTCAACAATGACTTGTTGTAAAGTCTGTAGATCCATGTTCCAGATCCTCGGTCCCCTCTCTGTCGACTTTTCTCCACGGCGACTCACAGGCTGCCAAGCAAGCGCCAGACCGCCAGGACCCACACATCCATGCCACGTGTGAGATGGATCCGCATTTTGGACCGAGCGCGAAGCTAGAGGACGCTACTATTTACAGGATCGCGTTGCTTCGCACTTTTGCAGACAGCGACATGGACGATCCACTACTCGATCATATGGCGGAGAAATTCAGACAGACAACTTGCCATCACGGCATATCCTCAAACACTCGCATGCGTATGTAGTACATCGCGAACAGATTTAAGCACGCCCGGCAAATACCCACGTTCTGTTCTTGTTTTCGACGCAGGGTCACTGCCGGCGCCGAGGAGCGATTCGATAGTGGATTCGCACTTCAATCACCAGAAGGAAATAACGGTGAAGACTCAGGCAGGACAGAAGGGCAAAACTAGCTCCCTCAAGTCTAACACACGTCGCACCTCGTGACGACAAGAAATTTTTGCCTTTTGTGAATTTGCCTGAGAACAATAAGGTCACTACGTTATCTTCTCAGACATTCGGTCCAGCCAAGCTCGCTTGCGCCCAGCCCAAGCGGCGCAGTCTTGCCTGCCGTTATCTTCCTCCGCCATCCGGGTTATCAAAGGCTCTGGTGAATGTCATACTGTCACCTTACATCCTTTGTTCTCGCTTGCTTCTGCTCGCTTTCCTCGTCTCAGGCCCGAATGCCTCTCATGAGCAGATACGCCAATATCGGAAGCGGCCAAGACAATCGACAATGTCAAGTCCGCGACTAACAGTGTCTCGAGCCGAACTAAGCACGACAATATCTCAGATTAGACGGCGATAGGTCTGAGCCAACACTGGGCGCAAATAGCAGCGAGCTCGCCCTCAGAGGGTGGGCTTTGCTCAAGCCCCACCGTGAACAATGGGTGTCTGGGATGATGCGGCTCCAAGCCACCGGAATCCGGCTTCGAACCACCCGACTCTTTTGTACTCATGGTGGTGTATGTCAGCACCGCATCGAGGAAAAATCTCGAGACTCTAATCAAAGGCGTAGGCACGGGATTCTCAGCGGTCATCATCATCACCAGAGTGTTTGGTCGCAAGGTCCGGAGTAATGTCTTGTTTCGAGGTGAGCCAGGACTTCAGCCTGATCTTTGCGTCGCTGAGCACCTGCGATTACTGATGGCTTGGCGCAGAGGATTGGATCATACTACTGGCCTTGATTCCGCTCTTCATTCGCATGGCTATTGTGCATGTAAGCAGATCTTCCATTGAAGACTCATCAGCAGCCAATATCTGACATGTGCGTCATCTTAGCTCGTCTTGTTGTACGATACAAACAATATTCAGACCCAAGGGATCCACTTTACCGAGATAGAGCTCTATCATCGCAGTATCGGCTCAAAGCTGGTTCTGATCAGTCGTATTGCGTATGCCGCATTGTAGGTACTGGGTGGCAATCCACCGCGACGTCTGCTGACTATTCCAGTATCTGGACTTGCAAATTAACCATATCGGAATTCTTAAAGCGAATTACAACTCGCGTATGGCGCAAAAGCTACGAGATCGTCTTGCAGACGATAAGAGTCTTCCTGCTTGTAACCTTTATTGCGGTTGTGGTCGCTACTCTCGCAGAATGCCAGCCTTTCGACCATTACTGGCAGGTCATCCCTGACCCGGGACCTCTTTGCCGTCAAGGGTATGCCCAGGTAAGCTGCTGCTGAAGGATTGAGGATCTTGAGCTGCAGGCTGACTTCCTCTGCAAGCTCATCACGTAAGTTCAAATCTCAAGACGCTCGGCGAAACACCTGGTGCCCTCGAAGCGATCTGACGAACCTTTAGGATGGGCTCGTGCGACATTATCACCGACGGGTATGTGAGAGATCCGATGGCGCACCGATTAAATACAGCAATTGCTAACGTTGAGATAGTGAGGAGTTCGATCCACAAAGTGCAAGTCGCCCGTTGAGGTTGAGATGCTGACTTCTCGTGCCGCTTGTAGTCCTGCTGGTCATTTTCCCGGTCCCTTTGGTGTTGAGATCGGGTCAGACCTGGTATTTCAATTGCCTTGACAGCTTTTGCATTTCACTCGACCTGACATATTGTCTAGGAAACGGAAGCTCCAGCTGGCTTCATTATTCTCACTGTCGTGTATAATGATTGGAATCACGGCAACCCGCATTCCTGAGGTCATTGCACATCGTGGAAGGCAACAGTACCGAACAGTCTGGGCGTCCTCTGAGATTCTTGCTGCTTCTGCAGTCTCAAGTAAGAGATCTCTCATGAGAGTATCTACTGCTAGAATTGCTGACAGTTGTTGCTTGCCGTATTAGGTGGCGTCATTCTTGGCTCGTTTATCCGCGACAAAGTGAGATCTCGAGGCGTGGAGCAAACACTTCTGTGTCTGGGACATTGACTGACGCGCTTTCTTTCGCTTTGCAGGGCACCAAAAAGAACAAGTACAAAAATTCTGCCACTGGGTACATTCAGACGATACGGAACACCCGAACTTTGCTGACGCTGCTACAGTACAATGACCAGCGTTGATCAAGCTTCATTTCGTCGGCCAACGGTGGTGTCAATGCAATTAATCGGCAGCGACGAGGATCTATTCAGAGGGCTAGGGATCCGCGTGCCGCAGCATCTTCGCAGTGAGACAGACTTTAGCCCACGACCGGCACCCGCAGCATGTCCTGCCCAACCGAGCTCGAAGGTGAAGAGCCGCAGACTCCCAGATCTTCCACAGGTAGCATCGGACGATGAGACGCGAGAAGAAGTCGAGGAGGGAAACAGTGGTATAGATAAGCGTTCTCCTTCGCCGTCGACACACCGGAGCATGAGCTTCTTCGATGTTGGTGGCTTGTTGGAAGACGGCACAACATCATTTGATTCCCACTCACACTCGACAACAGTTGTGGGATCTAGTGCATCAGGCACCATTACGCAAGATTTCGCTTCATCAACAGAACGGTTCCGAGAAGGATCGCGAGCTTTTCTGGGCGATATTGGGGGTATAGTAGCCCCGAGTGGCGGACGACACAGACCCACACACTTCGCAGATTCCACTAGGCAGAATCTGGATGCGGCTGCAAGACGAAATGCGCCGATAGGAGTCCTGGTTCCTATGCTCGAGCGACATGAAACGCAAAACAGTCTACAGGATCCGGGTGGATTACTGAGAGAGGAGGAGAGGCCATACACTCCTTCGAATATTGATTCAGCGACTGTGGTTGGAGACAGTCCGGCAAACCGCCAACACAGTCTACAGGACGTCGGAGGGCTGCTGGACGATCAGGATGAAGGAATGCGATAGCACCGATATGTGATGCTTTCAGCGATATGGATTGGCTTTGTGCAGGGGCCCGACTTCGCCATTGGTAAAGATGGACCGCATTTCTGGACATATATGTTTGACTTATGATACCCTATCGCGTTTGGTCTAGTTACGAAGAATGTTGTAGAGCATATCCTCAATTGAGCTAGGACTTTTTGTTGGAAGTCATGGATCAACGACATAAGCTCTCCATTGACGCTGCTTTCACGATCTATTGATCAATCAATGTGCCAATACCTTCATGCAGGAGGTACGCCGCTTTGGAGTACATGACCTGTGCCGCTAATCCTCGCTTGCAGCCTGACGATCCTCTCAGGCACGCGCGGCTTTTGAGATTATGCAATTCTTCAGCCACATCAGAATGGTGGAGATAAGCATCTGATTCGCCAATTCTACTGAAACGATTATCACGTCTCCGCAAACTTGATTGACGTGTATACAGCGCATCGCATTTCCAAAAACCTGGTCGCGGTAGGACATCTTTGCGGCCAGCGCCTGCGAGACCCTCCTCATCGGCGAGCTGCGACGCCCTTGTTGTGTCTCGGCAAATGTTGCCCTTATGAATCCTAAGCGCGAGCGAGACGAAGACAGCTCATTAGACAATCCAGATACATCTCCAGGCGCCGCAGGACCAACCACCAACTTCAGGTAAGGGTTTCTGCAGCTTTGCTTCGCGCGCGCGTCTTGGCTGCTGAAGCGGCGTACTGATATCGCTACTTGTAGAAACGTCTCAGCCTGTAATCGATGCCGCACAAGGAAGAATCGATGCGACCAGCGGTTACCACACTGGTAAGTCTGATCGGTCAGTGTGCTTGGCAGGACTGAGTCGGTTGTTAACCCTTTGTGCAACCTGCTTCAGCTCGAATTGTGCCAAGGCAAATGTCAAGTGCGTTGGCTTTGACCCGATCTCCAGGCGAGAGATACCACGGAGCTATGTCTACTTTCTGGAACAGAGAGTGCAATCTCTAGAACAGCTCTTGAAAGCCAACGACATTCCTTGCCCGCCGCTGTCGGATGACTTTGCTATCAATGAAACAATCAAGCCGGGCGAGAACGTCCCGTTCCCAGTCCTGCCTGAGGAGGATACCAGGTCTTCTGAGGCAACGAGACCGCCTCACGAGAACGTGAATCTAGACCCAGCTCTTAAGCACTCCTCAGCCAAGAAGCCGAAGCATAGAGCCGACGTGCAAGATCTTGGATCTGTCTCAGTTCACGGAGCGTCCGACCCTCGGCGGATGGGAACTGGGATCCCTTTCTCCCAGGTTGTCTTTGCGGCAGTGAAAAGCTCGGTACCTCTTGCACAAGCGCCCTCAGAGCGACCTTCAAAGACCTCTAAACATCTGGTAAGCACTGCCGCGTGCAGTGATGGTGGCGTTTCGGATACGTTCTTCGGCCTAAACACGAGAACAACGGTCCAAGCAGCTAGCTTCCCGGAGAGGGAGGTCGCACTTGCACTAGTCGATCTCTACTTCGAGCATGCAAATCCACAAATACCGATATTGCATCGCAGCGAGTTCGCGAAGCTCTTCGAGCGTGTGTATGCCACAGACATCAAGAAGCGCGGACACAGGGAGTTGTATCTTCTGAACATTGTGTTCGCGATAGGCTCAGGCATCATCGTGGACTCCTCTCACGCGCGCGATGAGGATGCGATCAAGGGCGAGTCGCGCTCCGATACGACGTCGCCAAAGCGTAAACGACAGCGTACCGTTCACGAGCACGCACAACCAGAAGAGTATCATGCTGCTGCAATTACACATCTTGATGGCTTCATGGGGTCCGCACCGACTGCTCAGGGCAGTGGAGGTGGCATGGAGGAGCTTCAGGCGGTCTTGCTCCTTGCCGGCTTAGCCCTGCTCCGACCTGTAGCGCCAGGCTTATGGTATATCATCGGTGTTGCAGTGCGACTGGCGGTCGATCTGGGCTTGCACTTTGAGGACATTGATCTGGACCTTGACAGTCAAGCAACAGCCACATCAGATACTGGTTCCAAGAGTCTAGCACGCAGGCAGTGGAGCCGAGATTTCCGCCGGCGACTGTGGTATGTGAGGACAAAGTTTCATCATTCATGAGCGGGACGCCGGACATGGCTAACAGTAGATTCACGATGCAGGTGGTGTACTTACTCATTGGATCGGCTTGTGTCTACGTGTGTAGGTCGACCGCTTGGAATATCAGATCAACCAGTGATTACGGAGTTTCCAAGCTTGTTGGACGACAGTAGTATCACGCCATCTGGTTTCTTGAAGGCACCCAATGCAGCAGATCTTCCGAGCTATAAATTTGTGGCTCATCATTACTTTCGATTGAGGCTTCTTCGTAAGTTGTGTGCGCAATCTCGTGGCTTGGTTGCAGATGCTGACCTTGATCCGTCATGGTCAGAATCCGAGATACTGCAAGTACTACAACATCGTCAGGCAGAGCAGTCGCGAGCGCTTGGTGCAAATCGAAGCAACCCATGGATGCACACGCAGCTGCCTTCACCATTTGTACAAAAGTTCCGCTCATTCCGCGACTGGAGGGCCGACATTGACATGAGGCTTTGGGAATGGAAAGGTAGGCCTATCATCGAGGCCAGCATGTAACGGCAATGGATGTCATGACAGGCTAATGCATCGCAGCATCCGCTCCGTCGCAAGCGCAGTCTGGTGTTGCCTTTAATCCGCTGTTCTTCGAGCTCAATTACTGGCAAGCAGTCATTATGTTGTATCGCCAGTCTCTGACTGTACCTGAGCCCCTGGCTGGAGAGTTGACGCCTTCAACCGGCGGCGATGTTCAGACACCGGGCACGACGAGACCTGAAACAAAGGAAGACGAGGAAATGGTCTACATGAAGGTGGCGCAAGCCGGACAGACCACATTGAAGATTTATCGACAGCTGCATAGGCTTAAGGTAAATCGCCCTGGAATGCACTGCACGTTGTAACTGAAACATCCACTGACGCTTCACCAATTGCTCGATAGCTCGTGAACTACACCTTTCTAGCAACTCACCATCTGTTCATGTCAGGTATGTATCAGGCCGGAAGAACACGACTTCGATCGGATCTCTGATAATTTCACAGGCATATCATTCTTGTATGCTCTGTGGCATTCTCCGCTCGTGCGGTCGAAGCTCACGCTAGATGATGTTGACTTCACGGTGCTCATTGCAACATCTGTGCTGTCTGATCTGATGGACAAATGTCCTCCAGCTGAGGCCTGCAGAGACGCATTCATGCGAATGAGCAAGGCTACAATATCATATTGTCTCAGCTCAAGCGGCTTTGGACCAGCGTCAACGTTGGCAAGTCAACCGCTCAACAGTCCCGGTGGTTATTTCAGTGGCAACAACAACATCACACAAAATTACCGCAACGACACATTTTCGTCGTCCCAGCACGGCGCTTTCATGTTCGATACCAATCTGAAGGACTTGTTTTCGGACGAAGAGATCGCCGAAAGGCCGTCGAACCAACCGCGAAAGGTCAAGGAGGCGAATGCACCACCAAGCGGCACTTCATATGAGCTCCGGAGCCCACCACTACAGCTAAGCAAGAACGTGAGCAACCATAGTCCAGCATACTCGACCTCCCAGCACTCTCCACATTTCCACCAGATAGCCACCGGCAGCTCAAATTCTGAACTTCAGACCCTAGCCGATGATTCTCATCAAGCCCAAGCCCAAGACCACATGATCTTTGATGATCTCGGCTTTCTTGACGATCTCCCAATAGGTGATGCCTGGGCGAATGCGAATGAGTTTGACCTGGGATTCGGCACAGGAGGCACGGGCTACGATGGCAACAGCGCCTGGGAGGCGAATGGTGGCGTGGATCTATTCGACGGATTCTTCTTCGGCGGCAGTGCAAATAACAGTTACTGAACAAACAGCTGATCGACAGCCAAGCTCGTTCGAGCGGTCTTCGACTCTGTATCATACAATCACCATAAGACTCTATGTTCTGTCGTCATGTGCTCTCTATTGCGCCATATCCCAACTCGTTTGGCGCTGACCGTGCGTCCAGGGTATCTTATAGCGCCGAATGCAATGCCAGGATAATCGCCTAAAACACCAATCCTGCTCAAGGACAATGCAACCCAGATGTGTGCACTGTGCGTGAGCACAACTATATCTCCTAGCGCCAATATGTATGCTTAGCAGAATCATGCGGAACGCCCAGAAAGCCGTCCCAGTATTGTACAGTCGAATGAATTTCGTGATTGTCGTGTTCAAGACGTAAGCCAAGGCCTGCTGTCACGTCTGTTGCGTCTGCAGTCGATGCTCATCCGCGTAAGCAGCGGTGATGAGGGAACGTGGCACTCAGATGAAGCGTTCAAGCTCTCAGCTGCAGCAGATGCGGGATCCATCTCTGTCGCATCTACAGCAGATGGGACCCCATCAATTTCTTCAGCAGGCGCCTTTTCGGAGTCGAAACGCCGTCGCTTCTCCTCCACCATGAATAGACTGAGCACAGCTCCTATGCACGCAATGAGAGCATTTGCCCACCACGGGAGGGCGAGTACGCCAATGTTCAGACCAGCAGATTGAAGTATGCCAGAGACTGTTGGTCCAAATGCTCTGCAGCCGCTTGCTGCCGATGCGGCAACACCGTTGATCGTGCCAAGCACTTTAGTCGACGGCGCGGAGTTGGCAAGCATAATGTTGCTTGACGGGAATGCAAAAGCCTGAGCCGACACTTTCCAAACAATGACGGCAGCCACGGCCGGCACTCTGAGCGACAATGGTACCAGGGTAAGGTAGGGCACCACCAGGTAGAGTAGCGGATAGGTGATCACCACCATGCGGTATGTGAGGAGGCTTCCAAGTCGGCGACTGACGAATGGGAAGATGACTACAGTGGAGACCATCTGCACGACTGCTTGACCGGCAAGAATGGCGCCAATAGTTTTGGTAGACAGCGCGAAGCCGCCGGTGAACTTGAAGGGTAACGATGCCGGTGCATCAGATTCAGGCATGCTGAAGAGCACCGGCAGGAGCTGCTCGGCTGAAATGGTGTGGCTGCAGGGTAGAGTTAGCGTATGCCTCGCGTTAGCAAGACAGCGCACGACGACTTACTAGGCCATGATCCCGTAGCCAATGATGTTGAAGACGACCTGCCTGGTGAATGCGCCAGACACCCCAGCTGCACACTTTGCGACCCGCGCATTGTCCATTGCCTCATCAGGCTCTTCTTGATATAGCGGTAGCTGCTCACCGTCTGCAGCCTCCGAACTTCTGGGCGATCCTTCAACAGATCGGTACTCTGGAGGCAGATTGGCCAAGCCGTCGGAGGTCGGCGCAAGAGCTGGCGAAGAAGCTATGCTTCGGTATTGCGGAGGCTGATCATCCTCAACAATCAGGATTTCAGTTTCCATGTAGTCGCCCTTGCCTCTAGACGATGGTGCAGCGGGCCGGATGCCCAAGCAGCCCAAAAGACGAGTTCCAAGCTCAAGTCCGATGTCCCTCCGCTCTTTCTTGTCCTCATGCGTCTCTTCCAAAAACAGCAATCCAATGATCAGACTGAAAACCACCACCATGGCGCAGACTAGGTTCGTGAGCAGGTAAGGGAATCGGTCGAGGATCGTCCCGCGACTGAAGATCGACGGGTAGCTGTTGACGGGGTCGGCGAGAGCACCACCCATTGCTGCTCCGACAATACTACCGATGCACCAAACGAATGGCATGATAGCGTATGCTCTGGCTTGGTGGGCCTCCACAGTGACCACCTCGGCGACCGTGGTCTGGAGCACGCCAATGTTGCCATTGAGCAGCCCTCCTAAAGCTCGTGCGACCATAGCTGTTGGCAGATTCCTCGCGAAACCAAAGATAAGCATGCTGAGGCCTGTTCCTGCGATGCCCGACAACAGAATGGGTTTGCGGCCATACTTGTCACTCAGACGACCCCAGAAAGGCCCTGCCAGGCACTCCGCGAATGCGAATGCTGATGTGACAAGGCCGGCGTACAGTGCAATCTGTTTGCCGTCTTCGGTAATGTGGAAGGACTCGATCATGTAGTAGATGTATGGGAAGATCGACATGAACGCTATTGGCTCGCATATTCGGCAGAGACCTGGAGTCGTCAGTCAGATCGAATCACAATTGACGCACGATACCTGCAACACTGACCAAGAACGATCATTTGCCGAATGGGAAAGGCATGTGAGCCATGGCGGCGGTCGACCGAGGCGGCTTGGGTCATTCCGTCTCAGAAGTGTGTCGTGTGCTGTCTGCTGTTGAGACCAGATCCTGGACTAGAAGCGCAACAGATCTTGAAGAGCTGTCAAAGATGCCAGCTGCAGTTGATTGCTGCGAACATTCACTGCTGCGCAAACAAGCTTCCTGGCAGCAGGCGTTACAGGAGCTCTATAACGTTTGCGAAAGACGGCGCGTGAGTGGTGATGTGGCGCTGCAGGATGCGACTGACGAGATGGCGGTAGGACGGGGGATATGTGACTAGAGGCGGCAATGAATGCATGTGTAACAGAGCGGGAGGAGTGGTAGCATGCGTTTGCGGCAACAGGAATATGAGGAAAGACAAATCTAACCAAGGCGGGTTCATCGCTGGCACGACAGCGCGCGGTCTGTCCGGCATGGTGCGCTTTCAGTTCTTTGGCTTCCGAGCAGCAGAGTGTACGCCCCTGACGATGGAGCGGTGCCCATTGGTACGGAGTGGGTTTTGGATGCCGTGGAAGAAAACACCGGTCCCGGCACATCGAGTGACTGATGTCAGGTCGATCCTGCTGCAAAGCGCCTCTAGGGGCTAACGTTTGCGCTAGACCTGGATCCTACGTTCCCTACCCAAACTTCGGAACCTGGAAACCGTTCCTGGCCAGTCGCGGCAGATGGAGCTCAAATGCCGGGCGAGCTAGCAGTTGACTCGGTCCACGCCCCGATGTGACAGACTGACAAGGAGCCACCACTGAGCCTCCGGGGCCGCCTCCCACATCTTCCACAAGGCTGGACGACATATCGGTTTTCGCGCCAGCGGGCGCTTCCCCGAGCACGGCAGCAGCGGTCAGGATGCCCAAACACATCGGCCACGTCGTTCGTGTTCGACCAGGGCTGCGTTTGACAAGCCCACCAGTCAGTCGATCGAGTCAGGCGCTTTTGCCATCCTGAAGTTTCACGAGCGAGAAGAGAATCAAAAGGCGGTGTATCAAAGCTTCCCCCCTTATTACATAGCAAGCGCGGCAAAGTGATGGGATCAAGGTTTCTTGCTCGAGATTTGGTAGGCAGCCGGTTCTTCGGATCGCAAGTCCCGTCCGGGATTGACGAGTCGCCTGACTCCGCATTATGACGGCCTTGACGTTGGCTTTCTAAATATGTGATTCTCACGGCGATTGGGCTGCAAAGTGACGGACAACGAACACCGCTGTGTGCGCAGTGTCAGTTCGCTTGCCTGAGCCGTTTGGGGCTACGGCTTGAGCGGTGAAGGCGCAGCGAAGCGTTTGCTACGCAGATTCGTGCAGATCAGGCACCACGCGATGCTGCATGGACGATGCGCTAATGTAGAGCGGCTGTGGGCTTAGCGCTTTTCCAGAAGCTTCAGAATTCAGATTGCGACAGGGGAGACTGCGACCGCTTGACCGGGACCTGAATCTTGGGCGTGAGCTTGAAACTAGCAAATCAGATGATCCATCATGTCTGTGCCTCTTGCCCGACAGCGTGGTAAGGCGAACACGTTGGCGGCTTTTGCTGAGAAAGAGCGACCAAGGATTGGTGCGCGAATATCTTCAGATGATGCCTCGTCACAATTTCCAATATTCCCGGACTCCTTCGAACCTGTCACATGCTCGCACCAAGACCTGCCTGCAGACATCCCCGGCAATATTTGATCACAGAAGTGACGACAGAGTACACCGCGTTCCCAGGAGGTAGACCCGGGTCATGCAGTGACACAACGACTGGGCGGGCTAAATGATCATCTCCAGACCCTTCCGTATCTGAAAAGCCCGAAAGGAAATGCAATTCTGCTAGCAGTATAGACTACAGGTTCGGCCCAAGATTGTACATTAACATGCCCAGTCCAACATGCGGCTTGCGTCTGTGATCTCGTATTGCCGCGGTCCGCGCTTCTGTTATAGACTTTATGCAGCACAAGGCGAGCGCCTGGGCGTGGTTGGTCCGTCTCGCTTTGCATAAGGTAGCGGCCACTCGCATGCTGGATGTGCCAACGAACGTGATCGAGGCGCAAAGCCACGTTCACAAGCCCCGCGTTTGCATTCAAGATGTGACTAGTACAGTCACTCAGTTGATGCATCACCACAACATAAGGTCAACCATACGGGAGGCGACAGCTCATCACAAAAGCAAATGTCGCACTGCAGGTGCAGGGCCTGAAATCCCGGCGTACGTGTTGCTCTCTCCGAACCCATCGAAGCGGTGTACAATTTTTCGTTCATTGGTCTGCGACATTGCCAACACCAGCACAGATGTCTTTTGCAGTCACTTGCCCGTTGATGCGGTCAGCAAAAGCTTGCTTGGCCAGCCGATCTCTAGCCTGTTAGGTAGACATGAATCGCTGTCCTCGCCACGACATTGGCGCTCAAGCAAAGAAGATCCGCAAATGCCCTGTAGGATCGCAATCGCAATCCATCATCCCAGTAGGAAAGTCAAGCTTTTGCGGAAGCCAAATGTATGGCAGCGCTGACGGGTCGCACGAGAGGTAAAGACAAGTTCTTACCGGGTTCAGAGGTTGGCTGAAGAGGCATGGGCTTAAATGGAAATTGCTTGCGACTGCCCCGCGACGCGTACCGCGCAATGGCCTTGCATCTTGACAACCCAAACTTTAGACATTCACCAATTTGCATTGACTCGCGGCATCATGGCCTTCGTCAAGGAGAAGCTGTGCATTGAGTTGTACGTGGAGTACTCATGTCACATAGAGCGTCAGCTGACTCTTGCTTCAGTGCCGCTTTGAAACTCGCCTGTCCGAAGGGTGTCTACGTGGCGCCAGATCCGGACGAGCCTCTCACCTGGACTGGAGCTTTATTCCCTCGGAAAGGTGAGATTTGACGGTGGAGACATGTCGGTCATCATAGCACTTTCGGTCTGACTCCCAAAGCAAGGCCCTTACACGGATGCTGTCTTGCGGTTCCACGTCGATTTCAGCCCATCATACCCAACACGCCCTCCAATAATCACGTTTCTCAGCGAGGTCTTTCATCCACTGGTCACTCCACTCACCACTTACACGCATACTGCGAGAGATGCTGTAGCGCAAACTGTCAGCTCCGCCGATGAGGAGAAGTTGCCTCCAGGTGGGTTCGCACTGCAGCATGGATTTCCGGAATGGTTCAGGGAGTCATCCAAGCCCATTAGTAGCCAGGATGAGTCCCCAGTGGAGCGTTCATCCGCAACTGAGCGCGAGAATCTCATGAAATCGCCTCAAACCCAAGCCCCTCGGCAGTATGCCCACATCATAGAGGTGCTGCAATATCTCCAGATCGCATTTGCTTCTGAAGCAGTCATTGACTCAATTCCGCTGGAAGTGGCTGCTAATAGCGGCGCCTGGCACGCGTGGAGGGCCTACCGCGCCAAAATGGCGGGCGTGAAGCACACCTCGCCAGCCATGCGGACCGCTGGCGACGGTAGCGCAACGGCAATCGAAAGGAGCACTTCGCTAAGGCAGCAGCCTGGCGGTGCTAGGCGTCCTGGAGAATGGAATTGGCAAGGTGTTTGGGAGGACAGAGTACGCAAAAGCATACTGGCAAGCAATTCTGAAGCTATGTTGTATGGTGGGGATCGAAGTGATATTATCAATTTTCGCAAGATCGACGCACAGGAAGTGAAGCAGCGCTTGCCGGAAGCAATGTCGATCCTATCTGTCTGAGTATGGAGAGCATGACCCAAGGCAGGGCAAGACGCAATTGCAGCGTGACAGCACTTCGTGCCTGCTGCATCGTTTCGAAGCCGAATGTGACTGCAGCCGAAAGACTGTCTTCCCCACGGCTCGCAGCGCTGCAACAAAATCGGTGTATCCATGCTGCTGTTTAGATGGGCCGAACTCAAGCACCAAGTCCTGCAACACGCCTCACCCTATGCGTGACGGGCCATGGCCAACAAAGAAAATCAGCCGCCTGGCGTCGCTAGATGCGCCGAGCAGTGCACTCCTCCTGGAAGCGCTTCGAGTACACTGGGCCTGCGACCATGGCAAACGACGGCCTTTGCGTCGCCGCCATTCCGAGCAATATCCCCGAACAGCAGGCCATCGTTGATGCAGCAGCGCGACCATTCAGCATGTCGGCATCCAGACACACCACTCAAAGTTCGAAAAACAAGGGAGAATCTTAGACAGGATGCTCTCTGCACTGAAATCCCGCCTCCATGCCTGCATCTTTCGCACCATCCAGTGAATCAAGACCAAAGAGATTTGCCGTGCAGCAATGCGAGTCCAGCCGTCACAAAGGGCGGTGGACTCCAGCACACGCATGGCTACAGCGAAGCATGCGCATCGTCTCTGCCGTCCTTGCCGCCATTCCATCCGGATGACTATCATCCACTGATGGCCATGCCTCCGCCACTTTCAAGTCAGCCAGCGATAGCCACGCCACCCAGGATGCACAGACACAGATCAGTCAGTCGGCGGATGCTTTCGAAAGTCAGACAGGGCATCGCTAGTCGAGCGAAAGCTACGCCAACGGTGCGGCCAACCGAGAGTGAGACAAGCCTGATGCGTCGCATTTCTGGTCGGCGCAAGCAGAGCGTCGAAGTCGAGCGGCGAGCACAGAGCTTTGAGATCAGCCGGGATAGTGTGGCGACTATCATGGGCGATGGTAGTACAGACGCAACGCCGAGCAAAAACGATCTTCAGAGGTCCGTCACGCAGTCCACAATCTCGACTTCTGAGGCACTTGGCGACCCGGACACCGAGCCCAGTCTCACTTCCGGTGACCATGAAGCAGTGACAAAATTGCAAGGAGGCTCGCAACTCACACCTCGACCATTACAGCGGAGCTTACCTGTCTCATCTGCCGCGCCATATGATGCACGCATACCTTTCATCAACATGACCGTCACGCTAGACCGTACTGCAGTAGACGCAGAAACTGAGCAGCAGGTATGGGTGGCGCTCGAGGCATCTGTGGAATACCGGAAGTGCACTGTAAGCCATTGGACAGTGCCAGAACGCCCTGATGACGCAGAAGGTCAGCTTGGAGCCATAACCAGCTTGCGTCTCTGTTTCAAGCCGGTCAACGGCTGCTCAATCGTCGAGCTCGTTGGTCAGAGAGGCTTGAGGAACCTGACTGCCGACCAGACCTGCAGTTTGTTCATCAAAGTGCAAGTGCCCAAAGTTCGCTCTGTATGCACATCTTACGCAGAAGACGACCAGGCCTCGCTGTTCACCGAGCTGGAATGCATGGTTGGGACGCTGCAGACCGAGCTTGTGCATCTTGAGGCTCGATATCGTCATTCATTACTACCATACGACAATGTCGTTGCGGTCAAGCACGTAGCAAAAATCAAGCGACCCAAGCTGGAATCTCGATGGAGCATGATCGATGCGACGGATGATCTATATATAGCAGAGCAGTTACACACGAAATTAGCCATCCATCTTGCCGACCATCACGCTCCTGCGCGAGCGCTGAAGCTCATCGACCGTCATTTGGCTGCTGAGCTAGCGTGTGAAGAGCCGGTCAGGCAGATTCGAGCGACCGTTGCCGTCGAAGTGGGAAAGGGCCTGGAGCATGAAGCAACCATGGAATCTGGAGACAACCCATCTGTGGTCATCACTGACATTGACGTCGGATCTGGCCTTGCTTCACGCCCAACGACATTGGACCATCAACCCACAGCACCAACCACCGCGACCGCTCATGACAAGATTCGCTCGGTGTCAATGACCATGTTGACATGCCGAGAGCACAATGCCACAAGTTCCTCACACGAGCGCGGCGACGCTGCGCGCAAGATCTGGCGTCACATTCGACGATCGTCATTGACAGCTAAGCAGCTTGCAAAACTTGCACCTGAGCAGCTGCAAAAGCTGGAGATGAGTGATCAAGCGTTGATGGAGATACGGCGACGTGCCTTGGCGAACAAAAGAAGCGTGGGCGCTGAGACGTTGAAGGCTTGGCAGTGGGATGAGAAGGCTCTCGAGCAGAGAGGCGAGATGCCTTGGATGTAGGCGGCATGTGCTGTATGCATATGGCATATGTTTTGGGTGGGGCACCAGCTGTTGGAAAGCATCGGGTTCTTGGATGATGGAGCAGATTTGTGCAGTGTACAGTAGACATTGCTCGGCCCGCATGCAAAGGGTTTACCATAAAGTCACCTTACCATCACTCAATCGAGGACCCCCTGATAGGGATGGCCCTTCCAAGTATCCCACCACCCTCTGAGAGCCTCTTACCAAGCCTCCGGCACACCCCAGCCACAACAGCCGCCGTGCTCAGTCCCTCACCCGCGGGCGCCATCGGGTCCACCGCAGCCGCCAACCCGCCGCGCAGCATGGCACAACGGCAAGGATCATCGTGACCCCTTACACGACTCTAGCCGCGCTGCGGCTTCGCGCTTGGCGACAATGCCGTGCGAGGACGCACATATGTATCGCACCTTCAAGTGCCGAGAGGGTGGAGCCAAGAGTTACACTCGGTTGTCCTAGTCGCTCGCGAGCAACTAGTGCGTAACAAGCGAGGCCGTAACGACCGGGCGGCTGGGTCCTGAGGATCCTGGGATGTGTCGCACGAGCAGATTTGAAGCACCCAGCTGTGGACCTGTGATGGCGTCGTTCTTCGCATGGCCGTGTCTCTATAGTACGGATCTGGCGGTGAGAGTGTGGAACTGTGGAAACGATACCGCGTTTGCAGATGGCGTCGGCAGAGCAAGTCATGGCGTTGTTACACACAATGATCGTTGGCCCCACCGAGGGCGCCATTGAATGCAAGTCAGTGGGCCGCGTCGTTTGTGACATATAGATGGGCGATTGTATGGTAATGTTGCCTTTGGTGTTACGCTCGTGATCGCGATGATCATCGTGACTTGGCTCCAGCTTTGTGTCTACGAAGAGGTCGGACCGATATTTGCAATTTGCCTCCCCCTGGCGCATCCAGCGATCAAGGCGACAAAAGCTACATCGACATCACACCGCTGTTCTCAGGTGATCATGATGGGATGTTGCAACTGGAGACTAGTTGCGGGACGTTTGACCTGGCGATGCCTTCACCCTCTCCTCCCAATCACACTCATCTCTCCAGGCATCCACCTCCTCAAGCACGGCGGCACCAATACCTCTTTCCGCTTCTCGTCCCAACCATTCTCTAATATCGCAGCGAGCACCCGCGGAACCGCCATAGCAGTCCCATTGACTGTATGCACAAAGGCATTCTTGCCGTCCGCACCTTTGACCCGTGTATTTAGTCTCCTCGCTTGGTAGTCCGTGCAGATACTCGCACTCGTAACCTCACCGTAGCCATTGTCTATTGCCGTGCGAGATGGGAAGAAGGCCTCAATGTCGATCTTGCGTGTGGCCGAGGCTCCCAAATCCGTGGACGGCATTTCTAAGATTCTGGCATGAAGGCCAAGTGCAGAGAGTATCTCCTGTTGAATATCTATCATTTCCTCGAACAGCTCCTCTGCTTGGCTCGCCGCTTCGTCAGTACCAAATCTATCACCACCATCTGCATCACCAGGCGGCTTGGCCCAGGCGAACATCTCGACTTTAGTGAACTCGTGCACACGATACAGGCCCTTGGTGTCTACGCCTCTTGCTCCAGCCTCTGCCCGATAACATCTCGACGGCCCGATGACCTTCAACGGCAAGTCATTCTCAAGAAGAGTCTTGTTTGCCTGACTCCCGGCGAAAGGTATCTCAGCTGTGCCGGCCAGCACCAGGCTCCCTTTACTCTCGTCCGAGTCAGGCGACCCAACATTGTAGATCTGAGTCTCGCCGTTTTGATCCCGGGGCATGAAACCACACGCGCTGGCGACATGACTGTATACTAGCGACGGAGGAGTCATAATCTGCCAGCCACGTTTCAGAGCCACCGACAGGGCGAACTGTACCAGCGCTTGCTCCAGCAAGGCAGCCTCGTTCTTGAGGAAGTACCAACCCCAGCCGGTAGTAGTAGCACTGGCCTCGAAGTCGAGAAGATTCAGATCTCTCCCAATATCCACATGGCCCTTGCACCCATCCCTCTCAGGTGGCTCCGATCCGTTGATATGTCCCAGTAGCTCAGGGCTATCACCCACCGGCGTCTGCAAGCTACTCAGGTTTGGCAATTGCAAGGCCAATTTCTCCATCTTCTCCTGCGCCGCCTTTTCAGACTTCTCAAACTCGACCAGCTCCGTTTTCAACGCCTTGGCCTCCGCGATCAATGCACTTGTGCCTTCGTCCTTGTGCGCAGCTAGATTCTTCATCTCCTTCCCAATCGCATTATTGCGCTGCCGCAGCTCTGCACTCTCCTTCTGTCGCGCAATGAGCTTTTCATGCAACTCCAAGATACGCCAGCCATTGCGAGAGTATGGGCCATATTTTCTATCCAGGCAGTTCTGCTCATAGAGTCCCGGATTCTGTCGGATGTGCTTCAGGTTCAGTGTCGGCTTTGGCGCGAATGTTGGGCGAATGTAAGGGCGTGATTGAGGGACATGACGATACCAGCCGCTTTGTATCTTGGCGCGGAAGGAAGCGTGGCACTTATTGCAGACAGACATTGTATGCGCAAGAACAAGAGATGGAAGTAGAGAAGTCGACTGGCTGATACGACCGAGGCCGAAAGCACGGACTCTTCACGAGCAGCGCGCGCAGTCACGAGATGACGGCTTCTTGAAATAATGCGCGCTGACTCAATACCGCTGAGCTTACTATGGCAGTCCGGCCAGCCGCGACATGCCCGCACGGCTCGGCAATGATAAGAAGTTGACCGGTACTCAAGTCGTTGATGTACGCTGCACGCTAAGAGAAAGTTGTACGGCGTACTTTTCCCGTCGGTATCAGCTCCGAATCGTGCAGAGATGATGCATATCAGCTCTAGATTGTGGATGGCGGTAGAGCTACGATACTTCAAGCATGCTCGAGATTCACCTGTATCAACGGCTTGCCCTAGACGCGTAACCCTACATGCAATACTCCAATCCGTCCGGAGGTCTGTCTTCGTGGTCTGCATGAAGTCGCTCATCGATTATTCTGACGCGGCTCAGGCACACGGCTGCTCTGCCTTCCCTCGCGCGATTCAAGATGCATCCTGCCCGGACCTGGCACCTTGGCTGCGGCGTCTGCGATGTCGGCACCTCTATGGTCTTGTATTAGTACAGCAATCGAGATGGTAGTCTCTTCTTTCGGCACACTCTGTTCAGCCAGCTCACGCACAGCTCTGGTGATGCAGTGTGTGTACTTCCGGGCGCTCTAGAGACATTATCAAGCATCTGATAGTGCCATGCTGACAAAGGGGAAATCGCGGCTGTCTTCTCTGTCCAGAGTGCCATGATCGTAGCCGAAAATCGACCAATGTCTACATCTAGGGCTTTCCAATTGCATGCGGCTTCGCTGTACGTAGCACGTCCTGAAGTCGGCGTAAGGAAGCGCTTCAACTGTCAGCATGCATAGTTTTCGATGTTCACAGCGAGATCAGTGATCATTTAGGAAGGAGCAGGAAGCGGGCAAAGCCGGCCTTGATGCGCGAGTCATTAGCGTTAGGTGACGCTGGCTACTATGATACCGTATGCTCCCTCGAACTTTTGAGGCTCTAGCAGCAATGGCAGACCCACGTTCACGATCAGTGTCGCCGGCTCGCGACGAGCGCAAGGCGAAGAAGCAGAAGACCGGCGGCTTCAAATGGAAAGAGAAGAAGTCGAAGACCGAGGATGAGGAGGGAGACTCAGGCAGACTAGAACGAGGCTATAGAACTCGATCGCCTCGACGAGAAAGTCGTCACGATAGGGAGGAGGAAGCAGACAGACAGAGGAGGCAAGAGGAAGATGAGGCTCAGCGTCGGGCGGAGAAGCGAGCAAGAAAGCAAGCGGAGAAGGACAGACAGGTTGAGTCTGAGCAGACAGCAGATGCGCCTGTAGCCGATGCGACGGATAACCCTGCGACCGCGCAAGCAGAAGGCAAGCCACGCGACGATATAGCATCGAAATTCGGCTCTTGGAAGCCCAAATCTCCGCCTCGAAGAGATGACCTAGCCGACAAGTTCGGCTCGCAAGCACCCAAATCAGACAGCGTGAAGAAAGAGAAGAAGAAGAGAGCTGCTGCCGCACCTATATCAAATCAGCCGATGATCGTGGTGAATGTGAATGACAGACTGGGAACTAAGGCGGCGATACCGTGCTTCGCGAGCGATAGTGTCAAGGGCTTCAAGGCGTTGGTAGCGATGCAGATTGGGCGACAGCCACACGAGATCATGATCAAGAGACAAGGCGAACGGCCGTTCAAGGACCAGTTGACATTGGAGGATTACGGTGTCAGTAATGGGGTGCAGCTGGATTTGGAGTTGGATACCGGCGACTGAGTTACAGCGGAAGGACTTGAAAGAGACCTGCAATGAGAAGAGTTGGCTGTGCAGGGCACTGTTGTTTGAATTTCTCCGTATTGAGAAGCTCTAGCGCCCGCAGACATGATACATGCACCGCCTGTAACATGTCGGAGCCGAAAGCGTGAGCTCGATCGCGGACAATGCGCAGTGTCTCAAGTCGCTATATGCCGTCCGCTCCTGTCCGCCAAGCACGCCGTCCCAATTGTTGCGCTGAAGCACGCTTGCATCCTGTCAGACGCTGCGATGCAAACTCGAGGTCCGTTATCCCAATCCCAGTAATTTTGGTAAACCTTCGCGCGGCACCAATCTGTTCACAGATAACGTGCTAGCTCGCTGAGGACATCGATGCGGTTGCCCTTACTCTCCCTGTTTTCATGGACCTTCTTCCTGAAGTTGTACTCCCACTGGCGGCAAGCCTTCTGGCTCATGGTGCTAGCACGCTGCGCCTGACAAGTCACCTCACGGACCAGCTCTCGCTCGGCCCTCTGACGCATCTTCGTGATGCCGTTAGCGACAAAGTCGATGTCGCCACTTCCGATGTTGTTCTGTTCCTGGTCGAGCAGGAGCCGCAGGCTGCGGCAAAGCTTTTGAACCTGTCCAGAAGTCAGCGAAATGTCGTCTCAAGGATGATGTCGGGAGCATGAGCAAAGAAGGAGACAGAAGATGGCGGCGGCAGCTGTTTGGAAGGTGGCGAGCTCTCAGACTTTCATGCAGCTGCATCTGGACTCCGAGTCATAGGAGTTAGTCCTACCTTGGTCATCCTGGCCCTTTCTTTCTTACTCGGTTGGCGGTTGAACGTCTTCGAATGGTACGTCGAGGCCCGATCCATCACCATATTCACGATGTCGCGACCACCATTCGTCAGACGCTCGTGCTCGATGTTGTCGATTGCCTCCAGCTTGAGCTTGTCGATCTCGTGCCTACGCAAGCCCTGGCGGCACAGCGCCGCGATGAAGTCGTCGAGGAGAATGCTGCGGTAGGTACAAGATCAGTAATTATCAGACACAGTGTGGCCTTTGTGCCCCAAAGACTCACTCGATGGGATTGACACCCTCATCGTTGCCCCGTGCCATGCGGTTACGTGTATCGGGGTACTTCCGATCCTCGCCCGGCGGAGAGATCACGGTTGCCATCAGCGTGTCGATCTCGCCTGGCCGTGTTGGTGCACATGTTGCTGGCATGAAGGTCAAGATCACTAAAAATGAAAAGTTAGCGCAGGCCGAAACCAGATCAGATCACCCTGCGATCCAGATTATGGCACTCACGGTGCTCCGGCATATAGCGGTCCTTCTTTCTCTGGAGCTGGTAGTTGTACTCGTAAAATTTGTAGGCATCTACGGAATGTCCGTAAATCGCATAGGCGAGCAACTTCCTCTGGCGGGTGTCAAGGCGACAACCGTAGTTGAGTGCGGCAGCCGACAGACTGATCACCTCGTTGTCGATCTCCGCGAGTATGTCGGCACGGTAGTTGTCGGCAAAGAACTCGAAGAGCTCTTCATCACGCTCATTGTTGATCCTGGGGATCTCGTCCAGGCGTGGGATCCACAGATTACGCTCTGAGGGAGGCCACTGTTACAGCATATGTCAGCGAAGGCTCTGTGCGTGTCAAATTAACAGTCTGATGACCGCGATCTCTCGCAGCAGAGCAGGCAGCTGGTCGGCGTACGTTGTCGGTATATCTCGCAGGCTTTGTGTAACCTGTCAGGAAGTACTTGTAAGCATCTAGAACCGGACCTGTGTTAATGCGCTCCTGAAATTCCGGAAAGTGGTCAGCGATCTTCGGATTGGCAGCCAGAAACTGGTCGATTTCGGTCAAAAAGGATGGGCTGACGTGACGGAGCTCCAGGTAGTCAAGCAGCTCACGGTCGCCGCGTACGAGAAGCTCCGGAATCGACGGCCGTGGAAGGTAGGTGGCTCCTTGGCAGCGTTCCAGGGGACCTCGTCGCCGGCGCCAAAGTCATACTCGGCCATGGCGATAGCTGCGTAGTGATGTTGTTGTTAGTGCGAGAGTTGGAAAGCAAGGTTGGAAGTGCAATGAAGTAACATAACGGTGGAAGGTGCTCGCATCCTGTGGGTCATGTGCACCAGGCAACGGTGCGGCATGATCCGAAGCATGAAGAAGGCAGGTGCGGTCAAGACCTCGAAGTCTCTTTCGCTTGCACTTGCCGTCCAAAACCACACGCACGTGGCTTTACTCGTCCACTGAATTATTCAGCGCGAACTCTCATGCTATCCATTGGATAAGGTATCAGGAAACCCTACATCTCATCATCGTTCTTTGACGCTGACAGTGTGATCCAGAATGGCATACTACAACAGTGTCGGCGCTGGAGGGAACGCAAAGCGCGGTGGTCGGGGGCATCGTCACTGCCTGTGTGGCAAACCACTGCATGCAAAGGATACTACCATGTGCAGTGTTTGTCAGCGTAATCACCGAGCTGCGCAAGGTCCAGATACTACCTATTCAGGGGCAGGCGCCCCAACGCAGATGCCGTTTGGGTTAGGCAATTCGAGCGGAGGATTCGTATCTGTAAGCGGCGGCGGCAGCATCGGCGGCAGACTGTCTAGTGGACTCAGCGGACTATACGGCCTCAGCCCGACGCCGCAGCAAACGATGATGCGAGGCATCTCCATGATGCAGCAAGGCCAACAGGAAATGCTCATGCAGAGCATGATGCCACAACCATCGCAGATGTACAGCATCCCCCACGCCGCGTCAGAGCCGGACTATGCGGCTTATGAAGAAAGCGAGTACCAGCACCAGGGGCGGTCGCGTTCTCCCTCCAGACGCAAACCAAGCAAAGATATGCAGCACCTGCTGCGGTCCGTCGATCACGTCGTCGACGAACCATGTGAGCGCTGCGCTCAAGACGGTCGGGTCTCTACCAATCACTACTATCACAAGTGCATTTACATCACATCAGCCCAGAGGCGTGCGGCGAGGAAGCGCTTCGAAGCGCGCCAAAGCGAATAGCTTCGGAAACAGACTGATCACAGGCATTGTCAAAGCTCCTTTCTGAGCGCCTCGACCGCGCTCGAGATGGCTCGAAGTCTGTAGTTATCAAGGGGCGCCTCAGTCAATCAATCAATGATAGCAGAGTCAAAGAACGACCTGGAATCAGCAGACGACGGAGAAGTCAAAAGGACCGAGGGCCCGTTGACAGAGGCTGCTGACACGACTGCGGTGGAGCTGCAGTGGTGGGGCTGAAGTAATTGAAGTGCTGCATCCGTGTTGTTGAGCATTAGAGCAAGACAAAGCTTCATGAGCACATCACGATCCGTGTTTTCGCAGCAGCAAGGGCGATCGAGTACTTCGACTGAGCCTATCATGGCATAGCAATGCCATAGCATGTCACAACCAAAGCTGCAAAGTACACAGCCGCATCATCACTGTTGTACATGAAGCCTAGATGTCACGGATCCTTTTCTTGCCCTTTCATACCGTCTTGTTATAGTCATCACCCTCACCCTGCCTCTCAGGCATAGCCGCCGTGACCTTGTTGTCATCATCCTCAATCTCCGCCAACTTCTCTGCCTCCAGCTGATCCCTCCGTGACACTGCATCGTCCTCGATCGCGCGTGCCTGCAGATCGAGCTGCTCAGCCTGCACGTCTTCTGACGAAGTGCCAAGCATAGCAGCATCCTCATCCGTGAATTTGTCATCGTTATGCTTGATCTTGTCTTCCAGCTCATGCGCATCATCCTCAGCCGGGATCGAGCCTTTGGCCTCTTCCTTCTTGCCATTAGCTTCACGCTTCTGCTTCTCGCCGGCACTGTGGTTGATAAGCTCAATGTCCTCGTTGAAGATGCGCAGAGCCATTGCCTTGCGGTCCTCTTTCGGCAGCATAAGGTTGACGGAGTTCATGCTTCTCCACAATGGAAGTGTGAAGGACTCGTTGAAGCCACCTTCTTGGTCGGACGTGGCCTCAACACGCAAGATACAGCAACCCATGCCCATGTTCAGTACTGCTTCTCCAATCTCGTCAAGTCGCCTCCAACCTGCTTTTGGGTCATCGGGCTTGCCAACATGTGGGAACATCTCGACTAGTAGCGTTCGAAGCGTGGACTTCTTCTGCAGCTTGATCACGCGACTCTCGCCGACCCATCCCTCGATGATTGGCAGACCTTCAGTCTGAATGCGCCAGCGGCAGATGTCTTGACCCTGAGCATCCTGCTTCATGAACATCTTGACGCCTGCGTGCACAAATTTCATGCCCTTGCCTTCCGAATTCATCGTGAGGATATCCTTCGCCAGGCGGGTAGAGTAATAGATGCCCTTGACAGGATCACCGGCGGGGTTGCGGACCAGAAAGAGGTCGCGTGGGAACTCTGGATGCAGCTCATAAAACTTGTAGATGCTCTGGAGTTCTGGATGATCTCCTGGCAGGTACTTGAAGGCTTCCTCATTCACCGGACCATCTCCTCGCCGATTGCGCCTGTTCTGGATTGCTTGCACAGCTGGTGGTGGTATACTTTGACCATCAAATGGCGCGTTACGCGCGGCATCTGCTACTGGCTCATCAACGACAGGTAAGACACCCTCCTTACTGGAGTCGTTTCCATCGATGACCTCGGAGCCAGGCTGACCACCATCCGCTTCCACGGCCATGGCGACCGCAGGAGGCACTGGTGCATGCTCACGACGGGATGTCTCACTCGCAGACGTAAGCTCGGCTGGCTCATCACCGAGACGGGTCTTCTTAATCGAGCCCGGATCCAGCTCATCCTCGGCCTTACGCTTCGAATTGACATCCAGCGATTCGTTCTGACGAGCAGCAGCGGAGACGTCACCGGCACCAGCGACACTGTCCGCATTCGACTTAGTCAGATGTCCCTCGGCATCCTTGGTGGCATTGTTCACATCCGCCATGATTTCGCCGAAGGTAGTGTTGTTTGGCTCCTCTTCCAGCTCGGCCGGCGCCTCGGGCTTGCCGTTCGAGGCGCTGAAGCTCCAGTTCTTGTTTTGGCATTTGCTTTGATCCTCTGGCTTTGCCTTGATCTCGCTCAACTTCTCCAAAACAGCGATGAAGAAGCCACCAGTGTCCTGCTGGTGTGGATAGACACGCATGCAATGTGGTAGCGGAATTTGCTCTTCCGGCTCAGGCGCAAACATGCCAGGCACGATTTTGCTGTCTCCTCCCTCATTGCTCTGTGCCTCAGGCCACGACTCATATATCTGGCCAGCTCTGTTCATGATAGACCAATCAGTCAAGCCCGGAGTGCGTGCTAGACCAGGCAGCATGTCCTTGCTGTCTACGAGCTTGACCTTGGCCACACCTCCACATCGCTCGATCGCAGAAGATACCACTGCCTCGTCCTCAACAGGGTTCATACTGCACGTGGAATAAACAACGCGACCACCGACCTTCAGCATCTGCAATGCTCTGACCAAGATGCGCACTTGTGTAATGTACAGCCCGAGTCCGTTCTGTGGCGACCAGTCTTTCCATATACCAGGATTCTTGCGACATGTGCCGTCTCCCGAGCAAGGCACATCAGCCAGTACACGGTCGAACTTCAAGTACTTACCCTTGCCACCGACAGACGGCAGTTGAATCGATGGAAACTGTGTGGCATCGTGGTTCATGACGATCAGGTTTGGCGAGTTCAAGCGCTTGACCTGGTGGACCAACATCTGAGCACGCTGGTAGTTGACATCATTGGCAATGAGCAGTCCAGTAGCACGTCCTTGGTCCACAGGCTTCTCTCCAGATCCCGCAGCACCCTTTGATAGGCTGATGGCCTTGGCCACACTCTCCTCTTCGCCAGCATGTATCGCCTCGACCAATTGCGCGCTCTTGCTACCAGGAGCGGCGCACAGATCTAAGACCGTGTGGTGAGGTTGAACGTTCAGCACCAGTGGTGGTATCATCGAAACAACCTCTTGCCTGCTGATGTTGCCAACCGTAGTCTCACTGACCAAGAACCTCTGGAAGCCCTTGAATTCATCGTACTTCCTCACAATGTTCTTCGGCGTGGTCATTGCGTATGCCAGTTTTTCAGGGTACCACTCCAACGGGTACGGTAGGTCGACCGGCTTTCCATCTTGTGACTTGATCGCTCTGAGCTGGTCGAAATAGCGACCAATGAGGTTATTCTTGACACTTTGCGCGTGCGCCTTGGATCCAGTGAAGCGAAATGAGTTTGGCAGCTCTCGGCGCAGCGCCGCCCAAAATGCTTCTCGCTCTGGACCTTCCGGGACGATGTTGAGGCTGTTGTAGTATCGCTCCATCTTATCATTGTGTTTGTTGATCTTGTCGAAGGAGACGCGATTGTCTTCGAATCGATTGCCTCCTCCTCCACCACCTCCTCCTCTGCCTCTACCTCCTCCGCCTCCCCTTCCTCGTCCACCACCTCTGCCACCACCGCGTCCGCCTTTCTTTCCACGCGCCATATCTACTGCTGGCGGGTAATGTTGTGTAGTGATGCGCCGAAGTAAAGACTTGGCGAGCTTCAGCATCACATTGGAGCTCAAGCCCTCAAATTCCAGACCGAAAATCTACCTCACGTCACTGGCTTGACCTGACTCGCGCGAATGCTTGGCAGGGCAGCTTTCACATGTCATCGATAGGCCAAACTTGCCCATGCTCGATCATCCATCGTCTCATCAATGTTTTATCAACAAAGCAGTGCCTCAATACTGTGGTGTTTCAAGTCAATTGAGGCTCAAGAGTAAGAAAGACTGATACAAGCTGTTACATCTCTACCTTATTCATCTCCTTCTCCCTTTCCTTCACGGTCTGTCTCGAAGCATGGCTGGAGAGTTCCTGCGTTCTCACGGCGTGGACATTGATGCCGAGATGGCGAAGATCCAATACGGCGTGAACTCGCATCAGTCATCACAGAAGCCAGAAAATCCTCTAGATTGCATACACAACGTCTCGCTACCCTCGACCGCTCCCGGTAGCCACTGGACTGTCGACCTGACAGATGGCCATGTTGATGCTTCAAGACGTGTAGGCCAGTCGGAAACACCAAGCCGAGCAGAGCACATTGACCGTCACGCCGCTCTTATGGCTCCGTCGTTCTGCCATCCACACGTCCATCTTGACAAAGCCTACTTGCTCAGTCATCCCAAATATGCAGACCTCCAGATCGAGCGTGGAGACTTCTCAGAGGCAATGGAGCTGACAGGGAAGGCGAAGTCGCAATTTGAGCGGCGAGACTTGCTTGAACGTGGGCAGCGCCTCGTCGATGAGTCTGTTGCAGCGGCTGTGACGCATATGCGAGCCTTCGTGGAAGTAGACGCTGGTGTTCACAAAAAATGCTTAGATGCCGGCATAGAGCTGAAAAACACCGCAGAAGAGGCTGGAAGGATGAGGGTTCAGCTCTGTGCTTTCGCTCAATTGCCTCTATTCTCCTCGTCGCAGAACGATCCTGATGGCGGCATCATTAGAGGCCTTGTGCAGCAGGCCGCGCAAATGCCGTCCGTCGAGTGTATCGGCAGCACGCCATATGTCGAAGCCGATCAGGACAAGATGAAGCGCAACATAGACTGGATGGTCGAGCTCAGCGCGAAGACCATCAAACACCTCGATTTCCACCTAGACTATAACCTGGATCCAAATAGTGAACCCATGGTCTGGCACGTAATCAAATCACTGAAAGACCATCAATGGCACCAGCGCACAGACAGCCAAAGGACCGTCGTGCTCGGCCACTGCACCCGCCTTACCCTCTTCTCTCCAGCGGAATGGCAGAAACTGCGAGAAGAAATCGGTGACCTGCCCATCTCCTTCGTCGGCCTCCCAAACAGTGATCTATTCATGATGCGCACACCCGAAAGCAGACGTGGCACCTTGGACGTCCCTCGTTTGGTCGAAGAGCATGGCTTGAATGCTTGCATGGGCATCAACAACATCGGAAATGCATTTACGCCTCATGGCTCCTGCGATCCATTGATGCTGGCATGCAGTGGTGTGGGCGTATATCAGGCAGGCACCAAAGCCGATGCGGAGCTTTTGTACCAATGCGTGTCGACGAGAGCTCGGCAAGCGATTGGCCTGGGGCGCAAGGATGGCTCGATTGATCTTGGTGTGAAGCAAGGTGATGGTGATTTCGTGGTGTTTGGTTCGGACGACGTGGCTGAGTGGCGAACGAGGAAAAGTGTAGCTGAGGTCGTGTACCTGTACGACCATTGTCGAGGCAGAAGAGGTGTCAAAGACGGCAGACTCATTGGCTGATGTTTAATGAAACAATCTGTGTAGGCATCATGCTCATCTTGATCAGAAAAATGTAATGACTGCTACCGACAGTAATATTGGACCTGTGCACAAGTGCCTGCACGTCTTGATACAGAGTATCGACATACTGATCCATTAAAGCATATTAGGGTATCCTCGTTCTCCACAAAAAGTCGTTCCTCATCCACTCATCAACCATGATAGTGATACAACAGGAAAATAGATGAACCTGGTCTCGCTCACACTCACGCCCACGCTCATGCTCTTTCTCGAATGTGAACCCAAACGCCAAAGCCTTTTGTCAACCATTGCGGTTCTGTACCAATATACCCAGTTTGTGCTTATCTACTGCTGTCTTCTGCACGATCAGCTCGACCGCGCGAACACCCTCCGCCAAGCACTCATTTTTGTCGCAGTCACTGAGCTACCCGAACTTCGTCGCTTGGATCGGAAGCTGAAAGCGCTGGAATGGCTGTTGCCGATGACGCTGTCGCCGCTTATGCTGCCATTACGTGATCGCTGGTGTCCGCAATCGACTTTCGGTGGTGTGAAAGCTCCGGTCGCGACGCTGAAAGAGTCGTTCAGTACGTGGTCGATGGTCAGGTCAGGTGCAGTGTATGTTTCCCACTCTCTTCCCGCACAGCACAAGCTGTCGACACCGCACTGAGAGACGAGTATCTCCTGCAAGCGGTCACGAACTTCTTGTGCCGAAGGCCGAAGCAGCGCATTCTGTGCCATCATGAGCCGCACAAGACGTAGCAGCTCAGGCACTCCTTGAAATATCTGCTCATGGTGGCGCTCGCTGTCTTGTTTCAAGATCTCGATCCAGGCGTCAATCTTGTCCACATTGCAGTGAAAGCTTTGATCCAGACGGACCTTGCTCTTGTTGTTTGGCGCTGAGACGCGGCTAGCGCGAAAGCGGACGAAGTCGTTGAGTTTCCCTTTGATCATGAAGGTGATGATGTCGAGGAAGATGCATGCCAGCGAGTAGACATCGGACATTTCCGGTGCTGGTTGTGGCAGATCTTGCAAGGTGTCGGGATCGATATACGATGGACGTGGAAAAGACGTGGGCAACGTCATGCCAGACACTACTGATTTGGGAGATGTTGGCATGCTTGGCGGAGGGGATGGTGCATGGTAGAAGAGTCGGCTAAAGTTGCGGATGCTTGAGGTGGAGTTGCGCGGAAGATGAGGTGTTGGCATGAAAGTGGTGATGGTCGTCATGCTGTTGGACCTGCCGCATGACGGAGGAGTAATTGGGCTCGAGACCGTGCACATGCTGCTAGTGCGTGTGCTGCTGCCAGTAGAAGACGAACCTGAAGAGCTGCTCCCACTTGAGCTCATCTTGCGCAATTTGCCAAAGGCCGAGAGGCTTGGTGGAGGACTGGCCGCCAGGAAAGACGGTGATTGACAGATCTGCTGTTCCGGTGCAGAATAATCATAAGCTTCAGTCTTTTGCGGCTTCTTGCCTCGCTGGAACGTGCGGTGTGTGCCAATATCAGCAAAGGCGATGCGATTGTCATGGTTGATCCAGATATTCGAGGGTCGAATGGCAGTGTGAGCGGCTCCGCGGTGGTGGAGTGAGGCCAGCGCAGTCACAAGACAATGCATCCATTCGCAAAGAAGGACGGGTCTCTGTGGAGGCGGCACTCGTAGGAGCTGCATGGGCGTACGGTGGTCGATGAACGTTCCCAAAGTGTGCTCAGCCACGAAATTGGACAGCACGTAGCCAGATCCATCAGAGGTATAGGAGGCCCAGACATTGGCTACATGCTCGTGGCCGAGCGACCGGGCTTTTCTGACATCCTTCATGAACTGCTCCTTTTGGTTTTGACCCGTATCCTTGTCTGTCAGGTCATACCTTCGCCGTTGGTAAATTTCATCCGGCCGACCTGGAAAATGGACCCTATCCCAAGATTGCAAGCTCACAGCAGGTGGAAGGGTATTGACATATTCCATGGGTATGTGTTCGTTCGGGCCATAATCAATATGAGCGCCTTGCTTCAGCTCTCGCAGCAGATACACAAACTGAGTGTCGTAAAACTTGCGATTCAACGCTTCATCGTTCTCGTAGGCCAGCTCTAGGTTTCTCACGTTCTCAAGCGAGATAGGTAGATCATCATCGTCCCACGAATCATCAATGCATCCGAAGATCTGATCTGGCACACCAATCTCGGCTAATATAAGGAAGAGTCTTTTCGCACGCTCCAAGATCCATTCCATGTAGGTGTCGTCCGTCAGCCCTTCTCCGAAGGCAAGAGGCCTGTCCAGGAACTCGCGCTCTTCACCTCTGAGCTTTGAGATGACAAAAGACCGTGTGATCTTGGCTTCTATCCGCTTGTCTGTCCACCAGAGCTGCTTCAAAGCTGCATGAGGTGTAACAAGAGAATGTCCACCGTAGCCGAAGATGTACGCATTCAAGGCAATTGTTGCGGCTGTTGGCGCCACATCTGCGTAACTCCTCGTAGCCATATCGCCAGTCAGGTCGCGCTGGCTGATGTTTCTAGACCTGCTATGTTTGTGTTACTGCTGTCGCATATGCCATATCAAGAGGGTACAAGATATCCAGTCATGAGTCTTCGTGCATGTTGACTGCGAAAACAAAACCAAATATTGCGCAGAGGAGTTTGTTTTACGGGCAATCAAGGCTTACGAAGCGCGTCAGGTCGCACTCCAGCCATGGAGCTCTGGTGCATCCACATCGGTACCATCATGATGACCCTTGTCAGCATTGCATTGGTGCGTGTTGTGCCACTCCGGACCTGCAGCACTTCAAGACCAGCATGGCTGTGGCACACTCTGGCCAGACGAATACACACAAAGAGTTCATTGGAGCAGCAGCCCTCCTGCATTGCACCTGTGTAACCGCAGACTTTATTCAATACGTGCATGGCGGCTGCAAAAGGGCCAGGGTCCAGTCCATTCATCGCCAAGACGTCGAGTCTCCGCGCCGTTAAGACCGTTCAGAAACGTGGCGATCCTCGCGTTTTCGCACGCTCATCACCTGTGCGAGGACTGATAGGGTGTCTGGCGTCCTTTCAAGGAGCAATGTCGGGAGGCGCGATGAGGATGAAGACCAATCAATACCCGTATCGCTTCTTCCCGCTTCCTATCTCCCGCCAAGAAACGTGGCTGCCGACACGTGAGTGGGTGAATTCTTCGGCTAGTCATGCTGACAACCAAGCCTTCCCCTCATCATGATCGTCGTCGTCAAATTCGGACTTGTTACCTGCAAGCCTGCGCTGTTCGGTGATGATAGCGCCCATCCGGAATCACTCCCCAAACCCTCGCATCTCAACATGGTGTTGTTCGGAATCGGCTCCATTACTATTTGACATCCCGAACCCAGTCCGCATGCGGAACAGCTTGGCGAGCGCAGCGATGGCTGGTAGCACATCTGGCGGTGTGGGTGCATGAAAACCCGTGACTCTGCAGCGAAGTGGTTCCCCAATTGAGGAGGATGTTCCCAGTATTGGATGCTGAGGCTCTGCGACTGTCATACATTCTGATTGAGTCTTCAACAATACGGACGTCATGGTGCTCGCGAACCATTCTCATCTGGTTGTTGCAGCTTGCTGGAGCAACTCTTTCAATGCGTCGGAACATCTCGAAGTAAATTGCGTCCTGCATACGGTATACCTAGTAAGCGCTGGCTTCGCTTTCTGGTCGTAGTGGAGTCCGCATCTGCTAGCTCACACCGGGTGCCTGGACATAACAACAAACTTCTTCAGGCCTTAGTTCGGCATTGCTATGCTCATCACCATGGAAAGCATGGCAATTATTGCGAGAGATTTTGAGATTCGTCACTTGTACATGGTCCACCGCCAGATACCATTTCCGCTTGCCAAACCTACCTCCGTCGATCTGTCGCTTCTCGTATTGCCACGTCGAGAAGTTACACTGGCGCGTATTGAAGCGGATGTTCTCGAAGGCTAGTATTGTGCTACCTCCTAGTGGTATTGATGTTCTTATGCATCCGATGAATTCTACTGACATGCATTGTCATGGACTTTGCGTTCAACAGATATGTGACCTCGAAGAGAACAGGATGTCCTCTTCAGCAAGGGTTCACCGACTTCGATTGCACCCAGGTGCGTTCCAATGGCAGACTGGAGGGGCGCAACAACATCGTCCCGTTTTGGCAACGCACATGCGAGGCGTCTGGAGACTCTTGCCTATGTCATCGGATCGCAAAGCAGACTTGACTCTGAGTTGCTCTTGAATCATTACTTGCTACTGGAGGCATTTCCAAATTCGAAGCGGTCTCTGAGGTCGAAGTCGATCTTGAGCGGTCATAAGGGTTTTGCAGCTACACAATACTTGAGGACGTCACGTTCTCGAGCAGTCTGATCAGGACAAGCGACATATGAATAGCTTTTGACAGTGTTGATTGCTCCAAATCTGAATAGTACGAGGTGCCCCTCCTTTCGTGCAGCCGCCCGGGCGGCGTCCCTTCCTCTCGCGTCACATTTGTCTGTTCACCACGCGTCGACTACATCCATTCCCAATTCCATCACTCCTCATCACATCTCGTCTTCCATACAGCAATCCGGTGATCAGGTCGTTGCATGCTCTGAAGTTCGAGCTTAGCCTTGGCGCACGGCAAACCCAATTGCGGTATCGGCAGGCACCATGCAGAACTACAGAGGATTCCAACAACAGCGCAGTCCAGCTGCTTCCAGGCGCGGACCAGGTACGCAAACATATTTACTTTTGCTCACTGCACATTAAACGTCGCACCGCAACATTGGCAGAGAAACGCGAAGGCGATACACGAGTTGCGTGTCGAAGGTGGAAGTCTGCTCGTGCAGCGGGACTATGACAAGCATGGCGACACAACAACACCGCCGGAAGATCTCATTCCGCGATTTAGAGCTGACAGTGAATCGCCGCGAAGGTCCGATGGTGCCTGGTCCGCAGCATGGACAGCAGCCCACCATGACGCCCCAGCAGATACAAACACAGCGACTCGAAGACATGCGCCGATTGGAAGCCGCGCGGCGCATAAGCAAGAAACCTACCGACCGCGAGATACCGTTTGAATTGAGCGACGTAGTAGTCGGCGACGGCGTGCAGCGGTATGGGAAGTTGCGCGACACGGAGAGGCAGCTAGACGCTGTTATGATGCGCAAAAGATTAGACATCAGCGATAACCTGCAGCGGAGATATGCGCGACGGGAGGGTGTGCTGAGGGTGTGGGTGAGCAACACGGCAGAGGGTCAACCTTGGCAGGAAGACAGTGGCATTGGTGAAGACGGCACCTTTGAGTTCGGCGAGAACAGTCAGGCCACGTTTCGCGTCAAGATTGAGGGCAGATTGCTTGATGACCCAAGTGAAGAGAAGCAGGAGGATGAGAAGAAGGATGGCGAGGTTGAAGATGGCAAGGATTCCAAGCGACCGAATCAGCGGCCAAGATTCAGCCAGTTCTTCAAAGCAATACGCGTCAACTTCTCGCGCAACCCGTCGCTGAACCCAGATGGCTACTCGGAGATTGAGTGGCGGAAGCCGCAGCCGGGCCAACAAAATCCCAGCTACGACCCCAACAGCAGCGAGGCGCTCTTCGATACGCTTGAGTTCGAGAGGAAGTCAGACGAGAACATCAACATCACGATCAATCTGTACCGCGATGACAGGCATGAGCGCTTCCAACTTAGTCCTCAGCTCGCAGAGATATTGGATACCGAGGAGGATGATCGTGCAGGCGCTGTGCAAGGTATCTGGGAGTACTGCCGAGCGATGAAGCTGCAGGACGCTGAAGATAAGAGGTGGATACAGTGCGATGACCAGCTGAAGAAGGTGCGTATGGACCTGGCTCCATTTGACAATAATCCATACTGACCCTTTGCAGCTTTTCAACCAGGAGCGCATCCACTTCCCATATGTGCCAGACCTTCTACACCCTCACCTCAAGCCATTACCACCAATCCAGCTCAACTACACCATCCGTGTAGACAAGTCATACATTCGTGGTGATCCAGAAAATGGGCTTCAGCCATCGGCACCGACCGTCTACGACATCCGCATCCCCCTGCCGAATCCACTCATGGGCCAACTCACACGATTCCACACATCCAAGGCACACCTTGGCACTCTTCAGCAAATCGTCAAGACCGATGATGACCTGGCTTTGCTTGTGCAGAAGATCAACCAAACCAATGCGAAGCGCAAGTTCTACGACAACCTTGCGAAGGACCCCACGAATTTTGTCAAGCGATGGATATCGTCTCAGCAGCGTGACCTTGAAGTCATTCTGGCGGAAGCTACGAGAGGTGGTGGCGAGGACGCCAGTGGTGAAGAGTGGCGGAAAGGGGGCCAGGATGGTGTGTGGGGCTCGAAGCTCGCGCAGGAGAGTGTGGGCTTGTATCTGGCGAGGAATACCAAACCGTACTGAGTTCAGCTGTGTTATATGAGATGATTATGGCTAGTAGGCAAGTTTTCAAGGTGCGTTTGAGCGTTTGTGGTTGGCAAGGTGCGCTTCACAAAGTCTGGCAGGCGCGAACTTCAGCTAGGAAAGTGCCATTCACTGTAACAGTAGAGACTGTAAGAGTAAGAGCGAGGGCCCAGAATGGACCAGGAGCGGCAGATAGTACTAATACCCGGGAAAGATCCCAGTTGCGACGCGATACTTCACGTTTATCTAACGTGCGTGCAAGATCCCAAGCGCCGACCGACACGACTCTGGTCTTGTGCATCCCTGCCCGAGCTCTATTATTCCTTTGTACCAACCATTGGCTGGAGTTTTGCTATTGAAATGGACGAAGCACACGACACTCCACGGCAATCCCGTCCGGGGTCCAAATCAGGGAACGGGAGAGGAGATCTCGAAGGCACAGCGCAAGAGCGTGACCAGCAGATCAATGACAGTGCGTTCATCGCGCAGGCTGAGCAAGAGACAGACGATGCGGTGGTACGACGAGACGAGGAACCTTAGGACGGGGGACGTCGTCCGGCATGGGACAGTCGCAACCGTCCAAGGAGCTTGATCATTGCTCCAGGAGAGACTGAGCCCGGTCTTATCTGGAGTGATGAGGAGGTGGATCGCATGCTAGCTCAGCGGTTTTCCCAAGGATCGCGTGATGATTCTGGCTTCGAGGCATTGATAAATGCGTCTGCAAGTCAAGGGTCGCAAATGGAAGTAGAAGATGAGTGTGTGATGTCCGTGCTGAACATGAGTGTTTGTGAGAGTGCCGACGCTTCGGATGGAGTGGACGACCACGGGAGGTTTCATCAGGAACGCTTAGCTGACGCTATCGCTGCGGATGACAGCGCTTTCGGTCCCTGGACGGATAAGTGGTTATTGTCTCTGCGGCCGTACGACATGCTCTCGTTTCCTCTCAGCTGCAAGAAAAGGAGAATCATCCTACAGGTCCGGGAACATCAAAGACAAGGCATCGTCCCTTACCAATTGTTCATGACGAGAGAACGCTTGAAGGATTGTCGAGCAAGACGCGAGGAATATGAGCAAATCCTGCGTTCCCCGGCTTCAGAAGCGACCCAAATCCTGTCCCCGACAAGCCGTTAAAGGAAGCAAGCAACCTCTCAGATGCTCCGTTACTATAACGAACGTTTGAAATGGCTCAAGATGCAGGAAGAGGCACTAACAGGGAGGCGCGCTGGGTCGAACGCTGAGTCGAAAGCCATCGCGCCTCAGCTTGTGCCACGCTCAGCCTCGAGAGACTTTGCAAGCACAACGTCTGGAGCGGAACATGCTAACGAACCTTCCTCAGACATGATTGGAGTGGACGATGCATTTAACAATTTCCATCACAGCAGTGCGCAGTACGGACGATGGGGAGAGCGACCGAATGGACTGGGCCGCCATGCACGGCGTGTTACTAGCAGCCGTGGCTATACGTCTCTCAGTGGGCACTCAAGCACCGGCCACGGGACTCTTGAAGGCCAAGGTCACTCACACGGCGGAGTAGCTTCTTCTGCTAGGCTTCCGTCCTCTACTACTCTAAGCTCGAGTGCTAGCAGTACTTACGTCGAACATTACAGTAGCAGCGTATTAGCCAACACTTACGCTGTTAGTAGTCTAGACAAGCGCAGCTCGACTTTTAGAATGCATTCTAATAGCAGCTAGAACAGTAGTAGCAGTCTCTAGGATATTACTAAGGATATAATAGGAGAATGCCTCGTCTCCCTTCTAACCTAGTTAAGGTATAACAAAGCTATTAGTGTCTAACGACGTCAAATTGTAAGAGGCTAGCTTCATAGTGCTAACGAAGACAGAGGCTATAGTGACAACCCTACTAGTAACGCCTCTGCTCCTTCTGCTAAGGCTAGTAGCAGAGCAAATTCGGGATACAGCAATCCATATCGCAACTCCTATGGCAATATTGCTGGTAGCAGTCGAACTCGTGCTTTACTCGGCCGCGTAGATGACGTAAACATAGCCCCCTTGCGCGGTGGTGCTAATGGTGCTATGCTCAATGAATACAGCCTCAGATCCGCCAACAATCGCTTGAATGCAAATGGCGGCAGCTGGTCACAGCCTAGGCCCGGCGGATCAATCCTCAATGTCCCGGATGAACGCAATCATCTTGGGGGCGGCAGACATGAGCGTGTTGACAGAGCTGTGCAAAATGAGGGACACGATATTACGTGCAGTATTGGCACATGGGCCGGCAATGGCAACATTGTCATGGCAAGCAACTATCGACCGCTTTTTCGATATATGAGTCCATTTGAAGAGTCACAACTGACTCGGAGGGAGCGAGCACTGCGAAGAGAGAGATTGGAAAGGCAATAAGGCATTGCATGTGACTGTCTCAGCCACGCACGCAACGGCTTGGGTAATTGATTCGCGGTGCTCAACGCGTATTCGCATTGAGGCACGCATGAACATAGGAACGGTTTCGTTCGTGGTATCACCATTATGGCAGACCTGATGTGACTCGCGCGCGACATACTGCTGTTTACGGCGCATTTGTCTGGAGTGTGACATCGCAGTCGAAGATCGAATCTACGAGTACTCCGAAAAGTGCGCCGAAAAGTGCGCCAGATGCTCTGGAGTTGCAAAGAATCGATCGAACAGAGGGCAAAAAGATGGTTCGAGTGTTTGTATATGGTCCACGCTCCTTCCCCATTCGGAAGAAAGTTCGCTCGCCAAATCCCTGCAACATTAGCGTCGTTTGCCCGGCAGCCGCTCTCGCACAAAGCTCAATTTTCCCTCCATTGTGCTGGAGCTACTGCAATGCAAACACTGGTTCGATACCACCGATACGTGTCGCATTCCATAGTTGAGCAACCTCAGTAAGTACACTAGCCTCCGAAATCTCTTCAACAGCGCAGCACGAGCAGCTCTCTCGGACTCTCGTACCTCGACGCGTCAATCACTCGCCGCGGCTTTCATTGAGTTGGGTACTGACAACACAGAAGGGCCTGATGGCAGACCAGACCCAAGGCCACCACCCATACTACGGCGGTCATATAAATGACCAACACGTCCACTCGGACAATGAACAGGTGAGTCGAGGCTTCGCCATGCGCAATCCTCTCCTTGGCGCCAACACTCCCCTGCCATCCTCGTTCATGGCTCCAGCGGCGGGCACGACGGGCGGTTTCGGGAGTGAGTTCCATGCGGGTGGACATTTGGCGGAGAGGCTACCGGGTGAGGACGCAGTACATGCGGAGCGAAGGTTTGTCCCGCCGGCTACCATGGGCACTCGCCAGCACGAGTGGCAAGCGCATCACTTAGACATGATGCGCGGAGGCGAGCCATCGGGACCAGTCATGAGCGCTGCGGACCAAGTAGCCATGCTCCATTTGATTCGCTCTCAACAGCAACTCTTGAACCAGCTGCATACGCAGAACGCGCAACTAGTCCAGCAGAATGGCATCGGCGCTGGCTTTCACGGTGGCAGTCTCTGGAACAGCATGGCGGCGATGCATACACCTCAGCTGGCCCCTGCATTCCCTGATGGCGATCTGCCGCTGTCCTCGCACGCATTTGGTCATGACGAAAGGACGTTCCACCGCCCGCTGGAGGCCTATGGCAACTACGACAATACCACTTATCGAGGACACCAGCAGCCGAGCTTCGTGGTCAACGAGACGCCTGTCATGGAAGGCAGGGGCGAACTGGCTTCCCATCATCAGCTCTCGAATGACCAGTCCTTTGGTGGTCTACCCAACAACCGGAAGAGTAAGCGCTCCTCGCCATTTTCGTTTGCACCGATACTGACCTCCTGATCCAGCTTCTTCTTTCTACGGCTTTGTAGAACCCAGCCCAAGCGCGCTGTCTACTCCTCACCAACAGCCTGCTCGTTTACCGCCAGTCTCCAACTTTGCGCCAGCTCGTCCCTCAATGCTTGGTCCTGCCGGCGACGACATCAGCCGTATCTCGCCTCCACAGCACAAACGTGCGCATCCCTCTCAAGTCGCAGGCTCCACCGACGCCAAGCAACCTCGTGGCAGGATCGATTCTGCGCAGCCGACTCCCATGATGCCGCAAGAAGAGCTGCCTACGTATCCTGTGCCAGCGCCAATGCTTCCGGCCAACACCCGCCAGCCAGTCTATCTACATCATCAACAGCTGCTGCAATCGACTGGCCTGCGAACACACAATAATATCCCATCCATCAAGGACTACGGTCTGGCGCACGCGGTTCGCCAGCGGTTCTGTGCCTTTCTGCCCGCAATGCAGCGTTTCAATGATGTTGTCGATCAATACAACAAGAATCTGCTTGGCACTCGTCAGTTCTTCCTCGCGTTGTACGAGCTTTTCTACTGGTCCGACTCCTCGCACCTGCTGGAGATGCTCAAGGACCATATTCCGAGTCACTTTGACGTTAACAATGTCAGCGACTTCTATGAGCAGCTGCGGTGCACGGTCGAAGATCGTGCGAAGAGGTACAAATACTTTGGCACAATGAGAGATACATTGCGTAGCTGGGCAGGCAAGAAGGACGGCGAGCAGGACGAGGACGGCGAGTCTTCCGATGGAGACTACGAAGGTCCTCAGGTAGCCCCGGCGAGCAAGAAGACGAGGTGGCAGCCTAGGCGCGAGTCCACGCGCACGAAAGCACCGTCCCTGATCGTCAAGCTTCCAGTCGATGCATCCGCTCTGCTCTCTAGGCTGGGAGCGATTGACACCACGCCTGACAAGCCGCGCAGTCTGAAGAAGCGGCCGAGGAATGGCTTCAAAGCCTCTGAACGCCTGTCAGAGACAAGTGACGCCGATGAGGGCAATGAGCCTACGGCCACTCGCGAAAATGCACCAGACCGCCCGGACTTGATCGTCCAAGAGGATCCAGAGACTGGTGGCGACATCCTCATCAACAAGAAGACCAATAAGCCACTGCCGGTCAGTCAAACGCCGGCATGTTGGATCGACCACGTCGGTCCGATCTACAAGACCCGTTGGGAGATACTGGCCCGCGACAGCAAGCCATACATCCACGAGCCATGCAAGCAAGGCTTCGAGCATCCGGGCTTGGTCAGGCAGCATCACCCGCCGAGAGCTCCCGCTAAGGGCGAGAAAGGTAATTGGTGCACTGACATGCTCGCGAAGATGGAGAATGGTGATTGGCAAGAATGGGATCACCACGAGAGTTGCAAGGTAACCGAGCTCAACATCAATTACACTATGGTGAAGAATGGATATGTCATTAACGACCAGGAGAGCCTTGACAAAATCGAGCGTGCCGTCAGAAAAGGTCTGGAGTTTAAGGTGCAGGCGAGCTTGTGGGAACATGCGCAGATGGAACAGGCGGGTGCGAACGCGAGCGTATCCACGAGCTCTGCTGAGCTTAAGCACGACACTGACAAGACGTCCGTGCCTGCTGTGGCCTCAGCGACCAGCTCCCGTACCAAAGCGACCGCGACCGCACCAACGGTTGCTTCAAAGGCCACTTCGAGCACTGCGACAAGCAAGGCGCCTGCCAAGAAGGTGCCAGCGAAGCGTGCGAACCCGTCGCCTTCCAAGTATGGCCTCACGCCACAAAAGCGTAGGTATGTTGTTGCCGGCGCTGGCGACGACGACAAAGAAGCAGAGGCTCGTGCTACCGAGATACTCTCCAGCGGCGGCAAGGGTCGCAAGTGAGGATCGCTTGGTTCTAGGGCGCTGCAAAATTGCTTGAAGTCGGGTCCAGTATCGAATGTTTGGGGAGGGTTTTCTTGAGGCTTTTGTCCGGTGGTTCTCTTGGCTCACCATACGAGTGATTGTGATGATAATATGGCGTTGACGGTACTTGGTCGACACTTGGTGCTCTTTGCGGACAGAGTATAACCCTGAGTTGCTTGGAGGACGGAAGCATGTGGTGTTCTAGCCACAGGCTGGTGTCGACGTGTCAGAATTCAGTGTAGACTATACCAAGCACCGCAGTGTAAGATCGAGCGGCCTGTACAGTGAATTCATAAAGGGTTCTCATACGGATCCAATCTTGAAGGCCAGTCGATGTGCAGGTGATTTCAGACTGACAGGAAGTGCCCCTGGCAAAGCCTGAGTCGTTTTGAGTGGCAGTGACCATCACGACCGGTGTCATCTGATAACACACGAGCTTCAGAGCGCTCGCTCAGGATCAAAGATTCTTACCCAGTCGTATCGTGAGTGGTCACACTCCACATCATCGCAAGATCTCAGGCGATTGTTTGTAGACTAGCTCCCGTCCTACCGCATCCAATGAGAGCTAAAGTTCTAGGCTGCCAGTCGGATCTTGCATTTCTCCATCACCGAACACCTTTTCGAGATTTTGCGTCTCGGACTGACGTTGAACGGGCCTATCTACATGTATGCCGGGACTTTTCACTTAGCGGACTAGAAAATCGTCATGGCGCAAGAGGCAGTCGAGAAGAGACCGAAATCCTTCGAAGCGCTCACGCCAGCCCTCGCAGAATGGATTCTGGACTATACCAAAAGTATGGGCTTTGCACGCACTACTCCCGTACAAGCTATGGCAATCCCTCTGTTAATGGGCAACAAGGATCTTGTAGTCGAGGTAGGGCGATTTATTTCCCATCACGTTGCCTGCGCTGATGTGCGACACAGGCTGTCACAGGCAGTGGCAAGACTTTGAGTTTTCTAATACCGATCGTCACACGAATATTGAATGCGGACGAGCCGAATAAGAAGGGCTATGTGCGAAGCATAGTCGTCGCGCCGACCAAAGAACTCGCAGCCCAAATCTACGATGTATTGAAAGGCCTGTTGAAATTTCATCCGCCATCAGCTGCTCTGTTGGACCCGAAGCCTGAGCGGCACGACGACGAAGATGTCGAGATTGAGGACGAGCAAGCCATTCCGCCCGGGCCATACGTGATACCGCAGTTGCTCATCGGAGGTCGCACGAAGCTCAACGAGGACCTATCATCATTCTCCAAGCTCAATCCGAATGTCTTGATTGCCACCCCTAAACGCCTGGTCGAAGTCCTGCAGTCATCGAGGGTAATCTTGAAGCGGCATGTATTCGATTTGCTAGTTCTAGACGAAGCAGATAGGCTGCTCGACCCAAATTTCCAGCCGGATCTACAGCGAATACTGGAGCTTGTACCAAAGGAAAGACGGACTGGACTGTTCAGCGCTTCAGTGTCTGAAGCTGTCAACGAGCTGGTGAGGGTCGGCATGCGTTATCCATTCAAGATCAGTGCGAAAGTGCGGAGTAAAAGCGGTGCACTAGACAAGAGGACGCCCGAGAGTCTGAAGCTGTGCTATATCACCGTCAGGCCAACGCGTAAGCTGCCTGCACTTAAGCGCATACTAGAGCAGTCGCAAGCGGAGAAGAGTATTCTATATGTCTCGACTCGGGCTGGCGTAGACTACTGGAAAGATGTTCTGGGACCACTGCTTGGCGTACGGGTGTTTCCTGTTCATGGCGACTACAAGGCTCCTATTCGGGCGAAGAATCTCGACAGGTTCCGGGATTGCACTACACCAGCGATCCTCTTGACGACCGATGTTCTGGCCCGCGGCATTGATATTCCCGACATCGACCTAGTGGTTCAACTTGATCCACCGAGCCAACCGAAAGACTTCATCCACCGATGCGGCCGATCCGGGAGGGCTGGTAAGCGGGGCATGGCAGTCACTTTCCTGACCGCTGGCAGCGAGGCTGATTACGTCAAGTACCTGGACCTGCAAGGCACAAGACTGGAACCGTACCCCTCACCGCCAGAAGTCACCAGTGAGGATGCTATGGATGCCATACATACCATGAGGAACATATTAATGCAGAAGCGCGAGTACCACGACAGATCGCAGAAAGCCTTTGTCAGCTGGGTACAAGCTTACACCAAGACACTGCCCGCGGACATCTTCAACATAAAGAAGCTCGACTGGGCAGAAATCGGCAAAGCTTGGGCACTCTTGCGCTGGCCAAAGATGCCAGAGCTGAAGCGCCATTTCTCAGAGGCTGCTGCAGATCGCAAGTCCGGACTCGACCTCCCAGTGGAGCTAGACTTGGATAGCTTGGCGTACGCCGACAAAGTGCGTGAGGCTACGCGTCAGGAGGCATTAGCTGCTCGCGCACGAGGCGAGAAGCCAAAGCTGCCTACGAAACTTGCAGGTGCGCTTGCCGACGCTAAGCGGCGGAAAGAGAACGCATGGAGCGGCCAGAAAGAGGCTAAGGCTGTGAAGGAGGCCCGGCGAGAGCGCAAGGAGGTGAGGAGGAAAGCTGAGAAGGCTGGTAAGATGTCTGAAGCAGAGAAGCTGAAGGAAATGGAGCTGGAGAGTCTCATTGCGAAGGTCAGAGAGCGAAATGCAGCTCAGGCTGACGACGATGAATTCGAGGGGTTCGACTGAGCCAGTGTACTCGTTGACAGACGTGACCAGCAGCTGTGTTGCAAATCGATCCAGAAATGCATCCGTTCATTATCACTTTGGATCTCGAATTCAACGATGTTTCAAGCACGTGAGTATGGACGATCACATGCAACGTACGCTGACACGTGCATTCCGTCATCACCTGATTCGACCCACTTTGCTTGCTGTGAGAATGGCTGTACTGCGGCATTACTGGCCCAGCAGAACATCAATGCTTGCTCTGGAGAGAGTCCATGAAATTCCCACATTGAAGTCAGAGCACTCATCGCTACACGTATATCAGCCTTCACTACTCTGCCCAGCTCTCGGCACTCAACCTGGTTTGCTTTTCGCTGCGGAGCATTGGAGCTGCAGGGACGGTTGCGGACGTGGGGAAAGTGCATCCACGGGATCTCGGGACTGCCCGACCGGATGAGGCTGGCGATTGCTCTGCAACTTCTGAGCCCGCGCTTGATCTTCTTCTCTTCGTTAACATTCCGTCTTCAGAGCTATGTGAATTCAGTTGGCCGCATTCAACTCACTTACCGCCGAGCATCCGGTCACGCGACATTGTTACTTCGATCGCGATCTCCATTCTTCTTTCAAGCGGTTCATTTCATCACGGCGTATCTGGACATTCTTCGTCGGCGTTTTGATCTCCAAGCTGCCGCAGCGACTATCGATAACCTCTGCAGCGAAGGCCATCCGTCATTGTTCGAGTCGCACAACCACGACGACGGCAGCAACTCCGGCACTATAGGTGGCTCACAGGCATTGCGCAAGCTCGTTCATGAATTAGAGCAGAATAGACAATTGATGTTGTTAGATCACCTAACTGACCCAGCGTCTGACTTCCCTTGTCACTTCGCCATTGGCAGGACCTCGCCCGACGCCGAACACAGTCTTCAAACCTCATTTCCGAGCAAGACCAGTACCTCGACGCACGTAATACCACATCGTGTCCTAGGCAGCAGATCGGAAACCATGGCCGCCCAGAACTACTTCTCATCGGCTTCGCCAACGGTCGTCCTTGCACCTCCTTCTCAACAGGATCAATACTTCGGCAATCAACACTACACGAACGGCCTCAGCAACGGCAACACACCGAACGTGTTCGCGAACACATCAGCATTTGCAGCCAACAGCTCCATCCCGCCAACTCCCGGATCCATGGCTGGCCGCAAGCGCTCTCGAGGCGACATTAACGATGTCGAGGAAGAGGAGGGCCGCATGGACGATGGCTCAGTCGTCACTCCGACGGACAACGATGTCGACATGCACCACGAAGAGCAGAGCAACCACACCCAGTCTCGACCCGTGCATCAGAAGCGTCCGTCTATCAGCAGCCGCAAGTCTCAGCGTCGAGACCGGGGCGGATCCGGCTCAGGCGATCTCGCGCAGCTGCTCGTTCCGCAGGCGATACGTGAGGCCGCTACAGAGCCACTCATTGATGAGGCCACGCGTGTCCTGGGCATTAGCTGGACGCGTATGGACTCGACTGAGGCGCTCAGCATTACTCAGGCAGCGTATGCGAAGTACATCCAGAACCACTACCCAAGTCTGAAGGACGTCGCAGTCTGGTTCGAGTACAAGGGCATTCCAGGCTATCTCGTGCAAGCTCGCAATGCATACAATGGGCTCCGGGAGTACTACATCTTCTCCGACGACTTGACGGAAGCTCGTTTGGTCACTTCTGAGCCGGCCCAGCTGATCCCAAGGCTGCAGATGTTGCCTGCCTTGCATTTGGCGGCACCTGGAGGACACATCCGTGCCGAGGTGGACCCAATCACTGCCGCACAGAACGAAGTCAACGGTGTGCAGGAAGCAATTGTCAATGGCGACCATGAAGCCAGCAAGTTCTCGCAGGAAGTGTTTGCGCTGAGCCGTCGCATTCAGGACAGCGCCCATCAAGCGCCGGGCGCGTGTGCTGCACACTCGATGGAGCTGGACTAGGAGCCAAGCTTCGAGCACGTCACCGTCTGTGCTTGGCATTCGGACGATCCCAGACACGTGTGATCGCCTGGCGTACTCTAGATGTTGCAGTGCTCTCAGCATGAGGAAGCTGCGGGCGACCTCACCTTTGCTTCTAAATTGTCCTTTTGCATAGCACCGGTTCGGAGTTGGGTTTGGCGGGTCTGCTCTGGATGATTGCTTGCTTATACTCGGCTGTCGTATGCCTTCTATACGGTATCTGTCTCCCAAAAAAGTACGACGACTCTTCAATGAGGCAGAGCTCGTCTTTGCTCCTGCTGCTGCTGTTGCAAGCGCAGCCACTCATGTACTATAGATTCTTACCATCACGAAATGACATGAACATCGTTATGACCATGGTCTCGTGCACTTACGTGTCTGAAAAGCCGTTCGAGGTCGTGCTCATGTCGTTAAAACACAAATACTTGTGGAAATGTACTTGCTTGCATCGAGAAAGAAGCCTGATGACGACTTCGGAGGTTTCGCATGGCATTCGCCGACGCCTCACAGCCGTCGAGCTTCACAAGCCACTTCGCCTTCGAGAGCTCTCATACGCATCCTAGCCTTCTGCTGCTGAACTACACGCATAAATAGCCCGCTATGGCGGAGGGAATGTATGTGAATCTCTTGAGGAGGTGAAAGCTTCGGCTGACATGCGCAGGTTCTATAACGTCTCGGGCGGCTACGTCGAAGGCATCGTTCGAGGCTACCGCAACACTCTCCTCACCCAGCAGAACTATGGCAATCTGACGCAGTGCGAGACTATCGACGGTGCGTTCCTATGACCTGGAGGAGGAAGGTATAGGTCGGGCTGACAGTGGGATATGCGCAGACGTCAAGCTCCAACTCGGTCCAGCATACGGCGACTTCCTGGCCGCTCTCCCACCGAACCCATCTACATCCGCCCTCGCCGACAAGACGCTTGACAAGCTAGTCGCGGAGTTCCGATATGTGCAGGCAAACGCGACGGGCTCATTGTCCAAGTTCATGGACTACCTGACCTACGCCTACATGATCGACAACGTCGCACTCCTCATCACCGGTACACTACACGAGCGAGACACACGAGAATTGCTGGAGCGATGTCATCCGCTTGGCTGGTTTGAGACGATGCCTGTGCTCTGCGTAGCGACGAATATTGAAGAGCTGTACAACAGTGTCTTGATTGAGACACCACTCGCCCCATACTTCAAAGGCTCGCTCAGCCACCAAGACCTCGATGAGTTGAATATTGAAATTGTGCGGAACACTCTATACAAGAACTACCTCGAGGATTTCTACCGATTCGTGAATGAGGACCCGAGCATTAAGGGCACGCCGACGCAGGAAGTCATGTCTGAGATCTTGGAGTTCGAGGCGGACAGGAGGAGTATCAATATCACCATCAACTCATTCGGCACAGAGCTGTCCAAGCAAGAGAGGAAGAAGCTATACCCGAACTTCGGTCGTTTGCACCCAGAAGGCACTCTCATGCTGTCACGCGCGGAGGACCCGGAAGGCGTGCGCATAGCCGTGGACGGTGTCTCAGACTACAAGAGCATGATGGACCAAACCGGCATGGGTGGCGGCTCGAGCGGCGTAGGTAACCAGAGCGGCGGCATTGGTGGCGGTGACGAGGGCAAGAGCTTGGAAGACTTGTTTTACCAGAAGGAGATGGAGATTAGCAAGTTGGCGTTTACGTACCAGTTTACGCATGCGGTGGTGTATGCGTGGGTCAAGTTGAGGGAGCAGGAGATTAGGAATATCACTTGGATTAGTGAGTGCATTGCGCAGAACCAGAAGGACAGGGTGGGAAATTATATTTCTGTATTTTAGGGTCTGGACGATGTTGTATGCAACCGGAGGGCGAGCCTGGCGCTGAGAGTATGGGCATTTGTGTAATCAGAATGTGAGTTTCAGACAATTGCGAAACGGCTGACTTCCAATTCTTTGGCTAGATTTCTCTTATCTGGCGATGCACTGACAGGTCCATGTTGGCACGCAGCTTCGTCAACATGCAATGACTCTCATAAAAGCAGCATTCTGCACTCCACTGGGCGAAGTGCAAGTCACAGACAGTCTTCGGTCCAGCTTGAAGCATGCAGTCTAGACGTCTGCAACATTTTGAACTGCTTTACCTCACTTGGACTGCCGGCTCTCGCGCCATAATTTGTATGTCAACCGCAGGCCCAGATTAGCTCTCAACTTCCTGTTGAAATAGCACATGAGCCAATCCCCAAATGTATGTCTCGGGTTGGCCGACTGCTGTGCATTGTGCCGCCCATCCTGCGTCTCGGTCGCATCCGACAGTCCCAACTCCTCTTCGCCCAAGTCCTGTAAGACCGACTCACTCACAACCCTGAACTTCGGCGGCGCGCGCAGCTGCTCCTCCTTGATAATCTTGTGCGCGATGCGGGAGGCTTCTCGTTTGCGAGCGTTGCTATCGTCCGGGCAGTACCACCATCGCTTCATGGTCTTCACGCATGCGTCTCCTAACTGCTTGCGGAGAGTGGTGTTGGCAGGGACCAAGGCTGGGATGACCACCGCGAGATCCATCTTGCACTTGGAAAAGAGTTCGAGTCTCCCGAAACGGCTCAGGAGATATGGGATGCAGCCCGTGTAGTCGGAATGGATGCCAGTATTTGCGGCATAGCGAAGCACCATCCTGAGTGCTATGTCGTTGGAGATGCCGAGTTCTTGCGCTGGTTTGAGGAGATCATGCTCGATGAAATTCCAGATTGCTGGGACGACTTGCGAAAGAGAACGTGGCCATTCTTGGGCTTTGCGCTCGGCCCCAAAATCTCGTAGGGCTCGAGCGTGGCTAAGTAGACGATGCGTGGTCCATCGATTTGCTCTCGGAGTCTCGAATCGAGTCACATTGTAATCCGCGCAGAGTATGTCCACAAAGATGCGCCTTAGCTCTTCTTTGTACTCATCGTCCGCGACAAGTCCAAGCTCATGGAGGATGACGCGAGTCGTGTCGTCCTGGCCTGTCTCTTCGGATCCAGGGTACGGCGGCGGTGCGACTCTCGTGTCCATAGTGGCCCGTGAAAGGTGCGATGGGAATGTGATAGTCTGTATGTGGCCAGTACTGCTTTGTATGTGGCGTGTACTGCTATGTCTGTTTCAGCAGGTTCGCGAAATGTAGTGCAAGGAGCGAGGGTTCTTGATCTGTAAATAAGCAGGAGATCATGCATCATGGTTTTGCTGGTGCTGTACATGATGACCAACTGTAATGGTACGCAAGCGATGGTGGTCATGTTCTGGTAAGCATTAGCGATGCTAAACAGATTGGTGCAAACGTCCCTTAGCGAATAACAGCTCACCGCCTGAGTGGAACCTGATGAATTGTATGTGAGCTTTGGTCGATATAAGATCTGGATGAGGGAGTTGGGCTAATGAATGGAATTTAGAGACGAGCGTAAGGATTGTGAGTAGTCGACAGAGTGAGAGTAATAGACGCTGGTGAGAGTGGTTGACGTTCATGAGAGTGGCTGACGTTCATGAGAGGCGGTGACATGAGTGAGGGTGATTGAGCTTAGTGGGAGTTGCTCGACGTGAGTGAGAGTCGCTTGACGTAGGTGAGAGTTGCTTGACATGCTTGAGAGTTGATGCGCGTGGGTGAGAATGGCTGACGCGAGTGAGAGTGATTTGACGTGAGCGTCATTTGATATGCTGTCAAAGACTATTTGAGACCATAGCCGATTTCACAAGAAATCATAGTCTAGGCGATGGCCACGAAAGCCAGGCCTGCGAACATGGCAGCCCCCGCGTGCTTCTTGGCGGCGAGTGCCTTAGCAGTAGTGGTAGATGTGCTAGCTGAAGAACCTGTTTTTGAGGCGGCGCTCCCGGTGGTAGTAGAAACGTGGGAGCCAGATGACCCAGAGGTCTCGCCAGTCGTTGCAGTTGCACCAGAAGTGGTCGCGGCGTTGGAGACCGCTGCTCCAAGCGTCGGCAGTGCTACGTTGCCAGACACTTCCCACGTTCCGGAAGTGTATGCTGGGCAGGATGGAGGCGAGTTGCTCGGCGAGTAGGCGCTCATTGAGATGCTGGATGGCGTCAAAGTAGCCCATTGAGATGACAGATTCTCGAAGTCTGGCGAGATTGGCGTGGGTGTTCCTGTACGGGTGTAGCCATCGACAACACCAGAGCCAGTGGAGGCAGGAGGACCGTAGGAGATCAGTCCGTAATCGTTGGTCTCCTCAATCCATTCGTATATGATACTACCGGACCTGCGAAGTCAAAGTCAGTCTGAAGTTACAGTCAGGAAAGTCAGTGACCCCGTCAGTCAATCGATAGGTCGACAGGTTGATTGGTTGATCAGGTTATTGAGGCCGCCATTAGCAAGTTGACATGTCAAATGACCCGTCAACTGATTTTGAGGCGTCAACTGGCGTCAAGCCGTCACGTCAACTGCATCAACCAGTATCAACGGCGTCAACAGCATCAACCGCCATCAACCGCGTCAACTGATGTCAAACGTTGATTGATCAAAGAAGTCACTGTCATGAGCTGATCTTGACTTACCAAGTCCCGTCCATGTCGGGTCCAAAGATTGCCGCCTGGTCACCAAATGTACGTGGGCGGACGGTCTGCAGCCCGTGTTAGCATAGGTGACATAACATGAGAATGATACGGGACCTTACATTGCAGCCAGTCTCTGAGAAGAAGATCGGTACGCTGTAATTCGCGGCCATGGCTTGCAGCTGAGAATAACCCGAGGTCATGTACGAGCTGTCACCACACCATTCGTATGCGTTGAGACTGAAGAAATCCGTGGCCTCGGAGCTGTTACCTCCGCAGGCAAGGTAGTTCTGCAGATTCGGACGCAGGACGGCAATATCAGCGGCAGAGTAGCCGACTGGAATCGCACGGTAGCCCTTGCTGTCTCTGTAGGCTTTCATGTCGCGAATCGCTGCCTTGACGAACGGTGCTGCAATGGAGTCGGCTCCAGTGTTGAGAACCTCGTTACCGACGAAGAAGCCTGCGACGTTGTCGTACGATGCGAAAGCCTACATGAAAGGATCAGATTGCCTTGAAGGGTGATGTGAGCGAGTGGCGTACTTACATCCATCACTTTCTGGTATGCAGAATACTGGGTGGAGTTCCACATGGGTGAGGCGCCAATGATGTAGGTCGAGAAAGTGTCGAGATCAATCCAGGTGTAGATACCAGCATCCGAGAACGTGGACATGCAGCTACTGTGATCGGCGGTCGGGTCGACATGGTAGACACGAACCGAGTTGACACCAAGAGTCTTCATCAAAGCAGCGTCGAGTGAGCATTGGTTGCCGTCCGCGAGCGGGTCATCGTTGGTCAATTGGTAGGCGACACCTAGATATGATCATCAGACAGGGTCTCGCAATCGAAATTGCTGGAATAGGATATACCTCTGACAAAGAATTGTTGGCCTGACTCCAGGAAGAACTTGGCACCTTTGGCGACAACGGGGGAGAGGGCGGTCGTAAGGGTGGCGAAAGATGCCACTGCGCATCCCAAAAGGAACTTCATTGTGGGTGTTGAAAACCGAAGGCCGACTTTCAGATCTCCTCAAACAGAAGCTGGTGTTGGATCAATCGGTAGTGTTGCTGTCGAGAAAATCGCGAGTGCTGTCTTGCCTCGGAGAAATTGTCAATCTGAAGGGTGCCACAAAGAAGCTCAGAGGGAAGAAAGGAACAGATGCAACGCTGCTTCGACAAACAAACGAGTGTCCTTGCCGACTCGCGCAATAGCAGTCACTGCCGTGTGGAGGTGTGGAAGGAGAGCCTTGAGAATAATGCAGGAAACCGCTTGCAAACACACGCCACACCTACTGCGCACCTACTCTACCCGCACCGCAATGTTGACAAGAAACGCCTTAGCGGCCGATCCTCCAAGATAATGGACGCTAGTCCGCACTCTAGCGAGCCATAAGGTCCGGTGTTTGATAGCATTGGATCAAATGATGACGGTGATACGCTCCCGTTGGAGCACGAGACGCCGTTGGTTGAACAGGCGAAGCGGGCACAGAAGTTGTGGTTTCCGAGCTCAGAATCATGATTCTTCGACTACCAATGCTGCTCTTGCGTGTAGCACGTTCACTTGGAGCTGTCGCCATCGAGAGTTGCCATATACATTTTTTTCGGACGCGCAATAACGCTCATTAGACTTTCGTAGTCTCGACGACGGCTAGATGCAAAAGGCCCAACAAGCCAGAGTAGCCGCGATATATGTCCCGAAGACCGTTTTTGATATTGGTCGCGCTAGTGGCTGTCTTTTGGTATCCACATGAAACGGTGGTATTACCTGCACGTGTTCGCGAAATCAAATGCAGCAAAATTCTCCATCGCAGCATATGCAATGAATCAGGCCTGTCATACTCGTCCACAGGCCATGACCGAAGAACTACTTCCTACGCTTGCAGTGGCTAACGAACAGAGAGGTGCCTGACCTCCAGCTCCACGGCTCTGGAGAGCCGAACTCCAAAGCTTGTTCGCGCATCTGGACCACACTTGCACGGCACAACACCACCAGAGATCTGTTTCCGTTCACAGATATGGCGACTCGTAGCGAGCGCTCTTGCCACCACAGCATGCACGACCATGGCAATATGAATGCAGCATCCCGATCTCTGTCACGACGGTATCGCAATACGCGACTACAATTCAGTATCTGGGCTGGAAGGAGATTGCTCTAAGCCATTGACTGCTTCAGAGCTTCTACGCTAGAACTTGGTTCAATGCTCGATATGCTCCTGCTACAGAAGTGTTCTTACATTATAGACCTTTCCACCAGATAGTCTTCTCCAGCTCAATCGCATCGACCAAAGCATCTTGCTTCCCACTTCCGTCCATAACCAAGACATCATACTTTCCCGCCTCAGCGATCCAACTATCCCGAATCTCATCCCAATAGCTGACCGCATATTTCAATGATGTCTCTACCGTAACAGTCGTGCTTTCAGCGGCCTTAACATGGACCTTTGCGAAAGCCTTTAACTCCTTCGGCGGCCGACGAATGCTTGGAGCCTGCTGGCGAACATACAGCTGCACTACCTCCTGCCCGTCTAGCTTTCCCGTGTTCTTGACAAGGGTAGTAGCCCGCAGCTTGGCTTCCAGGACATCCTGGCTGGTCTTTTGCACCTTCAGATCGGACAGCTGGAAGCTGGTGTATGACAAGCCGTATCCGAACGAAAAGTTTACATCGCGTCTGACGGCATCATAATGCCTGTACCCGACGTAAACATCCTCGCCATACAGCGTCCTGCCACCTTCACTGCGATAGTTGTAGAACGCCGCATTATCCTCGACTCGCTTGGGCCAGCTCAAACTACTGCGGCCGCTTGGGTTGACGTCGCCGAAAAGTACATCTGCAATAGCATTACCAGTCTCGTTGCCGCCATACCACGCTTGCAGCAAACCCGGAACATCGTCGAGCCATGGCATCTCGACGGGCGTCCCAGACTGATTCACAACAATAGTCTTTGGATTCGCCTCTACGACGGCGCTGATCATGTCGTCCATACGACCTGGCAATTTCATGTCTGCTCGATCGGCGCCTTCACCTTCCCAGTCGCCATTTAGTCCAGCACAAATGACGACTTGCTCGACTTTCTTCGCGAGTCCGACTGCTTCAGCTATTGTCTCGTCCATATCGCGAACCCAGGCGCCACCTATTCTGAATCCACCGCCACCGAATTGAACCATCCCGGCACCGCCGAGCTTGCTTGTAGGCGCAGAGGCGAACTCGAGCTTGACGTGGTAAATCTTGCCTGGCTCAGCGCGGAATGTGCCTTTCTCTTCCACAGTGGCGCACCCAAACATCGCCGTGCCTTGCCGCTGTTTCGTAGCATTGTCGATGACTTCCTTGCCATCCACATACATCTTTCCGGTCCCGTACACACAGAGGCCGAGCTCATACTCACCAAAGCGGTCAGCGTGGAAGTAGCCCTCGACGTCTGCATACCACAGGTCGCTTTTTAGCTTCGGATTTCGATAGTCCGGCAACATCGCCAAAGCAGAGTCCAATTGAATCTCGTCCACAGCAGCTCTATTCTCATGCGCAGGCGCTTCATTGAAAGCCCGAAAGATAAGACCTCGCTGGCTATTGGCATCCGCGCTGATCGTGAATTGGCTCGATACGAGAGGCAATTCCTTGTGACTGTAGCATCCAACGGCATGCTTCATCTTGCTTGCGTCCTTAAGCTTACCTTGTACTCCTTCCCACGGCGAGACAGCATAGTAGGGTCTCATCGAGCTGCTGCCACCTCCACAGAAAACACTGACTTTTGCGTTAGGTCCGATAAGCAGTACATCTTTGTCCTTGCTCAATGGCAAGACGCCATTATCATTCTTGAACAGCACAATGCTTTCGCCTGCTACCTTTCGTAGCAGCGCCGCAGTCTCTGGAGTATCAAGCTTACCCTCTTCTGCTCCTTCCTTGACGCCACTCTTTGCACATTGATTGACGAGCTCCAGCATATTCCTTGCGCGCTCGTCAATAGTGTGCATCGCCACTTTCCTCGAGCTGACGACATGGCTGAGCAGACCGCTTCGCCAGCGGGTTGGGCCAGGCATCTCGAGATCAAGGCCGGCATTGATGGCTTCGCTCGTTGAGTATGTACCGAACCAATCACTCATGATTGTTCCCTGCCAGCCAAGTTCCTCTCGAAGAATGGATTGGAGGATCCTGGGATTTTCGCTGAGGTGGGTACCATTTAGCTTGTTGTAAGCAGTCATGAAAGCCTTTGGGTGAGCATCGCGTACTGCGATTTGGAATGGAAGCAGATAGATCTCTCGCAAAGCTCGGTCGGTGACAATGGCATCCACCGCAGTCCTCTCGTGCTCCTGATCATTAGTCACAAAGTGCTTGAGAGTCGCAACAACGCCCGTGCTCTGTATGCCTTTTGTCAGGCAGGCGGCGCCTAGGCCAGCCAATACTGGGTCTTCTGATATAGACTCAAAGCCCCTGCCACCTAGAGGGCTTCGTTGCATGTTGATGCATGGACCTAACAGTATATGGGCTCCCTTCGCCTTCGCCTCCTCGCCCATCAGCTTCCCAGCCTCCAATAGCAGCTCTTGATTCCATGTCGCGCCCAGTGCAGTACCACAGGGGAAGCATGCCGCCGGTACCCCATTAAAGAAGCGTGTGCCTCGTACGCCATTAGGCCCATCGGACAACCTCAAAGCTAGGACACTGTGCTTGTGAATAGGTACTGTATGCCAGAAATCGGCTCCTGAAAGCAATGTCAGTAATTCTCTTATGTTGATCGGGCGAGCGGTATGCGATCCTCACCTGCGAGTAGACTGATCTTGTCCTCGACCGTAAGCTGAACAAGGACTTTCTCCACGTCAATAGTGGCCATGTTGTCTTGCATGCAACACACTTGAACGTGTGGAAGGATAGCTCTTTGAGAAAAGACAACCTAGACCTACCGAACCTTACCTGACACATGTTACTTACGCGAACATGACTGACGCTGCTACGCTGCCCTGCTTGCCGCCTGCTGATTCGGACGCTTTGCGGCGACGCAGTAATCGAGCATGACGAAATGGGGGTTGGGGAGGCAGATGTTGTATGCGAGATGCAGGTTGCCGGTCTGATACCGGGCAGGAGAGCTGTGCGTCGCCCGATGTGAGCCCGAGCTTGGAATAGACAGGCACTTCTTTCGGTTCGGGGGGGTTTGCGAATCATCAGAGGTGGCATTCATGCCGCGAGACTGGTCAGAAGTCTTTGGTAGCCTCAGCCACGGGAATTCCAGGTTAGGGAAAGCCGTTAGAGAAACAAGCCTCCAAACGGTGTCAGCCTCACGATCCGTTTAATCTGCTGAGTGGGCATGACTGCAAGTTTTGATTGGGCATGAACCTCGGCAAAGTCCTCAAAACTAATGGCAGTCCAAATGTCAATCTCATTCAACAACCACAAGATATCGCTCCCGTCCCCGAACCACGATCTTACCGATCGGGTTGCGCGATTGCCAAGAAGCATCTGCCAACGGGCAAAGCACTGCGGGCATCGCGTATGGGAGGCGTGTCAGACTCTGCGTGAGCAGTATAGCACGTGTAGTTTGGCGAATGACTGGCGATGAGGTAAATTAGTGGAACCAGCTTCTTCCTAGCAACACATTCTCTGAGCAGGAAAGTGCATTCCACACATATCTAAAGTCAGAGTCAGAGAAGTCACCTTTTTCAGTACCTTAGATATCAGGATCATGGCATCTGGAAAGAGGATCGTGCGAGTGGGCTTGATCGGTAACACCTCGTGAGTGCTTGAACACCTCCAGCCAAAGCTGACAGGTCGCAGGCTGTGGCGAGGTATGAAGCCAGTTCCTAAATTTCTCTACTCGCCATGCTTCTCCAAAATGTGTCGGAAGCGGTGATAGAACATACTTTACTGCTCGATGACCTGACTGGCCCTGACGATACCTCCGCAGGTCGCTCAAACGGTCCACATCCCTACGCTCAACAACTTCAACGCGTATTATAAGATCACCTACCTTTGTGATGTCTCTTCCCAAGCCCTGCAGTATTGTGCGGGCAAGGTCGCAGGTGGCGCTCCGAATCTCACAAAAGATGCAAAGGAAGTGTGCACCTCGTCCGAGGTAGATGTTGTCTTCATCATCAACTCCACCGAGTATCATGTCCCACATGCGCTACTTGCGCTCGAAAATGGCAAGGTCGCGTTTATTGAGAAGCCAATGGCAATGAATAACCGCGATGCTCAATTGCTTCTTGACGCCGAGGCCAAGTCGAAAGGCAAAGTCATGGTCGGCTACATGCGACGATACGCTGCGGCCTTTGTGGATGCCGTAAAGGAGATTGGCGGTGTCGAGGCTGTCACATATGCTCGCGTGAGAGACATCATTGGAAAGAACGCCTTCTTTGTAGACCAATCTGGCACCTTTCCCAAGAAGTTCTCAGATTACAGTGCAGAGGATAGTCAAGACCTGAAGGACAGAGCCCAGGACCTGGCGGAGCAGGGTCTCACCAAAGATGCTGGAGTGCCTGTGACCAAGGAAAGTGAGGCCATGTGGTCCCTCTTGGGCAGTCTCGGCTCCCACGATCTAAGCGTCATGCGAGAAGCCCTTGGCATGCCAGTACGAGTACTTGGCTGCCATCTTGATCCGACCAAACCATTCTGGACGTAAGCACCACTCCGATCTCGAGATTCGTTATGATGATCATAGCTGATATGGACCAGCGTACTCTTCAAATATCCAAATTTCCCGGTCCACTACGAAAGCGGCATAGATGACATCCCGCGCTTTGATGCCCATCTTGAGGTGTATACCAAGAACAAGCAGGTCACCGTCCAGTACGACACTCCGTATGTCAAAGGACTTCCAGTCACCATGACCGTCCGCGAGAATGTCGACGGCGCGTACGTGGAGAGGCTAGTGCGCAAGACGTATGAGGATCCGTACACATTGGAGTACAAAGAACTGTATGCGCTTGTGACGGAAGGCAAGGCGGTGAAGACCACGGTGGAGGATGCGGTGAATGATCTGAAGATCTTCCGGATGATCATGGAGGCTGGGAAGAGTCAAGTTGAGAAGTGATGGTACTTCTCATTGACGGTGATGCGAGCTGCAGTGATGTCGAGCAGTCAAGTAATTTGTCTTCGGACCTCACTGTCATTGCCTGTTTGACATGTCTGGAGCTAACGGATGGCGTCAACCATGTCAATCTCATTTGACGGCTCAATGGCAAGGTTCAATATTGACAGACTCTTGATAGGAGCCTCAAAGTTGAGAACAACATGGGTGCATTGCTGACAACTATTTGCACATGCCTTTCTGCACCTATGAAACAGCCCGGTGGCCGTGATATAAACGCCAATATCGTTGCTCGTGCAAATCTGATCATGTGCTACGCATGTGAAAATCGTCATCACCCTGCCATGTCCGCCACTTCCTTGCCCAGTTCTCACTGGCAAGGCTGAGCTGATCAATCTGTCGCCTCCCTCCTCAAACCCTGTATAAGATGCCGATGCGCCCACGGATCGCACATCTGACAGTAGTAGGTGCCCGTGTTCAGATTCTTGGGAAGCGCACCGCGCACGCATCTTTGGTGCTGCCACACCTGACAGCCCTCGCCTTCGCAACCAATGTAATCACCGGATTTGTCGTCGTGAGTTATGCCGCATACACAGCGGACCTCATTCTCGGGACTCGCGAACGCGGCTGGGTTAAAGAACTCCGGCATGAAGTCTGGCTTGTCGGCCTCGGCGATGTCGGTCGTGATGTCCTCGTTGGTCTTGTATTCGTCGAGAAGACGCTGATGACGGATATCAGATGCCTCACGAGCTTCGGCCTTGTTCTTTGCCACAGCAATGCCTGCAATGACCTTTTCGAGATGGCTGGTTGAAGTAGCTGGCCGGGCTGGTTGCTTTTGGGATGGTTGCTTCCTGGGTGCTCGCTGGACTGGCTTCGTGGCAGCTGGTGGAGATGGTGATGTGGTGGGGTCGCGACGTGGGCCCTTGAGGTTGAGCTTCACCCTTTTGGGCGAAGACGAGGCTGCAGCGACGGAGTCTGCTTGCGACACAGTGCGTGATAGCGCATTGTTCGCCGTCGCGTGGGCAGGAGCAGTAGTCGGCGGCGCAGGTGGTGTATCATGAAGCACGCTGTCATCGCGGTCCAGCGGATCGGTGGCTGAGCGCTTGGTGCCTCGCTGCTGCTTGACAGGCTGCTGCATGCCACGGCCTGATAGTGAAGATGCGGGCGACCTTAGTGGCGAGTTGATCGCTGGCCTCTGCGGCGAAGGCGGTGTTGACGATGGTGCCGGTGCTGGTGCTGCCGCTGATGGTGGACGACCGAGCGCGTCGAGAATCTTCGCCATTAGGGCTGGGTCTGCAGGCTGTATCTGGCCCTGCCGAGCATGGAGGCCAGGTTGAAATGCGGTTGTGCCGGACATGATGAGGTTTGCCGGTCTGTGACGACGCCCTGAGCTCGTTGTGCTGGTCGCGGAAGTCGCGGGTAGAGGGCTGAAAGGCGGACCCTCAGTTTGCTGCCGTGGATGTGTGTTGTTTGCCGCTTCAAGGCCTGGTAACCACTCGCGATCTGGGTAGCTGGCAAACGAATCCAAAGTCTGCGTGTTGTTGGTCTGCGACACGAATATTAGTATCAACGTGTGTGCCAAATGTCTCGTCTCGACAAGAAGGATGCGGTTGCACGGCCGAATGCGCCGCGGGGTGAGACAAGGTAGCTTGACTTACCGTTGGTAGTGGTAGAACAGCGTCAATTCCCGCAGCGATCTCACGACGCTGGACTTCCTGGACCGAGAGCACCTCACTCGCGTATCTGAAGACCTCATTGGCGTCGCGGCGACATATTGGAAATATCCTTTCGAGGTGTCTGTATTCCGGGTGCTTGTCCAGGAAGCCTGCCCGTCGGCGGACGTACTCTTCGAGGGTGTAATGATCGTTGATGACGGTCGCAGATGCCATGATTGTGTGTTTGAGGATTCGTTAAGGTGCTGAATTTCGATCGTCTGGAACTCGGTGAGACTGCCTTGGTTGGAACAATTGAAGTAGTGGCTATCAATGGACAACGCCAGCGTTGAGTGGGGCCGTAAATGCTATCGCTTTTGTTTTGAATCAGTAGATGGCTGTTGGTAGAGATCTGTCGAATTGTATGGCTGCGAGTCGAAGTTGTAAGTTGGTTGGTGGTCAAAGAAGGAGATATGGGTTTACAGAGGAGCATGACGCGCTAAAAGCTAAGCCGCACAAGTGAACTTGCGCATGCTATTGTCGAGTGGTATTCGCGTTTGCTGTTCTGCTATTTCTCAACCTATTGTCCTCTGACAGCATGTGTGTATTCTTATTGGTGGCTGGAGTGAAGTTCTTCCAGTGAGCTAATCTGCGCAGAACGTAGACAATCGCGAAGATGTGCTGTTTTGACCTGGTCTCATCTTGGCATCCGCCTATGTACGTCGATCGCATTTTCATCCTTTCGCGGCATGATGTTGACAGCTTCCAATGGCTCATGTCCGTATATGCGCTAGCTCTACTCTGCTTGATACCATTAATCGTGCTTCGTGAAGTGGAAAAGGCTTCCGCTGCGGCATGCCTCCCACCCTTCGGGATGAGAGTCTCTTGTCCTGCGTCTGTGCCGATGAGCCTCGTAGCCAAAGGATCATGCAATGAGCACTGCGAGCTGGGCAAGGTGCGTCAGACAATGCGCGCCAAATTTTGAGAGGGTCAACATCATGGAGACGCTTGACAGCTTATGCGACAGAGCACATTCTTGATATATCAACGGAGCTGCCTTTCTCGCCTGCATTGCAGAAATCCTCGCGTAGTTCATGCCGTGTTTGAATATTCGTGCAGGCCAAATGCGGCCCTCACGCAGAATGCTGGCCAAATGCAACGCCAGCGCCGCCATTTGCCACGAGCTGCAAGTAGCACCTTTCATCATTGTGAGAGCCTCATGAAGAGATGATGCATCCTGAATCCTGTGATCATGCTCAGGTCCTGGAATGTGCCATAGATGTGGTATGATGCTGAAGCGTGTTACCACGTTGACAAGCAGGCGAGCGCTGAGCGCGGAACTTGCGAGTACATTTTGCACACCTCAATAATATGGTCCTGGGCGCGAAACCTCGTCCTGGCATTGGCAATCTGCCTTCAGCAAAGTGCATTTGGCAATCACTTTTTTCTTTCGCCACCTGAGCGGGACGTTCGTGCCTCCTGGCATGCCTCGCCGCCTCTCATCTGTTCGTCTGCTTCGCCATGGCGCTGGAGGTGTTGCAGACCTGCATGACTGGCTTCGATCCAACAAATAATGTGCTGAGCAAGCGACCCAGGATTGTTGATATCGAATGTCAACGTTTGGTAGGAGCGTGGCGCTTCGGCGATACGGGCGAAATTATGCCGAAAGTCTAACACGAAACGTCGAACAGACCCGCCGCCTCGACAATCTGGATTCGGGCACCTCAACGACAGGTGACAAGACAGCCACGCACTGGATGAAAGCGCGGCTTGCACGAACGTCCGGGCATGCTCGTATCTAGACCGAACACTCTACAACACGACCGCAGTGCCTTTGCCGGCTCGCAAGCAGTGATTGCTCGGGTTGGTCACTTCGAGCACACATCAGGATCCTGGTTACGTGGCGGCCGAAGTACCCTTTTTATCAGCTGCCGGCTTGAACGGATTCGATAGCTTTGCGTCGCACTCTTCTGCCGTGTCGCGGAGCCGTCCGGCCTCAGAGCCATGCTAGCCCTTGTCTCTCCGCATATGCACCCCAGGCCACTCCACGAATCCCCAATGAAGCTTCTTTAGTATGCATAGATGGCGCACAGAGAACGATACACTTGACCGTCGCAGGATCGGGGGCCTGCGAGCTCGAGCAAATCACGCGCCGTCGCGCAGCCCGTATCGTGCTGCTGCATTGCGACCAGACCAACTACCGGTAGCTGCATCCCTGCACGTGGCTGTCTCGTGCATCTTGAACGCCTAGACTGTGGTACCTCCTCAATTGCTGGTTGAAGTGACCCGAGGCTATGGAGTTGCTATAGCACGGCAGATGCATCCCTGCGGACGCTCGTGACATGCATAAGATGGTGGACTGCCCATTCCTATATCATCGCGTGGTCGCAAACAAGGTGCTCGAGTTCTTGAATGGTCTCTCCTAGATAACATAGCCTTTTGCAAGGTCTGCCGACCTGAACCGTACGGCACAGGACCCAAACGTGAGCTTGGGCCCTTTCGTGCTTGACCTCTGGAGCCTTTTGTTCGCGGCTACCTGAGCCACACGCTGGTCGAACTACGCCAAAATGGAGATGAACTACGATGTCGAGGTTAGTACGCACGTCTGGACTCTCTATTGGCACCCCTAATGCGCCACAAGGAGCTCCATCGGATAGAGGAGGAGCTCCATGCAGAGATCCTTCCTGGAACCGAGATCATGGCCGATGTGGGAAGTCGTAAGTGGACAGCACTACCACCGCAGACTTATCGCACTTCATGCTGACCACAGAATGTCAATGCCAACAGACCACTTCGTCAAGGGTTTTGGCAACGTTTTGGTACCGCAACCATCCGAAGATCCGCACGATCCATTGAATTGGAGCCGTTTCTGGAAGGGATGCTGTATTGCTGCCTCTTCCAGCGTTTCCTTCACACAAGGGCTTGGGCCGTTGGCTTTGGCTCCCATGTTTCCCTATTGTAAATTACGCCCTCGCGAGAGCTTCGTGCGTGGGAGATGATTGACTCCTCGCGCAGATGTCAAAGACTTCGACTCGACCCTACCGCAAGTGATCAAGTTCACAGGAGTGGCAGTGAGTGCGACAGAGTTGGAGAGGTTGACAGAGAGTCTTACTGACCTTCTTTGCGTGATTAGATTCTGGTTCTTGGCTTTAGCAACTTCATCTGGTACTACATCTCTCCCTGCATTGGATGCACCGCTAATGATTCGGAGGGTACCGCTCAGCACAGCTTATGGCCGACGACCGGTCTACATATTCTCGCAGCTCATTTGCTTCGGCTCATCGATTTGGCGAGCAAGGGCAATGACCTACGGTAGCTTCATGGGTGCGTGCGTGCTCAACGGCATCGGTGCTGGACCTGCCGAGTCCATCCAACCCGCAGTGATTGCGGACATTTTCTTTCTGCACGATCGTGGATTCTGGAACACGCTCTACTGGGTCTTCTACATGGGCTCGCTGATGGTTGGGCCCATCATCTCTGGAAGTATGGCGCTCCATGTCGGGTGGCGCAACTTTTGGTGGTTCAATACTGCTCTAATAGCCACTTCGCTGCTAATGGTCATCTTCATGTTTCCTGAAACAAAATGGCATAGGTTGCATCCTAGCGAGATCATCCACAACGCGGCTTCGAACTCGTCTGGGACCACGGCTGTTTCCAGGGAGAAAGAGCAGAAGATCGGATCAATCGAGAAACAAGAGAACCTGGACAGTAGTGAAGCGCCTTCTTCGACTCCGGACACTATGCTGGACCTTACACACCAAACCACGGCTGATCGGGATCCATATTTGGGCAAAGGATCACCCTCCAAGGCGCAATGGGGCATCTATACACCAAGTCAGAAGGCTTTCAAGACTGTACTGATGGATCTCTGGATTCCTTGGAAGCTGTTCGCTTTCCCGATTGTAGAGTTCGCTGCATTCGTGGTGTCCTGGTCTTGCAGCTCGTTCCTGACACTCAACCTCACGCAATCGCAATGCTTTGCTGCCCCGCCTTATAATTACAACTCACAGACCATTGGTTTCATGAACTTTGCCATCCTGGTAGGGGCTTTGATCGGCTTAGCCACAGCAGGACCATTCTCAGATTGGGTCAGTGCCAGAGCGACGAGAAAGAATAGAGGCGTCCGCGAGCCCGAAATGCGCTTGCCGGCCATGATTCCTTACGTCCTGCTCATGATGCTGGGGAACTTTGTTGTGGCCTTTGGCTATCAACAGAAGGTAATAACATTAAATCTGCTAGGTCGAGTCGCAAGCTGACCTGTCTCTTTGCAGTGGCCATGGGAAGCCATTGTGATTATTGGCTACACCTGCGCTGGTATACAGGTTGCTGCACTGCCTGCGATGGCCACAACATACGCTGTCGACTCGTACAAGCCCGTTGCCGGGTCCTTGATGGTGGCGATAACAGTCAACAAGAATGTAAGCATATCTCAATGTCGTGCCAGCTTGCATGTCACTGACCAAGCTCCTCCAGGTCTGGGGCTATGGCTTCTCCGAATTTATCACGGACTGGGTGGAAGAAGCTGGGTTTGTGCCGCCCATCATGACGAACATGAGCCTTATCACGCTGTGGTGCTTGTTCGGAGTTTTGTTCTACTATTATGGCAAGACCTTCAGGCGATGGAGCAAAGACAGCAACGTGCATCGCTTGTAGCGGCACCATCAGCGGGACGAAAGATCTTCTGATCTTTGATCGAGGAGTTTGCAAGTTGCGTCTTGGCAATCATAGCTTCGCGAGTACGCCATTCGGCTCTAGAATGGCGAGATGGGACTTGTTGATCTCTTGCACAGTCCGACAGCCCGCAAGACCCATGCACATGCGGAATTCATCCATCAATATACGAAGAGCAAGCTCGACTCCCTTCTCGCCGTTGTACTATGACAAGGTTAGCTGCGTCTCTCGAAAAGCAGCCAAGAATGGGACTTACTGCAAGGCCCCAGATCGGAATGCGACCACCAAAGACGAAGTCAGCACCCAACGCCAATGCCTTGAAAATGTCTGTACCCCTCCTCACGCCACCATCGAGAGCAATTGGAATCTTCCCTTTGGCTACTGGCGCGCAATCGCGCAAAGCGTCTAGACTTGCAGGCACACCGTCAAGTTGTCTTCCACCGTGGTTGGATATAATGACTCCCGCAGCGTTGTGTTGGATCGCAAGCGCCACGTCTTCCGGCGTATACACTGGCCATCATGTGAGCAAGGAATTGGCGACTTCCATCAATGTACTGACCGCCTTTCAGCCAAATTGGCAAAGATGTCCTTTTTCGGATGTAAGAGAGTGCTTGCTCCCATTCCACGCTGTTGTCTGCATCCGATGAGCATGTTGGTCGCGGTCTGTCAGGATGCGTCTCACACACCATATTCGAAGTTGTCGCCCCACGTCATTTCGCCTCCTTTACCGACAAGATGAGGGAATCGAAGACCTTCTGGTAGTTGAAACTTGTTGCGCTTCTCGTTGTAGCGTCTTCCAAGGATAGGTGCATCCACCGTCAGCAGAATCGCTTTACAGCCTGACTTCTCGGCTCGCGAGATAATCGTCTCGTTGATCATCTCGTCTTTCATAAGGCACATTTGCATGGCGTAAGGATTCCCTTGAGCCTGAGCGACTACATCTTCGACCGTGTGCGTTGACCAAGCCGACAGAGCCACTGCGACTCCGTACTTGGCGGCAGCTCTTGACGTGCCAGTCTCGCCATCCGGGTGAGCCAGAGCATGCAAAGCTGCGGGAGCGAAGCCGAAGGGAAAAGCTACTTGATAGCCCCATATCGAAGTTGATGTGTCGATCTTTGAGACGTTACGCAGAATGCGTGGACGCAATTTGTAACGATTGAAGGCTGCTTCGTTGTCACGGAGCGTGGTTTGATCATTTGCTCCAGATTCGAAGTATTCTGCACGAGTTAGCGAGATGCAGAATGATAGCAGGGGAAATGCACTACACTTGCCTAGATATGCCTTTGGCAGCTTTTTGACTGCCTGAGCTCTGAGGTCATTGATTGACAAGATTAGTGTAGTGTCACGACTCGCCATTGCCACAAAATTACTCTACAGCGTTACCCTAACTCGCCTACAGACAAATATACGTTCGACAGCCCGGGCGTGTTGGGCCACTATGTCGGGGCCTGATGGTCGGTGTATCGGAGTGCTCGGAGAGCGCTGTCACCTTCCGTGATCGGCTGGCCTATCTAAAGAGCTCTGCTCGTATGCGGAGCTCGGGTCTCACGAACATTTTGAGCTGCTAGCGATGGCTTTGACTCAGCTTTCAGCAAGAGGTCTCCGAACAGGTGCATAAGATCAATCATTGCTCAAACAACGCTGCATACCAGACTTTGAAGTCAACGAAAGCGTCAACATGGGCTCAACGTCGAAAACCCGGGTCCTGCTCATAGGCAGCGGTGCAGTGGGCACAATGGCTGCCTACGCTCTAGAGGCTGGAGGACAAGCTGAAGTTACCGCAGTGCTGAGATCAAACTACGATGTCGTTGCAAAACAAGGCTTCAGTATCGACTCAATCGATCATGGCCGTGGCATCACCGGGTTTCGACCATCCCACATCCGCAAGACAATTCCAAATGTCGCAGAAGAACATCTTCCACCTTTCGAATATGTCTTTGTCTCGACCAAGAATATACCTGACGTCCGGCCAAATGTCCTGGATCTTATCACGCCTGCTATCACACCTGGCCATTCCACGATCGTGCTCTTCCAGAATGGACTCAATATCGAAAAGCCAATTATCGAGGCCTTTCCAGACAATGTCGTCCTATCTGGTATCTCGCTGATTGGTACCAACGAGACTTCTCATGGCCACATTAAGCACGACGAGCCGGACGAGAATAAGATCGGTCCTTTCCCGAACCAGAAGGTCCCAGCAGAACGTGCAGAAGCATCGGCAAGGCATTTTGTCAATATCTACAGTGCTTGTGGGAAGGTCGATTGCCAGTACGACGAGGATGTGGCGTTCACCAGATGGCGGAAGTTGGTATACAACAGCTCATATAATGTTGTTGCTGCAATCATCGGTATGGACGTTGTCCGCATGAGAATGTCTCGAATTGTTATCGATGACCTTGTATTGCCGGCAATGAAAGAGATCAGAGCGACTGCGAAGGCTGCCGGGGTGAATCTGCCGGAGGGGCTGGAGCAGAAATTCATCACAATTGACTCTCATGAAGGCTGGTTCATGCCTTCCATGGGCCAGGACATGCTCAAGGTCAGTATCTGAAAGCCGCAGTGAATACCAAGACACTAATACTGAATATGCGCAGGGCAACTTTGTGGAAATGGAGAACATTGTTGGCGAGCCAGTGAGGGAGGCAGAAAGGCTGGGTGTCCAAACGCCCGTTCTGAAGACGTGCTATGGAATCTTGAGAGGGCTACAGCTCCGGACAAAGGAAGCGAGAGGACTGTGGAAGCCTGAGTTCGAGAAGGACAATCCTTACCAGTAATTTCAAGAGAGCATCAGCGAGATCTGCTTACTTTCTGCCAGCATGCGCCATCGGCTCGTCCCTGCCATGACTGGCTCGCGTTGTAGGCTCCACAGCTCGTAGATGAGATCTCTAGCCGGTGTGATCGAGCTCAGACAATACATTTCGACTTTGTCAAACCATGATCGGAAGCGCGTCTGCAGATCTTCGTCGAATGCTTCCGATGCTGCAATGAACGCAGGCCAGAAGCTCGGTCCGCCGCATACCTCAGCCTTGTGCTTCAGCTCCTCGATGTACTCCAGGCTTTCGAGAACTGCTTCGACGCTTGGTCTGAGGTATTGATGTGGGAGAGTCCGATAGTGTTGGGCAAAGTAGATCAGGAGAGCTTGGTGATATGCTATCGTCTGATGTCTGATCAATTCGGCATGCAGTCCGTTGAACAGATGAGCTTTTCGAGCTAGTTCAGCGTCGATTGGCCAGTGGAGTATATTGGCTTCCACCTCGTCATACGCTGAGCTCCGAAGTCCGCAGCCTTGAGCGAACCGGCGCGTTTCAACGTCAGACTGGATGATCGCAGTGGCTCTTCGTATAAGTCTCAGCAGGCTTAAAGGTACGCCATAGACGAACTCACACGCCGTCATGTCGTTCTCTGAGCTCTCAGAGACATCCAGCCATGACAGGTCACCACGCGCCCTACAAGGAGTATTGACAGAGCTAGGTGACGATACTACCGACGTGTTCGTCGTTGGGCGAGATTCATCAAGAGCGCATTTCTCAGCTCGAGTGCGTTTACATACTTCTCCAAGTCTTGCCGAATCATTTATCGTCCGTAGGTACAAGTAGTGCCGATGGAGGACTTTGGCTTTGTGCGAGTACTTTGACTTGATCCTGCCGACGTATCGTATGAAGTCCTCGCAGCCGTCGAGGTGTAAAGTGCAGGTTTCCGTATCTCCCGAGACGACCTGGGTGACTGATCAGCTTTGCTTCATATTAGAAGGCCAAGGGGAAATGGCCAACCTACATCAATCGTAACCATAGTCAGCACGGCCGTGAGCATCTCTTTGTACTTCACCGGCTGTCTCACGATTAGAGCCGCGTCCATTGCCCTGTTCAGATACTGTATGGCTTTATAGCGCCTTTCGGTAGCAATGAGGGTCCATGTCGCCTTCGAGCTATAGTCTGTGCAGTCGTTCGCCTTGTGAAACGCACTGACGGACAGAACAGCATACAGCAGAGTGATTCTTACAAACGATGTGGAGCCAGACACTTCCAGCTCACCAATGGTCCGTAGAACAATAGGAATATGGAACATCTTCCACGGGCTCTTCGGAGTGTTGATTACGGTGAACACACTGACAACCTTGTATATGTAGTGCTCCAAAAGGTAACGGCTTTCTTGGCACAGAGCGTGGTTACGCGAGTGCAAGATGTACCGGTCTGGCGTGGAGCATGGGGCTGCGATCGCGGCTTCGATGGAGGGCGAATCGTCGCTGCGAGCAGGTCCTACGGCATCCCCTCTGCCAAGTTCTGCCCTGTCGTCAGGGGGACAGTCATCCTGGTGGAGACTATCTTGCTCGGCATTGGTCTCGTTCTCTGACGGCTCGTCTGCAAGCGGTGAAGGCCAGTGGTCTTCTGTTGCAAATCTCTCGACCAAGGTTGGCGACTGCTCGACGTCCAGTGCACGGACTATGCCGCTAAACACACCAAAGAGCTCCAGCTGAGTTGTTGAAGTGCTAGCATCGATATCAGCCAATATGCGATCTAAATCCTCAGTGCTCAGGATTTCCAGGGGTGGCGCTGCTCAGTCATAAGCATTGCTGTCACGAAATTACGTTATTGGAGACTGACTTGATAGAATCTCACGACGCTGCCATGTGACTCTGTCGCCAGCTTGCTCCTTAGCAGATGAGGTTTGATAGTCGCAGCTTGGCGGAAGCCAATGCAACTTGGCACCATAGCCTTCACATGCGTGGCCGCGCTCTTCGCATCGAAGACAAGTTGGCCGGCGCTGCTCACTTCAGTTACTCTCCAGATCATGCTCAATCGAGTCTCATACCTCGTCGCATTTCCTTTTGCGTCTACGGCAACTCCAGCACCCTGTGAAGGTCTTGCTGCGCGGCGTCTTCGTTCTCGTTTTCCGTTTCTGTGCCATGGCCGCTTAGCCGAGATTTGCTGGTCATAGCAAACGGGCAGTCCATCGCGAGGACCATGTCAGCGACATATATGGCGAGCGCTGAATCGTGTAGCGATTAATGCTCAATGTTGTGGAGGGAAGTCACCGCGCCGAGATAAGGTTGATCGGCGAGACGTCGGCGGAATAGCGTCATCAGAAATGGCAGGTCACAGCGCCGCAAGAAGTACACGAAGACACGACACTCCTGAATGATCAAGTCCATCAGATGCGGTTGTATCCTTCAAATGGCTGAGAGCTTGCTTTAGAGAGCTCGCGGCAACGATAGAAGTGGTTCGTTGTGACATGGCTCATACAGATATGCCTTTGAGGTAGGCATCTGCGCCCTCGCCCGGCGCCTAACGTTGGCCGCAGCTTATCCTCGTACACCTCACTATAATGATGTAGAGCATATCTCACCGACTAGCATTTCAGCCGTTATATGGAAGGATCGATTATCGCTGCCCAGCTTGAAAAGCTCGCTATGACATGTACTTCCAACGGCAGACCTCTCCCAATGGCCCCGCATAAGGCGATCGACGTCGGCAATGGCCCTCTTCCTTACTTCTCTGGAGCAACGGTGGCAGAGGCTTCAGGCCTCGTCCACATCTCAGGACAAGGAGGTGTCGATACTGACGGCAAAACTCCATCGGACTACGAATCGCAGGTCCATCTTGCTCTGCTCAATCTGCGCAAAATCCTACTCGCTTCTGGATCCCACGTCGAGGATATAGTTAAACTCACGCTCTACATCGTCGACTACGATCCAGGAAACAGGAAACATGCAAAGCCGCTGCAACAGTTTCTAGGCAAGCACCGCCCAGCCGTAACACTAGTCCCGATACCACAGCTAGCAGTCCGGGGATGGCTCTTCGAGGTGGACGCAGTAGCAGTGAAAGCGAAAGCTACGCCAGCGCAGGCGCTGAGCACCTGGACTAGCAAACCAGCCGAACATGTCGACGTCGTGGTCATCGGTGCTGGCCTAGCAGGACTGACAGCGGCCCACGAGGTTTTGAAGGCTGGGTACTCGTGCGTAGTGCTCGAGGCACGGGATCGTGTGGGAGGGCGGACGCACACACAGGCTGTCTCGAAGGGCGATGCGAATGTTGAGCTTGGCGCAGCGTGGATCAATGACACGAATCAGTCCCGGATGATTAGCCTCGCTAGACGATTCGGGTTTGATCTTATTGAGCAGAACATCAAAGGCAATTGCACGCTCCAGGATACTGCTGGTGAACTCAGCAACTTCGCATATGGCGAGTTGCCACCAGTAAGCAATGGCACCATCTATTCACGCATGCACCATCAGCTGATCAGGCTAGTTCGACGAGTCTACCAAGCAGAGTGTAGCCTTCATCCGCGACACGGTCGAGGCAGACTGCCAAAAGCTCGATCTCTCAGAGCCCTCAAACGCCGAAACTGCACTGCTCGACTCGCAAACCTTCTCCGCCTACCTCCGCAGCAAAGGCGCCACACCTGCGGCCCTTCAAACCGCCTCCGTATGGACCCGTGCCATGCTCGGACAAGAGCCCGAAGCCATCTCCGCGCTTTTCTTCCTCACCTACTGCAAGGCCGGCGGCGGCCTGCTGCAAATGCGCTCAGACGGCAAAGGCGGCGGGCAGCACTTGCGCATCAAGCAAGGGACCCAAGCGTTCTCAAAGGCTCTCGCGGCTGAGCTGCCAGACGGCGTACTGCGGCTTGAGGAGCCTGTGCAGGTGATTTCGCAGGCTGCAGGGACCGGCGTCGTGGTGCGCACGACAGGTCGCATGTATGCTGTGAGGAAGGTCATTTCTGCGGTGCCGCAGCCGGTGATGAAGACGATGAAGTTTGAGCCGCCTTTGCCGCTTCAGAAGCAATTGCTTGTGGAGTCGTACCGACATGGGTTTTACAAGAAAGTTATGGTTGTTTTTACGAAGCCGTTTTGGGTGGAGAAAGGTTACTGTGGACTTATACAATCGTTCATAGGGCCGGCAGCTGTAATTCGCGATACGAGCATCCCACAGGACGGCAAATGGGTACTTACATGCTTCGTCGCTGGTGATGCAGGCCGGGACTGGGCATCTCAACCTCAGGAGAAACGCGAGGAGCTGCTCCTGAAGCAGATCTCGGCAGTCTATGGTGAGCAGAGGGTGAGAGACTACCTGGTGGAGATTATTGCTTCTGCTTGGGAGGACGAGGCGTTCTCTGGATTTGGCTGTCCTTCTGCGGCTTTGCCACCGGGAGTGCTTAGCAGTGTGGGTGGTGTGCTGCAAGCTCCGGTTGGGAATGTGCATTTTGCGGGTACGGAGACGTCGACGGTTTGGCGGGGATATATGGAGGGTGCGGTGCGCAGTGGTGAAAGGGCTGGGCAGGAGGTCATTGATGGTCTGAGCCACGTTCGGGCTAGGCTCTGATTGGGCCGATGAAGCAGTCTGGAAATGCAAGGTACGATCCCGCATCAAAAAATTGTTGGCTGCCATCGTGCGAGTAAATACTGCTTTGCTTGGATGATTCGTTAGGACACACAAGGACTGTGGACATGTATCGCAGGTATGATCGGCCCAGCTCCCAATGCTGGCATGACAGGCACGCCTTTCGACGACAGCTTGTGCAACCTCACCCGACTCGATCGCTCCGCCTATCATACCAGTCTTGAGATTGTGTAATTATCATTAACCTGATCGTCCGCAAAATCCTGGGAGTCGATAACGATGAGTCCCACGAATGTGGCCGTTCGCACGTCAAGAAGGTACCACCCCTGGCTGCCTCTCTTGCTCAAACACAACAGGACCATTGGGAAACACCATGAAAATCGAAATCAGCATCTTCGACAATCTCAATATGCTGAGATCAGTTGCCCGTCGTGTGGCTTCCTCCAAATTGGCTCTGCGCTCAATGACAAGGCCATGGGCTTCTCCTTTCTTTCTCTGAAACGACGTTGTGAAGTCTCGCACACAACCGACTTGTGCCACAGGGTATAAAATGTCCTTGTTCTAGGATCGCAGTCGCTCGTAGTCAAAAATGTCTTGTCAGTGGATTAAACTGCCTGTATTACCCCCCGACCTGTCCACGTGTGGTCTCTGATCTTTCGTTTCCCAGATCACTGTCTCCTTCACTCAAGCAATCTGATCAAACAGAAGAAGACTCGCAAATAATCAACGCACACGCAAATCATCACATCAGGTTTCTCGGCGATCGCAGGTACGACCGCCATGTCAGAAACCACCACGAACCTCACCAACAACAACCTCACAACAACAACAACCATGGCGTCACCCTCCCGCCTCCTCGCGCTCCCCCCGGAGCTCAGAGAAATCATCTTCGACTTCGCTCTCAACCCTTCCGATCCCATCGATCCCATTGTCGCCCCCACCACACCAGAAACCAAGCATCGCCCCTAACCTAAGTCTGCAGATCCATCCGCACCGAAACCCTGCACAAGAATACTTCCCTTTTCCGGCCCTCGGACGAAGAGCTCAAAACCGGGTGCCCGCGCGCTCGAAGCTGGTTGACCGACATTGTGGGCAAGGAGCGCATAGGTCTGCTTGCGGGCATCGTTATCGAGGATCCCGACGGAGTTTGGAGCCTGAAGTTGAGACATCATCGGGTCCCTGGGACGGAGATGCGTGGACTTCGAGTTAAAAGTCCTAGTGTTCAGGCAGGGGGAGCGGAGAACCAGTCCAGTGGGATTACTCCGGGTCAGGGACGTATCGTTGTAGATGATGGATCTGGAGTTGGAAGTCGCGAGGCTATTTATCCCATCGCGGCATCGATCGGCTACGCTCTGAAGCAATTGTTCTTCAGCGGTGATAGTGAGCCTTGGTATGCTTTTGATGGGCGGGCATCGGTTTATGAGCGTGGCTTGCTAAAGGAAGATGCGGTGGTGAATCTGGTGGGCGGGTTGGCGGGATTCCTGACGCATGCGACGTTGAGGCGTGGGCGGGAGTTTCGCGAGGATATGACGGCGTTGCAGTTTGTGAGGAGGCATGCTTGCGTTGTAAGGGGGGGGGCGGTGGGGGGGGGGGGGGAGGTTGGGAGTACGGCGCTTGGGAGGATCGGAGGAGGCGGTATGATGTTGAGCCTGTTGAGCGTTGATCTTGGAGGAGAGCGAGGCGATGTTTTACGTGGCGTCTTGAGGCGCATAAATCGCTAGGTAGATGTTTTCTACCATTCAATTCGTGGCCTCGTGCTACCTCAGTTCTCGAGTGTCATTGCGTCTTAGGATCTAAGTATCTCTACAAACCCCCCGCAGCCATCCATACCGATGCCACCGCCCCTTCACCGTCGACACCATTGCGGCACAGACATCTGTTTACAGCACAGCTCATACTCATACTTGCTGAATGAAAATGAAGACAAATCGCCTACAACATCGTCAGAAAAGATACAAACTTACTCGTACCAGAAAGCATTAAGCTTCGGGGAGCAACTAAACTCCTCCCTCCTCCCTCCTCGACAGTCTCCAAGCCCGTCGTAGCATCCACTACGGCAGTCTTGGCAGCTCTCCGGGTTGGGTCCTGTACAGAGCAGAAGACTACAAGGTGAGACAGAGTCCCTTTCCACTTAGTGGAGGCCAGTGAGGTTGGGATGCGTATTCTGCTAGACAGGTTGTTAGAGGTAGGAAATGTATTGGGAGGTTGAGTCTTTATATCTTCAGTTGAGTGGATGTAGAATGATTTTGAGGATGTCTGCACAGGCTTTGTGTTGATGGTCTGCGCGTGGCTGTGTACGCGGATGCCGGCAGAGGATACGATTACTGCTTGAAAAACATGAGGCATTCGGCTGCCCTCTAGATTCGCGATGAAGCTCTAAGAAATTTGTGCAAGTGTCGTTTAGCAGCATGCTGGCGGTCGGATGAAGCTACCAGGCGGGCTCGGGCTAATCTCCAGCACCTCTGCTAATGTTCGGCTGGGATTGCTCATGATGGACTACATGAGATACGATGTCCGTTCTACACCTTCCTGGTTTTTAAGCCACTTTTGAGGGAATCCAGCATCGACCATGCTTGAGATCGAGTCGAACGCGGCCTGGACTTCTCTAGCCCTACGGTGCAGCTCTCGATGCGGTACGCGAGTTCACGAAGCGAATCTGCGGCTACCCCAAGATCGCCATGCTGAATAAGCGCCTTAGTCTCTTGCAGCGCTGTCTCTACCACCTCTAGCATTCCGTTCTTCTGCTTCTCCCAATCTAGAATGTGAGTCTCCCATTGGACATTCTCTGCCTCGCACACTGAACATACCATCGAGGCAGAGGGTGCGTCATGATTGTGTGAGCCCTGCTTCAGGGTACGCGCGCTGTTGGGGAACTGGGTGCTCTCGAGCAAACACTGTCCGCTCCCAGTGGTTTCCGGTTCCGAAGCGACAGCAATGCTCCTCCTCTTGGCGGGCGGCGAATTATCCCAGTCAGCAAGGTAGGCCTCCTCAAATTGTCTCTGCACATCTTGCAGCGGTAATCTGTAGTCGGGCTTGAAAGCTCTGCTCTGCCCGTCTCCGGCAAGACCGCTAAGTGCATAGAGCATGTCCCGAGGGTCTGTCGATTTCCTATCCCGCACGCTGTAAGCCAGGTCAAGCAGATCTAGCTTCGGCATGCTTTTCTTCCACTTATCGGCATCAGGTCCAGCATTAAGTTGCATTTGCAGCAAGTCCGCAATGAGATCTAGGCGTATATGATCAAGACCATTGACCCGCCACTGAGGCGATAACATAGCGGCCTTCAGCCTTCGTAGCAGCGGGTACACTACTTCCATTTTGTTGAGCCATCCGAAATGATGATGACCACAGACAAAAAGGATCTCCCGTCCAACAGCTGCCTCCTGGACCACCCACAGACGGCTGAAATACGGGCGATTGACGATATCGCGTAAGCCTTCGCGGATGAACTCAGGAGGAAGTAGTGTCGTCCATGGCTGCGCGCTGGGAATGCCCATAGTCGGCGAAAGCAGATGCTCGAGGATCATCATCCCCTGCGCAGAATGCTTCGATGCCGGACCCAGCCAGGCATGCACACCAGTAGCAGCACCGTAGATGTCAAGCATCTTTGGCACTTGTTCATTCTTTTCCTGTATATCACACTGGTTGATACAAATTGCGTCTACCCAGAGCGTTCTTACTGTAGAAGCACGTCTGAGGTGGCGCAGGGCGTGGGCAAGGTTTGGAAAGATTCTCTGATAGACTCCGTTGAGGCAGATTGCCTCCTCTAGTCCAGGTCTGCCCCAGTAATACGACAAGGCCTCGTAGTTTCGGTCGCAGCCATTTGAGGTCAAGTCAGCGACCTGGAAGTCGCCAACCAGGGCATCGGTCATGTCGCCAGGTTGAAGCACCAGGAGACGAATTTGACCAAGACGTAGAGGCTGATAAGGTATTTCCCACGGAGGGTCAATCACCTTATTGCCCTGTCCTCTTGTAGCATCCTGCTTTCCACCAGCCGGAGCGTTGGCTGCAGCGGCAGTACCTTTTGCCTTCGCTTCCGTAGGTGCAAGCTCGTCCTCTAAGAATATTTCCCGATCTGCTCCTTCTTCCCGCGTGGCTACGATAATAGGTCAGTAAATGCTGTTGCACACGCTAGCAAGTCGCCATGAATCAGGTACGAAAGAAGCCCACCGTGATGGCCATCCTCATCCTGAACAGTCTCCTTCTTCGTCGCACTTCTTAAACGCTTCTATACGGCGATCAGAGACGGATGCTGCATGATGTAAGGCGAGAATTCCATACTGTGAGGTCTGGCGGCAGAACTCTGTCCACAACACGCCGCTTCCACAGCAGAGCTTCGTGAATCGTTTCTCCTGGTCGCACCTCTATTCCAGCCGGGTTGTTCAAGACCTTGAAGTCGTAGTACGTGACGCCGTAGTCAACACCCTTCTTCGCTGAAAAAGCCGCCATTCCCAGTGCTTGACGCTCAGAGTATGGGGCCTTTCACGCGCTGGTCTCGTAATGCGAACGCGACAAATGTCGTTTTGGGCTTACACGAACGTATGTTCTGGCGGCTCGAAGGCTGGCATCGGCCTAGGTGTTGGGACTTCAGCCCCTCTGACGCGCCACCTCATCGAAGGATCACATGCGCTGCACCAATAGCCGATAAGAGCGGCATGGGGCTGGGGCGGTGCAAGTCACCGACCGAAAAACACCTCCCATCCTCTATTAGATCATGCATGTCCCGCAAACGAGCGAGGTCAGACGTGAAGTAGGATACTGAACTTGCATACTGCTGATTTTCATATAAGCGGGAAGCCAAATGCACAGCGTCTCGGCTTGTTGTCCAGCTTCGGTTGGGTAGCCAGACCGTTACGAGTCGCCATTCTGGAAGACCTCAACTTCTCCCATGATGTGCTACAAGAGTAGGCACGCAGCGAGGCTGCATTTGGCGGCGGGGTGGGGTGAGGTGCAGCAGCTCGTTATCTCTGTATACTACACACCATAGAAAGGCTCGAATGTCCGCAAATGATAGGCGGCAAGAGGTGGTGAACGGGTATGCGCCATGTGGAGGGGAGTGAAATAATGACGGAGGAGTCAGGAGCGTGTGTGTAGTGGCGAAGGAAGAGCGATGGCGATGACGACATCAGTTGTTTCTCAGGCAAGCTCCAAACACAAAAGATGAGAGCATATGAGGCCCATTATTCCACCACGAGCTCTTCATTTCTGTACTGCACAAACGCATCATCAGTATCCCAACCGCATATCTTCAAGATTGTCACATAAAATCCAGCGAAACTGAAGCCAACAACCCAACTCATCCTCCTCCTCGGCGGCCTCCTCTGCTCCTTCACCATGACCTCGATCTTCCAGCGCCTCACGAGGCCCTTCACCTCGTCCACCATGCGCTTCACACCCGACCAGCCCGCAGTCGTCCCCGAAGGCGCACAGAAGGCGACCATAGCAGCCGGCTGCTTCTGGGGCATCGAGCACCTCTACCGACAAGACTTTGGCAACAAGGGCCTGATTGATGCCCGCGTGGGATACATCGGTGGCGAGACCAAGAACCCGTCATACCGCGCCGTCTGCTCAGGCACTACAGGCCGTACGTCCCAAGCTATTACACTCCCCATAATCAGTTTCAGCATACTGACTCTCTCCTCACATCACAGACGCCGAAGCCTGCCAACTCGTCTTCGACCCCACCAAGCTCTCCTACCGCACCCTCATCGAATACTTCTACAAGATGCACGACCCCACCACTTCCAACCGCCAGGGCCCGGACACCGGCTCGCAGTACCGCTCCGGCATTTTCTACCATAACGACGAGCAGAAGCAGATTGCGGAGGAGATTACCAAGAAGGCGAATGAGCAGTGGTGGCATGGGAAGATTGTGACGGAGATTTTGCCCGCGGGTGAGTGGTGGGATGCGGAGAAGTATCATCAGTTGTATTTGCATAATAACCCGGGCGGGTATGAGTGTCCGAGTCATTTTGTGAGGAAGTTGCCGGATTTGCAGTAGGTGCGGGCGGCAGTGAGTGTATGATATGAGATGAGATTCAGATGAGACTACCAAATGTCAGGATATGAGCTCAGCCAGATGCCTCCGTCAGCACAGCATTGGACAAATCACTTGGCAGGATTCGAACCTTTCAACCCGAACAGGCCCACTGACAGGCAGTCCAGGCAACGAAATACTTACGCTGCACGTCGAATGAAACTCAAGAGACTGCAGGTGGTGCTCGATGACGCATTCGAGCTACATGCGCTCGCGCGTGACCGAGAAAGGCACCCCGGACCACTATGCCTCGTATCAATGCCATGAACGGAACAGGAGTATTCAAAATGATACCTCTGATCATGAAATGCACTTGGAGATGAGCTTGAATTATACAGAGCCATGGTTCGACAGCCGAGGAGAGGATCTTGAAGTCCTGCCACCACTTCGATTCCATCAGCGTCTCCTGCTCTGCCAAATTCGCGATGGCCTAGCCGGCCGACTAGGCACCGCACATCGCGATCTGACTTACATCTGAATAGGCCTGTGAGATTCAGCAAGTTTGGGCGTCTGCTATGAGACACGTATTGCTCTGATGCATCTGTCTTATTAGACTCCTGTCGAAGACATGTCGTGGTCGTCTGGGTGGTTTCGCTTTGGGAGAGACAATCTCGCACAGCCCGAGCACTGCGCACCCTAATAATGTATAGATCAGCCCGACCGTCGCACTCAGCATGCATATTTCTCGTACAAATCAAGACATACACCATTCAACCGTTACGAAGTCCACGTACAACGTCGCGAATCGCCCTCAATCATGGTCAACGATAACTGCGGAGATCATGCCGAGCTCAAGCCAACTCGAGCAGGCTACAGGGCAACTAAATGCGGTCACGAGCCGATGACTCTGGCACGCACCGCCGTCGAAGCAATCCGAGCGCCTGTGTGGACTTCGAGGCAATTGGCAGGTTTGCGGGAATGGCGCGACTGGATCGCTGCTTGGGCGGGCCCCGAAGCTGGAGCAGGACCCATCTCCCAGCTCGTCAAGATCTTTGGCAAGATGTTTTTTCTCGACAAACTCGACCTCGTCAAGGTCGTGGTCGATAACGCTTTGCGCAGAGATCGTGACGCTTATGGAGAGACAGGTTGGGACAAGGAGCGGAAGTACGTTATGATCACTATTGACCTAAGTGATGACCGGTCGATCCCTGGCAATGTAGGACATCACGAGTGCGTGATCAGTACCGTGCTTCATGAGTGCGTTCATGCTTTCATCAGGTTGTATGGGTGCCGCGACCACAAGAGCTGCGAGCTCGCAAGAGGGAAGGGCGGGCATGGACGAGCGTGGTTCTGCCTGGCGCCGCACGTCGAGATGGTTGCCCGCCGGCTGTTGGGGAAGGATCTCTACATCTCAGCGTGGAGCTCAATGTTATATGGCAGGTCGAGGGGCCCGGAGCAATATGGCTTATGGTAGCCCGAACATGTCCCGACAGTAGCCGACTGGGAGGAGCTGCTGAACAAGATGACCGTGGAAGATATCGCGGACCAGATCTCGGCGCGATTCTGCGTGCGCGATCCGTGGTTCATGGCGCTCCTGATGATCAGCCGCGACGAATACAAGTTTGATGTTGAGGGCATCATGCGGCAGACTATCGAGAGATTGGTCCGGGAGGTGACGAGACGGCGGTACAGACGGCAGAATGGCTTGCTGACTGCGGAAGAGTGCGAGGATCTGGCGGCGATGGAGGAGCGGCTCGAACGGCGGTGTGATCGCTGCGGAGCCGGCCGCTTCCGGCTGCCAGAGAAGCACTTCTGGCCGGTGCCGGAGTCTGAGGACGAGAGCTGGAAACAGCTTCAGTGGGAGAAGCTCATGTTAGGAGTGGCTTCGTCGGACGATTAGTGATGATTGCGGATGGCGAACGTGGGCAGGAGGAGCCGCAGATGTAAGGTATCTTTCGGTGACATGTCCGGCCGGCACTTTCTGTTATTACATCACCGACAGATCGGCATTGTCCTCCCGCGTGATGCAGGCCGGGCGCTCTCATTCCCACCCTACAAGCTGATAAGGACAGGCAGGAAGGGTTGGTACCTAGCAAGGCTTCATTGGAAAGCTGGCGACTGGTGCAGCGAGCAAGGGTGGGCGCGAATCGGTGGCGGTGGGTTGGATAGGTACTGATTCTTCGCCGCCAATATGTAGCACACTGACTTCCAACGCATTCACAATGAACGTGCTCTGCCGTCCCTCCGCACTGCAGCTCGAGCCCGACGGCAATCCACGAGCGAAAATCTGGCCAGACTGGAAGCCTTGATCGGACACGGTCTACATTGCGCATCCATGGTCTTGGATGAACCTTCCATGCAACAACAAAACAACCGATATCGATGTGACGGACACCTGCATGTTGGCCGTGAAAGCTGATGGTGAGCCACATTAGCCTTCGACGCCTTTTTCCTACGTTAATGTGTGGCTGACTCTTGTCATCACATCTACTCAACCGTTGCATTTCGTTGACCATATCCATTTGCGCCAAAATGCTTCAAAGGAATGTGTATGGAGATCTGCGCCGTTGCAGGATGGGGACGTTTTGCACTAGCGTTGCTTCTATTCGTATTACGCTTTCTGTCAATGAAAGCTTGGCAAATTGTGCGTCGACTAACTTGACTCAGGCGTATCGCGAGGTTGGCATATGCAGGATGTTACAACAGTTTGGGAAGCAGTTGACATCGAGCGATATCGCTGGCATTCGATTTGGGCTGAGGGGCCAGCGCAATTGCTGGAGAGCGAGTTGCCACCCATTTCGGCCATTCTGGAGACTTAAACTTACAACAGTCGACAGCAATATCTGGCGACGCAGAAGACCGTTGACAGTAATGAACGCCTTAGTCGTCGACGGTATGTTCCGGGACTTAGGCTATCAACGCTCGTTCTCTTGACGATGCTGTCTGTGATACAGGGGCTTGCATAACGGCTAGGGAGCTTTCTATGCTGATCGACTCATATTTTTGACCTTCCGGGCAACTGCAGTCGCTAGGGTATATGCTATAAACGCCCATGATCACCACACCACGACCTGAGCACTGGCACGTTCCTGAGATGATCGAGGGTGCGTGCTTTGAGACATTCTGCAGGTGAAGCACGTTCTCGTTCACATGCTGCTAAGGGCTCCTGAAGGGGTTGACGATGAGCTGGGTATATGTTGTGCACAGTGCCCTCAACCAGGTTGTTTTCCCATCCGCTATTGATTCTCGTCCTCACCTCACAGCATCTCGATCATTTTCTGCTCTGCAGCACGTTCCTTCTACTGAGCACTCGCTCATTCCACTCGTTCACTATCAAATCGAAAATGCTTCCCACGCTCTCTCTTCTCGCGCTCGCGGCAGCGCTCACCCACGCCGCTCCGGCCCTCATCCCAGCTACCGCACCCCCATCACCTCTCCCAACTACTCTCCCATCCACCTCCGAGCTCCCCCTCACCAAACGCAGCATCACCTCCCTACTCTCCACCCTCGGCCTCTCCGAATCCTCCACCCTCAACTCCTTCTACTCCGCTCTCAACCTGGCCGAGAACAGCAGCGTCGAGGACTTACTTACCGATCTCGAGCTCTCCAATGCCGAGACCGAGGCGGCGGACGTGGCGCTCTCACAGCTCGACATGAATCCCCAGGATACGGAGAATGTTGTGCTAAGCGAGCTGATGTACGCTGCGGATTTGAAGGGCGATGAGTCTTCTGTTGCGGATTTGTTGAGTGCACTAAATATTGATGATGTGGATGACAGCTCATTGCTCAGGCGTCTGCTTACTGGTGTGCAGTCGGAGGTTACTACGCTTCTTGGGGATGATGATGAGACCGATCTTGTTAAGAGGGTTGAGACTGAGCCGGTGACGTCGGATGTTGATGGGTTGTTGGAGAGTGGCGATGAGGCGCTCCTTGGCAAGCGGATTGTTGCTGAGGGTCTGACGTCTGAGGTCACTGGGCTTTTGGATGGCGAGGCTACTGAGACGCTTGCTGAGCGTCAGGTTGTTGGTGGCGTGACGGGTGATGTTACTGAGCTCGTGGATGGTGGCGATGTTGATGGCCTTGTTGAGCGTCAGGTAGAGGGTCTGACCGGCGAGCTCACTGATGTCCTGGACAGCGAGGATGCAACTACCCTCGTCAAGCGCCAGGTCGACGGCCTGACTGGCGATCTTACTGGACTGCTGGACAGCGAGGATGCAACTACCCTCGTCAAGCGCCAGGTCGATGGCCTGACTGGCGATCTTACTGGACTGCTGGACAGCGAGGATGCAACTACCCTCGTCAAGCGCCAGGTCGATGGCCTGACTGGCGATCTTACTGGACTGCTGGACAGCGAGGATGCGACGACTCTTGTCAAGCGCCAAGTTGTTGCCGAGGTCGAGGACCTCGTGGACAGCGAGGATGCGACGACTCTTGTGAAGCGGGACTCTGAGGTCCTCCCGAGCACTGACTCCATTACCGCGCTGCTTTCTGGCACGTCAGTGCCTGACACTGGCGTGCACGCAACGACCAGCAGACGTCAAGAGCTGTCAGCCTCCCTTCCAGACATCCTTGGTGAGGATGACAGTGATTTGTTGAAGAGGCAGGAGGTCTCGGCCTCTCTCCCAGAAATCCTTGGTGAGGATGACAGTGATCTGTTGAAGAGGCAGGAGGTTGTTGAGGGAGTGACCAACACGCTGAGCAACACCCTGACCACAGTTGATGATGAGCGTATTGGCACCACAGTGTCTTGAGTACTTGGCAGAACCGGATAGGGATGAAATGTTTGAGACGTGCACGTCTTTGGTGCAAGTCCGCTTTCCAGCGACCTTATAGAAATGGCTATGACAGCTGTGGTAATATCAGGTGGATGACCAGAAGCATTGGAGGTCCGCTGCATCGAAAGCATATGCATGTACATTAGCGATTGAAGTCTGTTGTATACTACCAGCATATAGACCATGATCAGGTGGAGCCAATTGCTTGCTCAAGTTTTGGATATGAAATACTTACTGATACGTCCATAATTTGCCAGCAGACGCTTTTCATCACAACGATAGGATAAAAGAATAGACTGGAGACATCAGGCGCCGAGTACTGTGGGTCATGTTGTGCAGCACATGTGTAAAAACCCCATTATGACCTGTAAGCATGGTGCTGCTGCCCCAAATCCAGTTCTGCCTCCATTGTTGTCGGTAGTTCTTGCGAACAGTGCCTTCGGTCGAGCTCTGACAAATAGATGGGCAGACTCCGCGAGTAAGGTCGCTGACCAGGCGACGACATTTGGGATGTGAAATGAACTCCCGTGTGAGCGAACTTCACCATGGAAAGATCTAGACTATCGTCCGTACTCCAGCATGCACTACTGCCACCGTCGCTTATCCTGATGTTGGCCCTGGGTCATTCCTTCCGTCGCTGAGGCCTTCCTTCATAAGACGTGGTAACCCGAGCACTGCGTCGACGTCTAAACACTAGGAGCACACCATTGATGACGGCACGAAAGTACTGCCACGCTTCCAATGACGCCTCCCACGTTGGCGCTGACATTGATAGAACGCTGACTTGCACCACCCAAGGACGCATTCGTCACGGTCGAAGAAGTGATGGCCGTGCTGCTCGTGGCTCTGCTACCACTTGTTGCGAAGCTCATTCCAGACGATGTTGCTGTAGCAGCTTATGGCGAAGCCAGAATCAGAAACGGCGCCGCATTTTCTGGATTTTTGCTCAAGGACGCCGCAGCATAACTACTGCTCGGACAGCCTGTGCTATTCGAGCAAGCCGATCGACTGCAGCAGCCCCAGAATGGCGGAGGCGTAATGCGCGCGTAAAACGCTCCAGAACTGCATTACTGGTCAGAGAACGTACCGTATTGAGCTGCGTCGAAAGATGTGGATACCAGCTGACGGGAAAAGCAGGCAGTGGCGCCTGGAGATCATTGAGGCAGCTGCCACAAAGTTGCTGCCGCCGTCGCAGGCGTGGGGGAGCCTCCGATCGGGCATGACATGTTTGGTATCAGCATCCTATACATTTGAAATGAATCCTGGCCGGAGAGCAGAGAGCTGAGATGGCATCGGATCAAAGTCAGAACAGCAGCATGAATCGCCGGCAAGGTTCAGCGCGTTCGGCTCTGGTGATGGTGACGGCCAGACTTACGCGCCATCTGCTGCTCACTTCTCTGGTCAGCACCCGTATCAATTTGCTGTGCTACGCTGTCCACTCGACTCTCCACCGCTGAATTCCTCTGGTTGTTTCTACATATCCACTCCGCATTTGACCCTCCAAGGGTAGTACCAAGGGTCCATCGGGTTGGCTGTGACTGTCAAACTCTTCAAAAGTGTTAATGTTGATACTTGTGTTAATTATTTCTTCATTGCTAAACGTATACTCTCGGCTACAACGCAAGCCAAGCGGGCACATTGTAGCAGCTTCCCTGGAAAGATACCCGAAAAAACTGCACCGACCGACAGGAAAGGTGGCAGCGGGCAGCGGTGCCTCTCGTTCTTTATTTGGAGTTACTCCTCAAACTTGGAAGGCATTGCTCCGTCTCATCTTCCCAGTCTACTGTCTTTCGAACCAGGGGCATTTGAGCTTCTTGCCATACCATGCCTCTGCTACGTACAGGCCGCACCCAGAGCAACTCGCAACCTTTTTCGAATGAGGAGTCCAACGGCAGTTCGTGCAAACACATGCTGCACGCGAAAAGGACCCGATGCGCGAGACCAGCTGGCCCAAAAGACGTGGAGTTGGAAGTTCACATTGGCAACTCCGTGGGGAATTTGCGCGCCAGCAATTTCATGGGCCGGAACCTAAATCCACGAGAGTAACAAGTGCTATCCACCAAATTACCTTATTATCACAAAAATGAAGATATGGAATCCTGGATTGGATTTGATCAAAGATATGCTTGAGCGTCAGGATCTCAATCAATGTAGAGTACTATCCTAAGGTCAATCAACCCAAAAATTGTCTAGAAAGAATATAAGGTAAGCTACTTCAGGTAAAGATCATTATTGGCTGAGCCATATTAGGCGGCCTTGGCGAGGACGTGCTTCATGCATCACCGAAGCTCATTGCTCATGCTTACATCGGTCCCATGCGTACAGCTCGTAACATTGACACTCACGATGCACAGCAAGGCGCACACACCGCACTATGTCACCTTGACTTCTCCCTGAGCATAAACTCGAGTCAACACTGCAACGTCCGAAACTCGCGCAATGTCTCGAATGAAGTATTGTCGAGCTTGCGCCAGGCTCATGCCTTGGCCTGCACGACGAAGATGCTCCGCACCAAGCTGGCCATTGGGCAGTGCCTATACAAACTTGCCTCTCATGTAGACATTTGCTTTCGTCGAATCGTGCGTCGGTACAGGTAGCAGGGACCGGCTGGCCACGCCATCAAGACTTGTTATGAACCAATGGCCTACAGTGCCTTCGCTGAGACTACGATCGGTTCCTCAATTACCGTCGCGAAGGACTCGAATGCAGGTTTTGCCGCTGCTACTGTGCTGCCTCTGCCCTGGATCTGTCACGGCACTCCGACTGAAGGAATATTAATGCAGGGTGATCAGAAGTCTATGATCTCAATCTTGGGTGACATACGCTGTTTCAATGCTGAGCACGTTCTTTGAGGCACAGGTAAAGCTAACTTACCACGCCCTTCTATACGGACTGTCGATATAGAATTTCGCTAGCCGGGGTGTCTCGAATGCAGGTCTTATTGAGCATATAAGGTGAGGAAGTCCAGCAGTCTGATCCCCTTCACGGCCTTTACCCTTACTCGACAGCAATTGGCAGAACTGCTCAGACTTGCACGATGAAGTCCTTTATTCTTACTCTGCTCCCCGCCCTTCTTGTGGCAGCATCTCCACAATCTTATTCTAGTGACCTGTCTCAGGACATTGAGAACTGCCTTTCCAAATCCGATGCCCAGAACATAGTCGACCAATATATCTCAGTTCTGCAGCAAAAGCCATATCAGGGCAAGACACCCCAGCAGACTGCTGACGATCTTGTTATCTTCGACTACCAAGTTCAAAGCGATTCTGTCCGCTCGCTACTGAAGGAACCGGTACGTATTGATCGGGCTCATGAGACATGGAATAATACTGATTTGCATCAGATTGATGGCACCCTCGAGGCTTACAACCGCACTCAGTGGGTTGACGGCCTCGTTATGGCCAACAAGCTCCAGCCGCCTCCCTACGCTGATCTCCAGACCACCACAGTCCTGCGAGGCGAAGACAACACCATTTTCTGGTCCTGGAAGCTGCTTAAAGTCGGCGAAGCCACGTACCCGGTCGCTGGCGTTCAGATATTCTATCTGAACGAGGACAAGCAGATCACCAAGTCCTACTTCGAGTTCAACAGCATTGCTTGGGGTGCAGACACCGGTCAGATCGAGAAGTATTGTTCGGACGAGGCCAATCAGACTTCGTCGTCACAATGAACCATGAATGCGAGCATGAGGGAGTAATTCTCGTACAGTCCTTACCGGCAGACATTCGCAAGGGAAGAATGATATTACAGCTTCTTTGTCACGTACATCAGTATGTAACACGATGCAATAAGACCGCTTGTGTGCATAGCTCCGATCCTGCTGTGGGTACTTACACTCGAATATTTCGGCATGACTGGCAAGCTCATTATTCCTCCTGTTCTAAAGATTTACACAATCAAAGTTATCAACGTGCCTTATGCCATATTGATCCAGGTCACGGTGCCGTTCGATTCATGATCCTGAGCTCGACGACACACGAAGCCACACTTCCTGACCTCATGACGCCCCGTGATGACTGGACTCTGGTGTCTAAGCGAGGTCTCGATCATGTCGGCAAAAGTCCCAGCAACCCTCTATTCGCGGTTTCCATGGCCGCCACAGGGTCGACCTCGTCTATCGATCGATCGATAACTAATATTCGGATCCGTGTTCAAGTCTTCTTCACTTGTGGCCAAAGGATGAGAGATCTAACATGGGCAGCGACTCTGACAGTATGAAGGTAGCTGACTTGTGAAATGCTGGCAGCACGCAGTTCGTGGTCTTCCAGCTTCTTAAAGTCTGAGAATGTGTTGGAAACCTAACCTTTATGGTCTCTACCGTTAGTCATGCCAGTCAGTCAGATATAATTGACGCTGATGATACGACTAATTGACTGCCAAATAGACATCCCGATGACTGCGTGTCTGACTGACCGCCAAAGCGCAATCAGTCAGTCACATATTAGATATCTGTCCGACTGTTGAGACCACTGGGCTCCACTGGCATTTCATTAGTCCCTCTCGTCATGCTCGACCCAACGAACGTCGCTTTGCAGCAGGTAGTATATCCGCCGACGTCATGCTCTCGCATGTACTGGCGTCAAGACCACAGCCATGATAGTTCATTAATCTGCCTATAAAGCTTGCCCATCGCTTGCCACACATCGATTCTTCCAAGTCACTCAACGTATCCGTCTGAAAACCAATTCGAATAACAACTCGAATCAACGACAAGCACGACAAGCATGAGCTCGAACTCCGAAAAGACTTCCGCTGGCCAATCCAAGAAGATGGCCGCTGACAACATGGACTGGCTCGACAACATGGACAACATGTCCAGTCTTTCATATGGCGACATGCCCAAGCCCCCTTCCGCGGGAAACAGGCCACAAAAACCTCCCGCCAACAACCAGTCCAACTCTCCCTGGACTGACAACAGGTCCAGCTTTCCCGCTGGCAGCAAGTCCAAGAAGCTTCCCGCCGACAACAAGTCCTGGCTTGAGGACTTTGCCAACATGTCTGACCTTGGCGCTGACAACGAGCCCGGTAAGCCTGTTATTGACAACACGTCCAATTGGCCCGGGCTTGACAATATCCCTGGATTTGACAATATGTCGAAAAAGCCTTCCGCTGGCGGCATGTCCAAGTTTCCTGGGCTTGACAAGATGCTCAACCTTCCTGGACTTGACAAAATGTCTGAGGCCCCTTCCGCTGGCAAGAAAACTCTCGCTAGCAGCAACTCCAACATTTCCGGGCTCGACAAGATGTTCAATTCTCCCGGGTTTGACTTCAGTCCCAACTTTAATCTTGGTAACATGTCCAAGCAACCTTCCCCCGTGGGCAACAAGTCCAACAAACCTTACTCCGTCACCGAGTTCAAGAGGCCTCCCAGCGACAACAAGTCGACCGTTCCCTATAATGAAAAAAAGCTCGCCGTCTACAACGCGGAAAAGCCTGCCGCCGATAAGAAGAAGTCCGACCTTACTACCGAGCAACAAGCCGCTCTCGACAAACATAACGAAGCTCGTGAGGCCAAAGGCTTGAAGCCTCTGGAGTGGCACCCGGACCTTGCGAAACAAGCTGAGAAGTATGCCAAGGTATTGGCTGAGAAGAAGGCGATGCAGCATTCCTCAACCCCAGGGCAGGGAGAAAACCTTGCTTGGTATTCGGGAGATGTACCCCTGGAGAAAGTCGTGGCAGACTTCTTGACCGAGGAGAAGGATTATCATGGCAAGCCGGTTTTGGAGAACGAGACGTATGCTCAGTTCAAGAAGTATGCTCATTACAGTAAGTGCATGCATATATGAGATTGGCGAAATGGGTGGAAGCCGACATTCTAATCTTCTATAGCGCAGATCGTGTGGGACAAGACGACACATGTTGGCATGAGCAAGGCGAAGGCGAAGGATGGGAGCACGTTTGTCGTGGCGCGGTACTTTCCGCAGGGTAATATCCAGGGGCAGAAGCCTTTTTGATTGAAGAGCACAGCCGACGGGAGGCTTTTTGATGGCAGTCATTAGGTTGCCGATATAATTGTGGGCAGTTGATGCAGGGATGGAGTTTGATCGAGAGTCGCTCGATGGCAGTCATGGAATAGCATTCTTTGGGCATCAGCATGAACCCCGTGAGACGCCCTGCGTACAAGTAGGGGCCGCTCCCAGCCAGTGTAGCATGACGTTCGGCTGAACGTCCTGCGTTCTGCTCTGCAGTACAGACGTTCAAAAGCCAGTCCATGCCCTTCCGTACACGATCAACGCAAAGCATTTAGCTGCAGCTGTCACTGCCAGCAATAAACTGCCCATCACTGTTCTCGCAGCCACACTCGCCAGTGTTCGGATCCTTGATGCAGCCGGTACCAACGCCACTAGCCGCACCATTACCACTCCAGAAGAAGGTCCAGTAGCCAGAGGCATCCTCCATCTCGTCAGACGTTGGGGCGTCGCATGTGTATGCTATGCAAGTCCCTACAGGCGTTGATCATGATCAGTCATCAAGATTGCGGACATTGCAATTATGAGTCCTTGCTCGGAACATACCATATGGAGCACCGTGATTGTCGTTGTAGCTGGGATTGGTTTGGAACACGGCGAAGGTCTGCGTACCACCCGTGCGAGTGTTGTGGCTACACTCCGCCGCCTGAATGGCGTAGCTCTTTTTCGCCGCCGAACAGTTCAAGGACTTCGGCTTTTTGCCCTTGGAGTTGGAGGTTGCTGGGTCGAGGGTGGCTGTTGCGGTGCACGCCAGCGTGAGCGCAACAGCGAAAGAGACTGGGAATTGCATGTTGTATGCTTGGTGTTTGAAGGACTGGGAGGCGACAAAGGCTGTAAAATAGAATGCAAAATTGCACGGTCCAATTGAAGAGAATGTAATGCTGTGTATGGTGAGCGCTCTTGGATGAGCGTATGAGATATATATGTGGTCGACCCTGGCCCGAGCGGTCATTTGGCGAACCGTCAGGATACAGCATCTGGCCGCGAGAGCAACTCCGGACACGACGGGGCTTGGAAGTCAAGCCTCGTCTATACACGCAGCCCCATGTCGACTCGTTGTATGTATATTGGTCAATTACATCCATTGAACCCAGGTTGAGCGCCTCGACCGTCGAGCGTTTTGATGTCTGATGTTTCGAGATGAGTCAATTCATAAAGCTGAAGAACGCGGCTTCGACGATCCTACTCGCTCCATCGGCTGTATTGCGGTCTAATCATACCGTGCCGATGTACGTCAAACAATCGTGCGCATATAGTCTCCCAGCTTCTACGTATCTCTCTCCGCATTGTTTGTGCGTGTACGGCCGTCCCTCATCAATGTGCGGCCTCTGTGGCGTGACAACGCTCATCAGGAGGGTCTGCAAAAAGACAGGCACAATCGACAATCCTGACCAGCTGTAGTGCATAAATCTTTCCGAGCCTCGGATTATTGCTGCCAACCTCTGTGCGATTGCGCTGTGTGCGATCAAATCTGGGTGGTATGGCGCCTGCTGCTTTATAAGCATACTCAACGAGAAGCCCGACGCTCCAGCTGGACGGAGACGAGTGAACCAGTACTTCCGCGTTGGCCATTCGCTTGGGAGGTCGCAGCCTCAAAATTCTAGGTTCTGGCCAGCTATTGAAGATGCCGTTTCCCTTTTGACACAAGGAGAATGACTCAGGCGACCACCTGCAGCAGAGCTACTCGGTACAAAGCGCCCAGGCGGCCATGTCCAGAACGTGTATTCATCACTGCTTCAACTAGGCGGCATTCTCGCTAGTCAAGCCGCCGTACAATAGCGAGCATTTTATGTTGAGCTCGCAGCATGTTTGCAAGTCAAACGTCCAGTCATTAGGCCAAAAAAGTGCAGACAAAGAGCCACAACTTGGAGGTCCGCTATCTTTCTGAAACATGGGGCCGCCCCAGGAGATAGAGGGACATTCTAGACGGCTGGCCCACCTCGAATGGAAGTAAAAGAAGTCGATCATATGCTTGTCCTTGTCTAACGATGGAAAAAATTTCACTTGACGCTGCATCACATCTGCTTGTGTTTGCAGATGCATGTATCATGTCAAGATCACCCCTCGGGCATGTTGCTTGCTGTTGGAGTAGTTGACGTTCGAGACGGATAGAACCGTGGTAGGGCGCTGGTGTCTCAACCTTCTTCGACTGCAGAGCGGGACGTTGGCTCAGCAAGTTTCTGCGGGAAGCTCGAGGCTGTATCACCCTCACGCAGCCCAAGCTTGTAGTAGAGCCTCTCACCATGGCTATGCCAAGTTTTGGATGCGTCACACTCATCGCCGCATAAGCGGACAACTGTAAACATGAGCGCTCTAGACATCGTTTTCTGCACGAACTCCTGGAAACCGGGACGAACTCCAAGCAGGGACAACTGGCCTCCGCGTCCGTGGCTATCTATCTCCGCAGGCCTCAGGTAGCGTGCCATTCCACCTTTGACGAACCTCCTCCACGATGCCAAATCGACATGCTCGCAAAGATCACTGTAGAGGGTTCGCAGCGTGAGCTGGGCGCCTTCATACTCCCTGAGGGTATCGTAGAGGATCTGCCTGACGTGTTGCGTCTGAGGGGATCTGGCTGGCTGTAGGTGCCGTGGCGTGCTTGTATGGCTTTCAAAATCGCCTAGTACGAGCAAGTCCCATGCCTTGAGCACCAATCTGGTGAAGTTAGGATTGACATTGATGAACGTCTTCAGTCCCTGATCTGCAGTCACCTTGTCGAGATCCGCGTTGAGCCTCCGAAATGTCTCCCACCGATTGTAGTCTCGATTGCCTGGGTCATTTCTATTGTATGCCTTGGGGTCGTTGATTGAAGTGCCGATCTGAAGACTTTGGAGCTCAAGCCCTTGGTAAATGGGAGCGCGACAGATATGACAGGACACGTCTGGTACGTATTTGTGTTGAGACCACTCTACGAGACAGGGTAAGCACATCATGTGGCCATGACCGCAAGGTAGCTCGACAGCCATCCTGTCATAGGCGTATTGAGAAGTGCATATACCGCAGGATAGCTCGTCTTCGCTCAAGCCTCGCAGGCTGACGATCTTGAAGTGAGTAGATTGTTCAATGACAAATCGATACGGCGGATGTCTTTGCCCCTTCCACGGAATCTTGACATCTCGCACAGTGACTCCAGATCTGCCGTCAAGCTGAGACCTCACGTGGCGGACTGCATGATCTGTAGTTCGACGGATCAAACCTTTGAGATCTAGCAACCACTGCTCTTTGCTCGTGTTGGCCTCCAAGTCAGATAGCTTGAAGGTGTGCTGCCCATGTGAGACGACACAGGTCGCTCGATCGGTTCCTCGCACCCGGATCTCGTAAGATATGTGCACCAGCTCTGCGCTTTTGGAAGCATTACACGAGGTCAAGACTTTTAGAACGCTTTTCCCTGGGAATTGCCTAGCATACTCCAAGAGGCGGACTAACCTCGTTACAGTAGGTTTGCTAGTGCGGCTGGCTAGTAGCTCCGTGCTGGGAAAGTCAGGATGGCCATCTTCGCACGAGGCCTTTGTCATAGAGACAAAAGTGCATTCCGCATCGCTGTCACGGTTTGCATTAGCTGTGATAGCTCTGTCCTGAACAAGAGGCAGTGGTTCGTACCGATTCTCTGCATTCTCTGGACGTAGCAAAAGGACATCTCGACTCCTAAGACCGAATGTATCAAATTGGTCCAGAGCTGGATAGATGATTTGTATAGCATGATGCGCCTCGTTAGCGCTCGTCAGGCTTGACCCCGACATGATGGGCGATAGGTCCCTCTGCTCAGTCTTGCTAAGCTTGTGGATGGTTTTTGGGGCACCGCAGTAGAGGATAATTTGACTGAGTCTGCTGTAGCGAATCGCTGTTGTCGAATGAATCTGTGTAAGGATCCCTGACTGGGGTGCTTCTGCAGCATGCAGAGAAGAAGAGTGGCTATTTTATCTTTATATCCATTGGTTTTGCTGCACAGTGCATTGTCCGGACATGCTCAAGCCAGTTAACACTGTCTCGAACAATGCACAACAAGGCATTGTATGTGGCTGTGACGATTGTAATATTGCAGATAATCGCGTACCGTCTTTCGAGACAAGCTCGCCGATAGGCAACTTCAACCAGTATGCGGACCAACGCTGTAGCAGTAATTACAGCTTTCGACCAACCGGTAGATTGAGTGACCTGATCGAAGACCCGATGGGGATAATATTGCTGTTCAAATAACATATGGGTGTCCTCACTTGGGCTCATGGTAGCAGTCACCAATGCTCATCAATGACGGCATCGCATCAGCAGTGCTATTCCCAGCTGCAGTCTTTCTGGCCAGGTGACATGTCAGTGTTTCAATGCAGGCAGTTGTACTTTTCCAGGCTTATATCCGAGCAGTCTCGTCCCTCATTGTTTGAAGCCCATGACAAATTTTCCAACAAATCCCCAACAGATAATGGCGAAATCAGATTGACGATCGTCACATCCATCATGGCTTCCTTGGACAACGAATTCCCGATCTCTATCGCCACCAGTGAGTTGATACCGTAACTAGGGAAAGACCGCGAGATCCTAGGCGTCCCGAAATCCTATGAACAAGCATGTCCTCTACCCGAGATGCCGAGTCGGAGGCTTTTGCAGCACTGAGACGTTTGCTTGGCGGTGTGACTCCGGCCGCTGACGCTGCGTCCCTACTTGCGATCCCCGTAGGCACCTGCGGCGGTACTTTGACCAGCCCGAGAATCTGGTCCTGAATCGCCACGCGAACCAAACTGTGTAGAGCTTGCTCCCCAATCCCAAAGATGCAAGATTTTCGGTCATCTCTTGCTGGGCCAGATCGCCAACATCGTTGATGATCCCTAGGTCGAGGCTGACGGCTTTCATGCTTTTGGAGCGGCGGTGGTGTGCTAGGGCATCTTGGTAGGCGCAACCAGCACCACAATTTGACTGTCTCATATTTCTAAAAAGGTTGGGAAAGGAAGAGAGTAGGATGAAGAAGTCGAGATTTTTAGAATTGGGGAGAAGGTGATCAATGTCCCTGCTCAAGTTTAGTAAAGACTATTCGAGTAGCAGAATGTTGTGCTTACCAGCTGCTTTGGACTTTAGCATGGAGAGAGCAAGTCCATTGCTGGTAGATCAGAATAGCGAATGTCGAGTCGTGCAACACCATTGCGCACTGGATCACACCTTGCACAGGTGGTTGGTCTGCGGCAATCTGACCGAGTGTCTGTTGAATCTGGACTGGATCTGCGGTGTCCACAACGTATGCTCGAGCATCAACGCTCTGACCGAGGAGTTCCGTAAGCAGTGTTTGTGCAGCAGCAGTTTTGACGTCCGAGCGAGAGGGGAAACAGAGGTGCTTGGCTCCCAAGCCGACCAGCATACGTGCTAGGCTTCGTCCAACACCTCCCAAACCGCCAATGTACATATATGTTGCGCTTGGATTCAACCTAGCATCGGCAATGCCATCACCCATCATCTTAACCATGTCGTCGTCTTCGCAAGACAACAGAAGCTTGCGGCGTGTGGAGCGATCTGCGAAGGCCTTGCTGCTTCCTTGACCCTCAAGATCGGGAAGACTTGGTGCATGCTAGGCTTGACCATTCAGCGAGCCACGAAGTCTACTGCTCCATCCAGAAGCGTCGTAACTAACCTGTCGTTGTTCCGCAAGATGTGCTCGATGTCGAAAATACTGTATGTAGCTCCCATTTCATGATTCGGCCTGACGTCCTCAAGCACAACTTTGCCCACTTTGATGACTGTCCCGCCCGGAGCGAGGCACTTCCAGAGCTCTCTCAAGATCTCGCCCGAATCAGAATTTAGCACGACATCGACGCCTAGGCCAGCTGTGAGGCGTTTGAGAGCTCTAGCGAACGATGTGTCGTGGGAATGAAGGGTGTGGTTCTCGCGTATGCCGTATGTGTCGTGGGTCAGCCCACGCTTTGCTTGAGATCCGATGGTCGCGAAGATCTACATGGAGAGTATTTGGCGTATTGGATAGCAGCTTGGCCGAGCTCGCCGGCGGTTCATGACCAGGCCGACCCTAGGCGTTGTCGTTGCTGAAAGGAGGCGTGAGCCGCGGCGTGCAAACACAGCCTGTCCACTGCGAGCTAGTCGGAACGTGGTCAGTGTGCCCAGGAGGACGTCATGGTCGCGCCGAGAGTCTGAGGGTGATTGTGAATCGTGCATGTGACGGTAGTGGTCGTCAAAGTCTTCCTGGCTCCATACCAGCACGCAAGCGCAGCCAGATGGAAATTTCTCAAAGACGCAGAAGCAGGCCATCGGCTTACGCTGAAGGCATATAACATCTTGTCAGGTCCGGAACCGATCCAGCATGCCGGCGGTATACTGCTTCCGCGCCAAATTCCACATTGGTTCGACCGGAAGCGTGGGGAGATCTTAAGCAACTTGCTACCAGCATTGAAGCCAGATGCGCACGTCATGGTATGTGACATCGTCTTGCCAGAGGAGTGCGATGTCCTGTCATTCGAGCAGCTGTACAGCAGGCACGTCTGAGTCTCGTGTTCGTAAATGGTGTCGTTCAGAGCTGACGACACTACAGAGTCTCTGACCTAGCCATGTACGCACTCCACAATGGATGGGAGCGGATAGAGGGCTAGTGGCGAGATCTTTTCGCGCGTGTCAATCCTGCTTTCGCCATCATAGAGCTGAAGACTTTACGGCGAGGCTCATACCAAGAGCTCATACACGCTGTGTGGGACTAGGAAGTCGCTGTCCTCAAATATAGAGAACATAATGCGAATCGGCCCCATATTGTGTCTTTGCTTGTGAGGAATGGTGTTGTCCTCTGTCGTGCTTGATTCCCAAGATATGTAGCAAAATCCTAAAAGTCCGATAAGCGCAAGGGACAAGTATCGCACGATATCACAAGCGCGTCCAGTGCATGTATCTGGGGGAGATCAGGAACACTTGAACTACCAAGCCCGGAGGTAAACGGAATGCTTACTAAGCACGGCGCCAGCGCCTGAGATTCCAAAGGCGAGTGATTGAGCTTTATGGATCGTGGCATCAGATCTGCCTTGGTCTTCGAGCAGGCGGCGACCGAGCGCTTGCGTGTCCTTTGCGATATGAGCGGCACGGAAAACATGTTGATGCGGTCTTTGTGCTGCAGTGGTTTCAGCTAAATGCCGAACATCTGCGTCGCAGCGTGCCTCTCACACGGTCTGGGAGACGGTGTTGAGTCTCTCGGAGTGCGACAAGGGTGTGGCTAGAAGGGGCTACCACAGGGTGTGATATGTCGTCCGACACCTTGGGGGCAGACAATTCGCACCTAGGCAGGGAAGCAGGAGATAGCACCATGCAAGCGTTGCCACCAGTGGTGTCGAAGCAATTGACAATTACCTTCCGACCGGGCTGGAATTGACGATGCGAGCCATGAGCAACGTGATTATGTCTTTCCTGCAAAGGTAGGGTTTCCAGATTGAGCTAAGAATACAATCGAAGCCTGGCTGTGGCGGCACAATGCCGCCATTTTCCATCACAAGCAAAGCTTTGCCAAGTGCAACGACTGCCGCAGCAGACTCGCTGGGCCTCACGTTAGCTTTGACAGCACATAGTAGCAACGGCTTTGCAGCGGTACGCTGGTCACCAAGCATATTCGCGACGGCAGTCACCTCAGTGACGTCGCCTGCGATCGTACCAGTGCCATGAAGCTCCGCGTAGCCTATTCGCGCGGGCTTTGTCGCTGCCGCTAGTAAAGCCTGGCGGAATATTCTTTCTTGGACACACTGATGCGGACATGTGATGGACTTCGCATATGCACTGTGATTGCGAGCGACCCCTTCGATGACACCTAGTATGCAATTGTTGTCCTCGACAGCTTCCTCAAGGCGCTTCAAGACGACGACTGCTACCGCCTTGCCTCTGCAGCAGCCATCAACGTCGTTGCGAGATACTTTGTAGCTGCCGGTTGGCAGAGGAATCCACCCCGGGTCAGGCCGGCATACGCACCGGGTGAGCAAGCTAGCATACCGCTCCCTGCGATTGCCATATCACAGTCGCGATTGATCGATGCGTTGCAGGCAGTAATGATGGCTACAGCGCTGGAGTCGCAAGCGGCATCGACTGTCATGGATGCGGCCTCGAATTCCCAGAGATAGTGTAGACGTCTCGCGCCGAAAGCTCTTGCTACCGGGTGGCGTAATGCTATGGGACACCTTGGTGGTGATTCAAATCCCTCCAGTCGTCTCTGCTTTGCCCCGAGAATGCACTGATGTGTCTCCCATTTGTAACGGATGTCTTTTCTGTAGAGTAGCCCGACAACTCAAGAGCTTCGTAAGTTCACATCATGAGCAGGACGCTGGATTGGGTCCATCTGTGCTGCTTCTCGAGGCGAGACTTTGAACAATCTTGCGTCGAACTCGCCTGGACGACCGAGAAAGCGACTCCATGGCAATTCGGCCTCTGGACCCAAGGAATACTGCCACGCTGCCAAGTCCCACCTGTTTTCTGGTAGTTTCCTCTGACATTCCTTTCCATCGAGAAATGATTGCCAGACCCCTTCGACAGTTCGATCGTCTCCCGTCAGGAAACGACCGTCAACACTTATGACTGCGACTTTGCCTGACCCGCCGCGGATACCTCTTTCGCTCGGCCTTTTCATCGGTGTTAAAAGCATCGTGATCTTCGCACCAATGTTTTCGAGCGCTTGCTGCAGAGCTGTCACTGAAGGACTGCCCTCAACAGATACAAGCTCCACACTACTTCGAGGTCGTACGTCGCTTGCTCTGGCGTCTATACCACAATTCGTCAACTTGACTCAAGATATCCCGCGCCATAGCTGATTTACATGCCTCCTAGTCTCTGCCCAACGCCGAGTGCTGCAAGACTACACCTTCTCAGACGACACTCCTATTCCAAAAAGCACCATGCTCGCCCTCCCCGTCTGCACGATAGCACGAGATTCAACCCCGTTCCCAAAACCTGATGCCTTCGACCCTTAACGCTTCTTCAGAAGCCGCCAGGAAAGTTTGAAAGATCACTTGTAATTTGCATCCGTAACAACGAGACCATGGCTTTCGGCTCGGGCAAGTAGGCTTGTCCTGGCCGCTTCTTTGTCGCGCTGGAGATCAAGCTGCTACTGATCCACTGGCTCGAGCACTTTGATCATAGGAGTCTGCCGGGTAAGGGCAACGTGGCGAGGAGATCTCGGAATTCGATTACGATAGTATGGTGAGTCGCCCACATGTCGTCCCAGCATTGTGGCTTGAGAAATCCCGTCAAAACTATGGGCTGACGATGTATGCCATAGAACATGACCGGCATGAAAGCGAAATCACTGATCAGGTGGAGTCCGCAAGGATCTGGTTCTTGAGGTACCTGACTCCTTCCGTTTGTCGGACTAGCACAGGTTACGAGGCAATGTTAGCTTGAGTGCTAGATGGACTGATCCAAAGCTATGAGTCTGGGCTCTTTTCCGGTGTACAGACGGCATGTTATTTTCAAAAGTAGTGTTCAAGCATATGGCAACGCTTTGCCAATCAAACACTTTACTATTCAATCTGATCGACATATGGGTTAAGCATCACTTATACGACGGCTGGTCGCTCATGTGCAGGACTGTCTGCCTTCATGTCTTGTGCACCGAGTCAGATCCGATCTGCCTGGGCAGATGCCCAGTCGCTACATGTATGGCTGCGGAATGTAGGTTTTGGCGTATAGCTTTTAGAGCCGTTCAGGACTTGCCACAAGCCGAGCTATTGCAACGCTGAAATCTGTAATCACGCCAATAGACCGACCAAAGGATATTGTAGATCTAATGATCCACTGAGGTATTCGTTCATCGCTTGATCGACGGCCGCAAGAAAAATAACACCAATCGACTAGCTGCCAAGGAAGTCGACCAACGGATAATCTGGGGCCAAGTGTGGCGCGGCACATGTGCACGCACTTCACCTTGGCGTAGGAGCATAGCACTGCCCTAAGTCCAGCTTAGCATCTATTGTCGAGTTTCACCCGTGCGGAAAGTGTTCTCATTCGGACTCCGATACATAGCTTGGTGGAGTGGTGGAGACGTGCACGCACAGGCGTAGAGCACCCCAGAGTTGCAGCGCTGGTCAATAATGTACCGTATGGAGTTGATACTCCTTTGACGACAGTATAGCATGCATTATGACAATACCAATGGTGCACGGCGAGGGCGATGACCATGGAACGGACAGGAGGGGGTTCTCAACCCTTCCCACCTATTTTCGTTTTCACTGCTGACCTCTACACGGACGTAGGGTGTCCTCAATCAATCTGCTAGCTGCTACGCGTGAGTAGCGAGGCTCCGAGCGATAGTGGAGAAGGCTTCCTCCCTAGACGGCGGGAGATCGCCTGATGCTCTCGCCCAAGCAAGTCACATGGGTAGAGCTGATGATGCAGCGTCGCTGTGCCAAGGGAACAGTCGCTAGAAGTGTCTGTTAGCCCTTTGCCTACGACACTGTGGTCAAGACGGGGAGTACAGGGAATATAGCGCAGATCAATCTAGTGTCCGTAGGGCATCTCGACTAGTGAGCTCAGTAGTTCGGTTGATTCAGTCTTGGATTGTATGTCCAGACTGAACCACTAGTTCGGTTGATGCGTGGTTACAAGGCTGGTCTTAACCAAGTGAACCAAAGACCCAAGATGTGCTCTGAGGGTCTTAGATCTAAAATTACCGCGGATATGACCATTGCTAGAACGTCAAAGGGCAAACCTAGGACCAGACCGCTAAGATTGCAACGTTTTGAACTTTGCACCTCCTTTCTAAGCTGGAGATTCAACTGATTCACAACCGAACAGACGAGTATGCAAAAGCAGGTCATGTTGATTCCGCCTTTGCAGGAAGCATAATGCTAGTATCAGGACTCGCCAGATCTCTTGACAAGCCGGCCACCGCTCGGTAACGCCTAATCGCCAAGGCCACGGCGATGGGCCATCCTCACGCCGAGATCTTGTTAGTCTCATACCTTCACCCACCAAGCCCTCACGCACGTTTGCCAAATGCGCTATCCCACGATTGAGAATGCCCGGTTCCAGGTGTTCTGGGGAAGGCAAGCCATTGCACATATATCTAGCAGTCTCCGCCCACATCCAAACATACCAAAGCTCCATCACTGACCTCCACCGCAAGATCCCGCCAGACTCAACTTCAGAATGAAGTCATTCGCACTCCTCGTCCTCTTCACTAGCCCATTGGCGCTAGGACAGGTCGTCGTACGTCCTTCCTTCTCCTGACAGCATTAGCTCTACCTCAAACTTACCACAAATGCCGGATATAGACTGTCTGCGAGACGTCCGGACCAAGCGGGAACTCTGGCAACGGGTACTGTCGTGGCGGAGGCGTGTACCAGAATTGCGCGCCGGTAAGCTCTCTCGTGGATGCTCGACGCCAGCGCTTGCAATCGCTAATCGTTGCGGAACAGAGTAATCGTTGTATTAACGATGGAAACGGGTGTATCTTCGATGCTCAGAGCGTGTGGGTGCCGGCGGAGAACCGGTGGGTGCTGATGGCGAATTGTAGTCCTTAGATGGCATTATTGTTCGTGGTGCGTGGGCTGGTAGTGCAGGAACAGCGAGAGCATGAAGGTGTTATGGTCATGGTCGGCTCGTCATGGGGCAGGCAAATGATGGCATGCGAGGCGCGAGTGGTTGGTAGAAGTGAGCTGTGACTGTTCTTCAGCATGTTTGAGTTGTCATTTTGATACCAGCTATGTGACTTATGCTTCCTCCGCGATGTCCTGGGTCATCGGAGAGCTACAGCATCCATTGCTAAAGCGGCATAACTTCCTCGCGTTGTGCAGTAAAACGTCCTGCGTACAGGCTGCTCGCTTCATAGCGTGCGGCGCATGTGACTGCAGCATTGATTCTCTCTGCTCTCATTCATAAACGTTCTCCGCCCACCAGATGATTCCAGGCTGCGACGCCGATACAGGGACAGCAAGCACAGACTCGATTGTGGGGTGAGATGGAATTGTTTCGAGGGGAGCGACGTGTGGACAATCACGGTGTGGTGTTATGTCCACTGGGTACGCTGTACATTATGTTGTTAGAATTGCTCAGATCATCGGCTATGGCTTTGGGCAAAACCTTGTCAGACGAACAAAACAGCACTGTCTGTAGCCTGAATCCTGTGCCCCGTCGGCTTGCTTAGAGCACAGTCTTCTCTCGGCCAGCGTATGCCCGGACAAGCTGTTCAATGACTGCTATCCGCTGATTAAGAGGTTAGCTGATCAATACGGTTGATAGAAACACGGAGGGCACCAGACCTTTGAGCACGAAGTCAGCCACATTAGACCATCGGTCTAAGCGAACAATAAGCATAAGCAGACTACATCAAGCAGTCGTACGGACACTTAATATATCCGTCGATCGAACATGTCAATTAGTCAGCTGGTGGATCGGTCGCGTGGGTGTTGGACTTCCAAAAGCACCCTATGCATGTCATTAGTCTCAAAAGGAAATTTTGTCTTTGTCGGTGGTGCATTAATCATACCTGCCTCAATGTTTCCATTGCGAATTCTACAAACGCTTCTTTGCCGCTTCTTTGCCTGGGTCGGTGTTGATTCTGATTATAAGACTGTCCAGCAGTCTGTGGCGATGACACCAAGTCTGTGGCGATGACACCAAGTCTGACGACGCCTACAAAAGCCTCCCAAATCAAGAGCAACAACATGCGTTCCGAAATGAACGAGAAGTACCGGATAATGTAGTACTGCCGCAGTCCATGGTAGTGGAATTGAACAGGGCCACCTATATCCGACACGCCCCTACAATCACAGGCTCTCAGATGCAAGACCTGCAGCGTGCGGTTCAGTGTGCATTCGATGAAAGCGTAGAAGTCTCTGGAAAGCACCATCGCCCAAGTCTTGATCTGTCAAAAGCCGCCGATACATATTATCAACATTGTCGAATTCCGCCAGCAAGCTGCGGTTGATCTCGCCCATCAGCTATTTGTAGGCGTCGCAGATGCGACCATTTTGGCGGTTGTGCGCAGCTAAGCGTCTGAATTGAACGCTTTTTGCGCATCTTGCATCATAGCTTCGATTTACGGCCTCTGCGCGGATTGTAGATGGGTCGGCGTAGACTGTGGCGGCTCGTTTCTTGCGTCCTTGATGAATGTGTCGCAGAAAAGCTCATACGCCATTGCGCCAGGCACTTGCATTCGTTGCGTATTGTTGCTCGCGAGCTGATGGTCCAGGTCTGCGCAGCTCACGTTCCCGGCTTCTGGTCTTGGCACGGCTTGTTCTCGACTGTACGGACGCTCATGGTTGCTATTGTTCAGTCGTGTTGGTCTGTTGCCAATGAGTACCAAGAGTCAAGTGAGCAGTCAAGGTGTATAGAATCGCACAGAATAACCTCAACAGACCGCTGCTTGGAAAAGTTCAGACTCAACACAACAACGACGATGGAGGGGCTCCTCGAGCTCCGGTAGCCTGAGCCAGACAGCTTCTGTCAACACTACCGCAGCTGTTTTTCGAGCACGCAGCCTCTGAATCAGACGAGTGTGAGCGATGAGGCACAGCATACTGACCTGAAGGATCTTGCTGTGGACTCCACGACATCCAGTACTCTCTTGCAAAGCGGTAACAGCAGCAACGAGTCTGTGATATTAAGTGTCCTAGTGACAAGCGGCAGCGCTGGTACTTTGGGATCCAGCGAATTCGAGTCCAGTACATCCGGATCCAGCACATCCACAACCACATCCACCCTCAGCGCCTCCAACCCCACCACCTCCCCAATAAACGGCCAAGACTACCGCACGTACTCCTCCTTCCGCCCCACCACCCCGCCCAAACCCTCCTCCACAACGCCACCTCATCCCTCAAGTCCGCTTGCCCCGCTTCCGACATCAAACCCACAGGCGTTTGCGCCGACCGCTTCGCTTGCCTGTACCTTCACCCAGACTTCTGTGATAGTTATATAAAGTGTACGGTTAATCCGAATGGAAATACGGGGACGCCAATGGTGATTGAGTGTCCGCGCGCCTTCCTGATTGAAAAAGGTGGCAGGAACAACATCAGATAGACGTCATGCTCCATCAACGTCATCAAAATACAAACACGCAGAATCTAAAGTCCCAGTCTTAGCAGTTGATGCTCTAAGTAGCTGGAATATCCAGTTAGGACTACTAGAGGAAGGACTAAGGAAAGGATTATAATCCTAATGCCTTGATTTCGTTGACAGCGCTGAAACTGCTAGCGAAGTGGTTTAAAGGACAGCATTCTGTAGGTGGGAGATTCCTGGGTGAGGAGATGGCAGAGACATACGGCTTCGATATACCGCTGTATAAGGGTAGTGATCAAATCGTGGAGGTGGGGAGTCAAGGGCAGAAACTATAATGGCGTGGAGGGAGTAAGGCCGCAAAAGAAGTGCCGCACACTCTCTAGCAATACCTAAACCTACGACGCAAGTTCACCCTCCTCCTCAACCCACCCCACCCCCTTATCCCGACCCAGTCATCAGGACATCTACTTCCCCCTCTACACCTCCACACCCGCACACTTCTCCCCACCCGGCGTCCCATCCTTCGTACACCATAGCCCACCCGAGGCCCCAGTGCACTTGCACCCCGCTTTAGCGCAATCGAGACGGATTTCGCCTTGGGCGGCATAATTACAGTAGAGCTGTTGCGTATATCCACCATCAGCAAAGTGTTCTCCACGAAACGTGAGGGGGGAGCTTACCGAGTATCTTTTGTCGCTGCTGCAGGCCTGTTTTGACGGGCGTATTAGTAAGGAGAGTGGTTTTTGGGGTTTTGAGGGAGATGCGTACGGCGGAGTCGGGTCTGACGCATTGGGCTGAGGTGAGGGTGAGGAGGGTGGTTGAGAGGAGGAGGAGGGTTTGGGTGAGATGCATTTTTGTGGAGCTGGATAGCTGTGGGATTTTGTATTTGTTGGGGTCGAGATGATTGCGTCGAGGTGGCAGCGGTGTTTTTGCAAAGGAGAAATGAAGGGGTAGATGCTGGAGTTGTATGAATGTTGTGAACGGCGCACTAGTTCTAGATGTAAACGTTGTCTTGCTACGACTTCATTACTCTCGGCCGCCGTGCAAGAGTGCCGACTCCCACCGAGATGATCCCAAATGCGAATGTCTGAGACACATTTAACAAACCAAAGTCTAAACCCTCTGTAACTAGCCTTACCCAACCTGCCTGCCACGGCACCTCATCTGGACGGTCGATCGAATCTTATGTGGTCCGTTGATTGCGATGATCCCTTCTCTGCGCTCTTGATTGCAGGTCGCACACAGCCATGTTCCTTTCGACTCAGGCCGCTACCCAACACATCGCAAAGACGATACTGATAAACACTATCATCGTCACAATCATCGAAGCACAGCCGGTTGCCAAAGGGCTCTTGCTGAGGGAAAGAATAGAGCTGCAGGGATGTCCGACAGTCATCTTACGTCTCGAGACAACCGCTATGAGCTTACGAGCAAAGTACTGACTGGGCGACGTCTATATATGGTCTGCAAGGTTGTCACGATGCATCAAACTCAAACATGAGCATCTTGCTCCTTCTTGAACGACCCAGAATATGGCTCTTGCTTGTCACGTATCGGGAAAGATCTTGTGCTTTGAGGTCGACAAGGATGGTGTTGGGGCTCGAAGGAGTTTGTAGCGAGTTGTTTCTTTTGATTGCTGTTGGTGGGATAGGACTATGACTGTCCTGAGACGCAACTCTAATGAACCCAATAGCTTTGTCTGCGTAGATGGTACTGGTGTTTGCTGTGCCCTCAAAGCACGAAGGCGACGATCGATCAATGTCTATTGCTCTTGCACAGTTATTCACACCATGGGATCCTCAACATGAGTTTGAGAATAACAGAGATGGACGCCACAATCAGCGAAATCCTAGCAGGCAATACTACAGCGAGCCCGTGATGTTGCTGAGGCGTCGACACTGGCGGTCGCGAATTCTAAGGCTGGCTCGCATACCTTGCGTGTCTGTCGCAGCTCCAGCTTCTCAAGCGGTCCAAGCACCTCCTCCATGTGAACATTGAGATAGTTTTCGGTCATCGCTATAACGGTCTCAGCGGAGACTCACGTTCTCCAGCAGGAAATGACGGGCCGTTGACCTTCCAGCGGTGCGTTTCGCGTCAACTGGTACCATGTACCCAGTCCCATCGTCACACTTCCATCTGGAGTACGAACACGCTTGCACATTGTAGCTGTCACCCGTATCCTCCAACAGCATCTCGCGCACCTGCTCACGTGCCTCATCGTCCACCAGTGCAGAGATTTGGAAGAACAGGTCCTTGGAATTCCATTCCGGCCACTTCTGCTGCATCACAGCCTTGGCAAAAGCATCGCAGGTAAGCCTGCATCATTACGAAGCACCACGCTTTTGAATATGAGCAAGATTCGTAATCACGGTTAGCTCTCTTCCTCCTGCTACGCCATTCCTTCCGTCTAGGACTCTTCAGCAAACTCATCGATCTCTGACGGTCTCGCAACATTCCGCCTTCCAGCTTCAACCTCTCTTGCTGGCTCGTTGACCTACAATGGCACTTGACGTAGCTCGGGAAGCATCCTCACGACGAGCGTTGTACGTGGCCCCACCGTAGCCTCGTCGGACTGTCGCAGCCTACTCGCAAATGTTGTAGATATACTGCAGCGGCGCTCGCTGTGCTGGCGAGTCTCACGAAGCATCCAAGATGCCGCAGCATATTGAGTGCGGTGGTGCTCTCCGCAAGGCATTCGAATAAGCCCCTCTTACATCTGCGCGATCCACTCTACTGTAGCAAATTTGGCCTCGTCATCCTGCCTGCTTCAAGAGTTGTGGGAATCTTCACCCAATCGCGAGACTGCCGATTCGAAGCCGTTGCTGGGTCGTCGATAGGACAAATCTAACTCAAAATCTGCTTCCTTGCCTTGAACGGGACGTTTGCATGGCTTTTTCGCGTGTCTTTGGCGTCTCTCTGGGGAGGGCTTAGACAGTGTGGGATCGTTCAACGACAGGACTTGTCAGCTCTCGCTCGTAATATTCGGACCCGCGGCGTGGTTGATGTTGGTATCGATGGCTTAATTGGCAGCAGTCTGTTTGGTGTTGCTGTTGCGCTGGCGTATTTGGTCGATGGCAATACGGTACCTTGTGAGATTAGTCCCTGCGAGGGAAATCAATTGCTGTCGTTCATCGGGGTTTCATGTGATCAATGCTAAACATCTATCGTCGTGAAGTGACTTTGCACCCCTTCGTGTGTGTCCCCGCGCTCCTGCCCTTTGCAGACCCAAATGCCTGCTCGCTAGCGTGGTCCAATCCAGGGACGCATATGCATAGCCTCTCGTCCTCCCTCGCCCTCAATCGCAACAACACACCAAGATGCCGAGTTTTCGCTTGCTGCCGTCGCCAGTGTGCGACAAGTGGGATGAGCGGCGCCACGTGAGTATATCTTCTTCGAGGCATTCCGTCGATATTTGCGTCGATGAGGTTGTTTGAGTGGTTGCGAGGATCGTATGCTGATACTTTACTAGGGACCTCCAAGCCCACCACCTCGGTGGGTGATGGTGGAACTGTAAGTGATCGCTCCTGGCGACTGCTTGTCAGGAACAGATGCTCATATCGATTTAGTCAATTGCCGACAACGGCCGCGGTGCCTCCTCCTCCGCCCTCTCCTCCCCCATCGCCGCCGCCGCCGCCAACTCGCCCGCCACCGCCGCCGCCAGCGCCGCCTCGGTAAGTGAGAGAGACTGACTTGGATTGGACCAGATCAGCAGAACGAACAGGAATGTTACGTCAAGAATGACCAAAGAACGACGAGACACCCTGGCAACCATACTATCGGTGGACGAGAACACTGGATCACCAACCTCACCTGTCAGTTGGCCCAGCAAGAGAACGACGAACATGAACATCTTGTTGGCAGAGCACCGGGATTGACCAGCAGCTTTGGCATTATGGTTCCAACCGGCGACCTTGGACCGTGTCCGGTCCTGCTTCATTGCTGCGCACCCCTGTGCTCGGTCATCACGCGCAATGTTGCACTCGAAAGCTGGTATCGCATCCGAGCCCGGGCCGTAGAGCGACTTGGCCTGCTTGCAACAATGTGAGCTTTGGTGGAGCTGTTCTCCCTTACGGCACTCTGGCTTCGGACCCGAGATGAGACGCTGGTTTGCCACACAGGATTTGTCGGCTCGAAAGTTCACTTGGTCTTTTGATTGCGCCGACGCCTGCTGCTGCCATGCTGCTGCCACGCATTTGCTGGATAGTCAATGAGAGAACCTATGCTAACTAACCTTCCTCTGCAGCCCACCTCCTGCCCGCCCGCCGCGCCCAGCATTTGTTCCGGACCTGTAAGTATATTCGCAAGCCATGCTTCCTGAACCCAATGGTCGAGAGCCCTTTTGCTAACCATTTTCTACTCTGCAGGAGCGACTACCGGCACATTGCGTAAGAGCTTATCATCCAACAAAGCAGATGTGAACATTCACTGACGAATGGCAGATTCGGTATTGAGGCCCTCTCGGCACTCACTCGCGTTCTGTGAGTTCATATCCTTTTCATGTTATTGATGAGAAGAAGCAGTTGTCGTTGCTCACCTGAAGGGAGAAGTCGCACCTAAACTCCGAGGTTCGGGCGATTGATGAGCCTCGGCATGTGAAAGCTACCATTGAGTGCGCGAGTTGCTTTATCACTTCTCACACAAACACACAATGTTGTTTTGCCTTCTTATAGGCGCATAATGGCTAATTTTGCGGCAGCTACGGAGAGAGTCCTGGCCCGACGCGCCGCGAGGGCCGCAGCAGAGAATGGCCAGAGAGCACGGCGCCAAGCAGAGCTGCAGAACAAGACGCTCGCGCTTCCTCCTGCCCTCCGCGAGCTGACGCACCAGTTTCTGGCGGCCGTGGACGCGGTGCGCAGCCCGTACGGGACCCGACCTTCTTTTAGGGTCGGGCAGGTCGACGCAGAGCTCCTGGACGAAGAGCTGCTCTCGCTCCTCACCAATCAGGCCGGCGATGGCTTGAAGTTCTTGGGAAACCACCTCAAGGACGAATATGCAGCCGAGATAGGCCTCTTCTTACGATCAATCCTCTGGAAGCTGTCGATATGGGACAACGGAGCATCATACGGCGCAACACTGCAAGGCCTACATTACGTAGACGCCAGAAACCCCAACACAGCAGCACGAACACCTCCTCAAGCATGGCAGAAACTCCTTTACGGCTTGCTCACCGTAGGCGGACGATATGCCTGGACGCGATGGGAGCAGCACCTTTCTGAAGCCGAGAATGGCTACGACGAACCCTCACCACTAATACGACGACTATCACGATTCACAACTCTTTGCGGCACGACACACGACATAGCGGCCTTCTTTTCCTTCCTTGTTTTCCTATACAACGGCCGATACCGTACCCTCACAGATCGACTACTGCGCCTACGACTTGTGCCCTCCTCGAACCAGACAAGCAGAGAAGTCTCATTCGAATACCTGAACCGGCAGCTCGTATGGCACGCATTCACCGAATTCCTCCTTTTCCTACTCCCACTGGTCGGCATCAGCAGGTGGCGCAGATGGATTGCACGCGCATGGAAGAAGGCGAAAGCAACCATCATACGATTACGGACAGGCGACGCAGCAGCAGCAGAAGACGCGCAAGACATTCAGAAGGGCGAGCTGGGATTCTTGCCAGAGCGGACGTGCGCGATATGTTATCAAGATCAGAATCCAGCAGGCGGGCAGAGCGAGCAGCAGGTCATTTCGGCTGGCGCAAATGCAGGCATCATTGGAAACGCGAGCACAGACATCACGAACCCGTACGAGACCATACCGTGCGGCTGCCTATACTGCTATGTCTGCTTAGCACAGAGAATCGAAGGAGAAGAGGGCGAGGGCTGGATATGCTTGCGATGTGGAGAATTGGTCAAGGAATGCAAGCCTTGGGATGGCGATGTGATCCCACCAGCACCTGTTTTGCATGCGAATGGAGATTCTGGGCGGCCGAGCAGTAGTGGGCGAAAGAGCATTGCGTGGGCGGATGAATTGGTGGAGGGAGAAGAGCAGGAGGAGCCGGTGCTGGAGAGGCGGATGAGCCAGGTGGATCCTGTGCCGGTTGACGATGAGGAATTTGTATACCCTGTCGAAGATGATGCAGCGCAGGGGGAGCACGAGCACGAACAGGTATATCATCAGTTCCATGAGGATGATGAGGCATAGGCAGTATCGATTACGCCTGGCGCGTAGCATGCGGTCTGATCTCGCGATCTGGCAGAGATGTTGTCACGAGAAGAGAAGGGCATGTTTCTCGCTAAAATGCGATCGCTGTGTGCCGACAAAATGCTCACGCAGAAGCTGGTAGTAAGGCTTAATCATAACGATCAACGGCTACGCGGCAGAAATATCTCATCCGAGTATTCCAACAGATGCCCGATGTAGACTCAAGAGGTAAGGGTGTTGATGCTAACTCGCCAGGCTTCGAGAAGATTGTCACATGGGTCGGCGCATGATCGGCGCTGCTTGAGCTTGGAGCGTGCAGGTACAGCCGCGGACCAGAAGCAGACGTCACAGTGCTGTCAAGCAACACCACAATTTGCTTGTAGCATCAATATGATCGCCATCACTTCCCACAGCTTCCGCTCTGTTCCAGTAATTAGTCTACATCACTCAAGAACTTCCAGGACCGACTCACGACCTTTACGAACCCGAAGCGGCCAACAACTCACCAGGAACGAAACATCAACTTCAGCCAGAGAAAACGGTTGAGACAGTCGCAACCATGCCAGAAGGTGCAGACATCAAGAGGATCGCCATGATCGGCTGCGGCTCCATGGGCGGCGGCATGGCACAGCTCTTCACAGAGAACGGCATCCACGTCTCGCTCGAGGATCCTTCTGAAGACGCAATGAACAGCGTCATTAAAGCCGCCAAAGCATCAAATATTCCAGAGAACATGCTCAGCAAGCACAGTGATCACAAGAGTCTTTGCGAAAGCTTGGACAAGCCCAAGGTTTTCGTCTGGAGCTTACCGCATGGCAGTGTGGGCGACAGTGTGCTCGGTGGATTGATGCCGTATTTGGAGAAGGGAGATATCATTATTGATTGTGGTAATGAGCATTGGGAGAACACGGAAAGACGGCAGGGTAAGTGTGTGACGAAAGGGATCCGGTACGTGGGATGTGGTGTCAGTGGTGGGTATCAGGCAGCGTAAGTCAATCATAGATCCACTCTATTGTCTGGCCATCTGACTGACATTTTAAATAACAGACGACGCGGACCCTCCATGTGCCCCGGCGCCGACGACGAGACGCTCTCCCTCGTCCTCCCCACCCTCCAAAAGGTCGCCGCCAAGAGCCCAGAAGGCAAGCCCTGTGTCGGAAGGGTAGGGACAGGCGGAGCAGGACACTATTGCAAAATGATTCACAACGGCATCGAGCATGGCATGATGAGCGCGATCGCCGAGGCATACGGTATCATGCGCACAGGTCTGGGAATGAGCTTGGATGAAATCAGCAACGTCTTTGACGAGTGGAATAGCAAGGGCGAGTTGAAGGGCACATTCTTGATCTGGATCTCAAGGGACATTTGCGGGACGAAAGATGAGAAGGGCCAGTATGTACTCGATACAGTTGAGGATAAGGTCGTGCAGGACTACACCGGCGAAGAGGGCACGGGCGTCTGGTCCAACATCGAAGCTGTTGACAAACATGTCCCTGCTCCTACCTTGACGGTAGCTCACTACCTGCGCATCGCATCCGGAGACCGTCGTCAACGCTCTCAGATCCAGAAAACCTTTGGCATCGGCTCAGGCGACCCAGTCAAAGACCACGTCTCCCTGTTCCCACCCCAGAAGATCGAGGGCGTGCAAGACCAGAAGGCGTTCCTAGAGGATCTGAGAATGGCGGTCTACACCGCCTGCCTCTCAGCTTACTGCCAGGGCATGATTATCATCGACAAAGCAGACAAGGAATACCACTTCAACGTCAACTACGCCGAGCTCCTCCAAGTCTGGCGCGCCGGCTGCATCATCCAAGCCGACTACATCTCCAACTCCCTCCTGCAACCCATCTACGAGAACCTGAAACCGGGCTCAGCTCCTAACCCGCTCTTCGAAGCCGACGTCGCGAGGGATTTGAAAAAGGGCTTCCCGCACTTGAAGAAGGTGGTTGTTGCGGCTGTGGGTGGTGATCTTGTGGTTCCAGCGCTTGGAGCGACGCTGGAGTGGTTGAAGTATCAGACGAGTACGGATCTGCGGGTGGCGGGGTTTTATGAGGCGCAGTTGGATTATTTTGGGAAGCATATGTTTGATCGGAGGGGTGGGGATGCGAATGAGGGGAGGCCGAGGACGGGGACGGAGCATTTTGAGTGGAAGGCTGCCTAGATTGGGAAGGGTGGGGTGGAAGTGGGTCGTCATGATTGATGATCAGAACTTGGGGGTCTGCGAATATTCAAGAAGCCTGTGCGAGAGCGGCATGAGCAGTGGTAGAGACTGAGTTTCAGGTTCACGATTGCACACGATGTGGTTTGCCTGCACCATGTCCTCGCCCCGTATGGACTTCACTTGAGAATCACAAGAGTTGTTGCGAGCAGGGAAAATATCATTTCGATAGGCCATATGCTGGGGCTGCGGTCCAGATTGTCCTTGAAGGTGGTCATTTGGATGTCCGATTATGCAATATCAGTATCTTTGGTTGTGGGTATTGTTGGGTTCTGGCTTGGCGATTGAGTGCGCGGTAGGCGCTCCCGTTATGTGTGAGTTTCGCTGCACTGGCTTGCCTCTCGATGTAGGAGTGCTGTAGCATACCAATAGTACAAGCAGCTCGTATATGCATCACTTCTGATACTGTGCGTTGATCTTGAAATCCCCGTCTTGCAGATTCACTTCCCAGGCTTATACGTAGTATGAGGGCGGATGAGTCTCGGCGGCGAACTGTTGTCCTGTCACCTTTGCGAGATCATCGTCGTGGTGATCGTATCACATCGTATTGCCTCGATCGGCTGAATCTGCCGAACCAGGTTCCTGGCTCCCACGGCTTGGCGCTTGTTTCATACCACAAGGATCGGCACATGGGAACAATACTTCTTATCGAATCGTTTCCCTTTCTCCACAAACTTGCTTCTCCATCTCGCATGTCAATAATCTCCGTGCGGCAAGAGAGAGGGAAAAGCCTCACTAAAACTCACGATGTCTTTCCGTCGAAAGCTTGCCATTGGCCTTGATCTGCGCCTGGGCTTTGCCGCGATAACTCCGGTCCTGGGCATTCCGGGGCCTGGGATGAGGTATCTGGACGAGTCAGGAGAGCCTTGGGCTGGACATTGATGCGGCTCGGCCGCACGAGGGCAGAATGGACACTTCGACAGATTTGGCTATACGAGGAGGAACGCTGGTGGCGTCTGCCTTAAGGCCATGCGACGCCGTTGGAGATGTTTTCTGCGGTTGTTCCTGCATGGCTTGCGAAGTATATTTTCTGGAGCTTGGCGACCGCTTCCTCCTTTGGGGGTTTTGATGCCACTACATGGTGATGTCTGCTTGTACTGATAACACAGCTGTTTATCGGGGCGGACGGACAAGCGGAGTACCTAGGTACCAACTTGAAGCCTTAAGGTCAATCTGGAGACCGATACTCACCGCGGCTACATGTATCTACGATGCCCATGGCAATTCACATCGCTCGCGCGATCCAGGGCTCCACATTGCCGCCATCCGGTATGCCATGCATCCCAGCTTTGCGAACACGGAGACATTCTCGAAACGGAAGTGCCGTTACTTACCCTTCTTCAAATGATGACAGCGCTCAAGCTCTTCGCGGTAGTTGGGCGCCGTTTGTCACTCACTCAAACTTGGATCTGGAGATTTTACGTTCTGATCAGATGCTGGGTGAAAGGGCTTTAGTTTTCAAAGTGCATTGGATCCTGGTGGATATGGCTTCACATCGATGTTCTGCGTATCTTCTTGACATACAATAATCGCCCACGCCCCTTTCTGGCCAGACGTACTGGAGACGCACCTCCTTGGCTGGTCGCATTGGAGCTCTTGGCTTGACTTCGAAGCGACAATTGTGCCGCAAGATGCGCATACCGCCTGTGGAGGTCATTGCTAGCTGGCCGACGCCGAACTATGTCGATCCAGTCACTCGAGGCCCGGCATCTGTTATAGTCAGCATCATTTTCGTCGTGCTGATGCTGATTGCCGTCGGGTTGCGCCTATATTGCAGGACCAGGGTAAAGCATTGGTTCGGCTGGGACGATGTCATGATAGCTTTTGCACTGGTAAGTGCACCACGGCGATCGTTGCGTGGCAATATATGCTAACGACCTTAGGTGTTTGCCATTGGACTTGCCATTGTAGTCATCTTGGCAGACGAAGTCTATCATTGGGACCGGCACATATACGACATTCCCTGGAACGATATCCAGGCATCGAATATCATTGCCCTGACAGCAAAGACAGTCTTCGTATTGGCAGTGACCTTTACCCGGCTGTCTCTATGCCTTTTTTACTATCGACTCGTCAAGGATAGCGGGCTGAAGTGGTTTTTATGGCTGGTGCATTTCTCGGTGGCCTTCAACTTAGCTGTCTGCGTCGCGTTCGTCTTTCTGGCCATCTTCCTCTGCACGCCTGTCAGCTACTACTGGGTGTTTCCACCGAAGACCGCCGGGCATTGCTTGGACGAGGGCAAGGCAACGCTGGCCGCGGGCCTCATCAACATTGCCGCGGACGTCCTGACTACACTTGTACCGGTGCCATTGGTCATGCGACTGAAGATGCCCCTTCAACAACGGATAGGCTGCTCTATCATATTTGGTATGGGATTTGTTGTCATCATCGCGGCGATCGTACGAACGTACTAGTGAGTGTCGCTTTCACTTCAATTCAATACGAGCCTGCTGACGCCTGTTTTTAGTATCTGGAAGGGTTTAATGGACAGCTATGACGAGACTTGGTATGCATGGCCGCTATGGATCGCAGCATCTGTCGAGATCGACATAGGAGTGGTAAGTCATGCAAGCATCTAATCGTTGCGCCTTACTGACTTGCAGCAGATCTGCGCCTGCGCTCCAGCCCTGAAGAGTCTCGTCATTTCCAAGCGAGCAGGAACGAGAACCGATGCTTCAGGAGATAGCAGGTCGAAGCCTGCACCATCCGATGACAATCCTCCGCCCTCATTGAGTAGCAACAGCAGATCTATTACCCGTAATTACTTAAATTTCGGCAAATACATGTTCTGGTCATCACCAAAGTCTGGATCGCAGAGAGGTTCTGTCCGGCTGCACGACTCGCCAATCGATACGCACTCGTGGGCGGATTGGAAGACACAGACAAGGTCGTATAGTATCACGAGGGGAGGCGATAGGGAAAGTGAGGTGCCGGTATTGCAGATCATGCGGCGACAGACCATTGAGATGGAGAGCTTGAGGCCGGTAGATACTGGGGAGATCTTGGATGATGAGCATTTGGTGGCTTTGCCGAGCAGCCGCAGTCGATGGACCAGGTCTCCGCCGACTGTGTGATTCTCTTGAATGCAGATAACGATATAAGATCTTATGAAAGCAAAGCATGCCTCCATTCGAGAAAACACAATCAGACCCTGCCGTCGGGTCCTCTTGACTGCGGCTTGCCGTCCGTGAACCAAAATCGTCAGAGACTCCATGTCGAACTAGTGATTCGATATCTCACAGATTTATCGGAGCACTTGTAGTCTGGGCGAAGTCAGCAAGCTGGGTTTGAACTATCGTCAAGACTGTTACAGTGGCCCAATCGCGTCAACTCTTGCAGTCGTCGTCTCGCAGCGGCACATGCTAACACGGCCAGATACCGCATGCTTTGATCCAGACATACGGAAGGAGACCCCATACAGGCCTCTGTGTTCACCAGCGGTTGCGAGGCTGGCAGAAACTTCGAGGTGGCTTGCCAAATGCATCTTGACGGCTTATATCGTTGTGGCTAACCGCGTTTCACTGAGCACAGTGGAGGACGAGTTTCCATCTAGCCGAGTGTATACAGAAGCGTTATTACACTGAAACGCCTACCACAAATCAATCCCCTCGCTGAGCGCTATGTACACTATCGTATCAGTCATCAACCGTCATCATTCTTGTCACTGGCTCTGTATTCATGCCTTCGTCTCTTCTATCTCTTTGACAATATCACCCGTGCCGAACTTCTCCATCTTGATCCTCTCAGGGCTCACGCCCAAGGCCTTCAAGCTCTTCTCAACATCCGCCATGAAGGCATCTGGACCACAAACGAAATACTTCGTCTGCTCGTTGTCGAGGAAGAGGTCTTGCTTGGCCTCCAACGCCTTGATCGTAAGCCGTCCAGCGGCATGGTAGTGCACGCCCTCCTTGTCTGTCTCTGGATTTGGATCCCTGATGAAGAACTTGGCATGCACATTCTCATGCTTCTGGGCCAGATCTCTGATATGATCGCCAAAGGCTTGCAGCTTCGTCGTTCGCGAACCGTGGATGAAGGACACTGGCTGCGGAGTCTTGTGCTGCACGAGCGTGTTCAGCATGCTCATCATGGGCGTTATGCCCACGCCTGCCGAGAGCAGCACGACTGGTGCTTTGCTAGCCTGCTCCGGATCCAGATAGAATTCGCCGGCTGGGTGCGAGGCCTTGAGGACATCGCCGATCTCCTTGGTGTCGTGCAGGAGATTGGAGATCCATCCTGGGTGCACTGGGGCATCGGGTGTCCCTACTTTCGCACCTGCCTCCTTCTTTACACTGATGCGGTAGTAGTCCAACTTCGGCGCATCACTGAGAGAGTATTGCCTCGACTGTTGGTATCCAAAGCCAGGAACGTCCGTCTCGATCGAGATGTACTGCCCGGGCTTGAACGCAGAAAGGGGCTTCCCATCGACCGGCTTTAGGTAGAAAGAAGTGATCACATCCGACTCTTTGACTTTGGCCGCGATCTTGAAATCTCTCCAGTCTGTCCATCCTTCAGCCTCACTGTATATCTGCTCTTCCCTGCCAATCATGATCTTCGCCAATTGCCAATATGCTGCCGCCCACGCATCGAGGATATCCTGCGTCAAGGCCGCTCCCAGCACTTCACCCATAGCAGCTAGAAGGTACTTGCCCACAACATCGTACTGCTCGGGTCGGATGTATAGGCTGGCGTGCTTCTGGCATATTTTCTCCACGGCCGGGCTTAAGACGCCCAGGTCGTCGATGTATGTGGCATAGGCATACAGCGATCCGGCAAGCGCTTGCGCTTGATGCTGGTTCCGTTGGTTCGCGTTGTTGAAGACATTATTCAGCCCTGGGTTCTCGCGTAGCAGGTTGCCGTAGAAGACCTTTGTGATGGTGTTGCCATGTTGTTGGAGGACAGGCACGGTGGCCTTGATTGTTTGAACTTGTGAAGCTGTCAGCGACATGGCTCGGTCGATTATCTAGCTTGCTCTTGGCGATGATCTGGCTTACCGTCGAAAGGTTCGTCTGCTTGATAGCTTTATGGCATACTGACAGGGCTGAGCATGGTACGCGAATCATGCTCTGCCGCGGAGATACGGCTGCGTATGCACGCCATAGTGGAGCAGAAGTAACAAAAAATTCCACCTCGACAGCGTGAAATTGAGTAAGCAAAATCCTACTTCCCGTAGCTCGCCTGTATATTGATGTATTCTTTGCTGTAGAACATACGTGCCGCGCCGATATCCGGCATCGACACCTCTCGACAGGCGCGTACCCTTAGCTCGCTTACCTTTTGCAATGAAGCTGCTGGATATGTGCGCCGAGTCTCGGCGACTCGTCGTGTAAGCAGCGTACTACCATGGCGTGATATACGGAGAAGTGAGAGATTTCGTCGATGAAGGAAAAGAAGAATCCTTGTTCAATTGCCTAGCCAAGCATTCTCAGCCTTGGTCCGCTAGAACCTCACCTCTTCATCAACCACAGACTGCGACCATCTATCTCCAATACTCATGCATATCCATCATCGCTCATAGGGCACGATGCGATGAATTGATCCCGCCTCTTTGTGTGCAGCCCAGACTCTACCCAAGTACAAGATGACGAGTTCCCGGCATCAAGTCGGCCTTGGGCCATCGCAGGCTCCCAGCCAGCTATTCGTACTCCTTCAAGAGACCGTCAATCCTACTAGCCGCCGTGTTGGCCAAAAGTGCGGCCTGGTTCGTATTCCTGCAGGAGCGCCATTTGCACAGCTCTGGTCCAGGGGCAGTATCCTTTGTTCTTTGCGCTCCAACCGCATTAGCAGTGTGCCATTGACACTGCGTATATGACCGCAAGGAGTAGCTAGATTGAGCATACCACGAGCAGAACAGACCTGCTCATATGCACGAGTGCCAAATGGAGGACAGATGTTCTTTTTGTTTGTCACAACCATCGCCATGGTTCGTCGTTCGCGTGCTCCGGTAAGCTTTTGCTGGCACGATCGTCCAGAGGCGCGGTGACGCCACAGCCGGAATCCTGCAGCGTGCGGATACCCACTCCTGGCCTAGACTTATGATCTACATCCGATCAGCCACATCAAATCTACAAGGTCTGCAAGCTCTTAGGCAACCCGGGCGCCTGTCTCTCAGGATGCCACGCGTCGCCTCAGATCCGGTGATCCTCATGTGGCAAACTGTCGTGCAGCCGCACCCTTTCTTTGACCTTCTATGCAGGAGCCAACGAGCTGATGCTTACCGAAGGTAGAGGCGTCTATTAGAGAGCGTTTATTAGAGGAAAGGAGAGCGGAACGGCCACTACTTGAACTCTCAGCACAGCCTCACACGTAAGTCTTGGAGATATGATGAGGCAGATTGCCATCGCTAGGCTTCCCATTTGTGATGACCAATGGGATCGTTTGGAACACAGCCGTCATAGCCATAACATAACCATCGCGTCTTCTCTCCTTGACGTGAGGTTCTTCACTATTCTCTCCATACATCCTCCCTGCGGATTCGTCCATCTTGAAAGGCCTGGGACGAGTATCTGACACAGCAAAGATGGTCAACACGGCTTCACAGCTCGCGGCCGCTGGCTTCCTCCTGGCCAACGTCGCCACACTGGCCACGGCGGACCCTCGCGTAGTGTCTATGCCCATTGCGCGATCAAATCAGCCAAAGCTCACAAAGCGTGCAAGCACTCCTTCGGCTGTGAGTCTGCGAAACAATGCGACTGGCGGCTTCTACTCCATTTCAGCCCTTATCGGCACGCCCGGCCAGAACATCTCATTTCAGCTAGATACTGGATCCAGCGATGTGTGGATGTTCAACCAGGATGCCTACAATTCTTGCAACCAGCAAGGACTGGGGTGCATAGGTGGATACTGTAAGTCACGCTCAAGTTGAGATGTCCAGGAACGAGAGCACAAAGCTGACCATTTGCTCAGTCGACCCATCGAAGTCCAGCACGTACATCTCAAATGGAACTGGAGGCTTTACTATCGAATACGAAGACTCGACTGGTGTCAGCGGCAGCTATTTCACCGACGTCCTTCAGCTCAGCAATGGACTCAAGCTCACGAACCAGACCATGGCGCTGGCCACCACCGACTCTGGAATCAATATCGGCATTATGGGTGTCGGTTTCGACACTGATGAGTCTATCGTCGGCGAGAACGGCACCTCGCCTTACCCGAGCATTATTGACCAGATGGTCAATGAGGGTATGATCAACACACGAGCATACTCACTCTACCTGGACGACCTGGAAGCATCAACTGGCACGATCCTCTTCGGTGGCTACGACACGTCGAAGTACTCCGGCAACCTCACGGCCTTGCCAATTCAGAAAGACTCTCAAAGCGGAACGATTGACAGCTTCAGCGTCGTCTGGTCTCTTCTCGCCGTAACTGACTCCACCGGCACGACTTCGATCGGTGGCAGCACGTTGCCAGTCGCCGCTGTCCTGGACTCGGGCACCACTCTTACCGTCGTGCCACAAGCCATCTTTACACAGCTAGCTAACTACTTTGGTGCGGAATACAGCCAGGAAGCTGGCGGCTACTTCGTTCCGTGCGCCCTTGGATCCGGTAGCCTGAACTACCAGTTCGGCGGCTCCAATGGACCAGTCATCAACGTCGAATTCAGCGAGCTCGCCATCCCGATCGATGGCACTAACGGCAAGCCTCTGCAATTCGAGAACGGAGAAGACGCATGCGAGTTCGGTATCCAGCCTGACGAGGGCGATGGCGTTTACCTGCTCGGCGACACTTTCCTGCGGTCTGCATACGTCGTCTACGATCTCGATGCAGACACCGTCTACATTGCGCAAACGAAGTTCAACAGCACCTCCTCCAATGTTCAGGAGATCCAATCCGGCACCGCAGCCATTTCTGGTGTGACAACCGCTTCTGGTGCGAGTGTCGCGCAGACAGCATCCAGTGCAGGCTATGCGAGCGCGAGCGCAAGCGCACATGCAGGTACTGCAGGTGGTCTTGGTGGTGCCTCGAGTGCTTCTTCAGGATCAAAGACACTCAGTGGCACCAGGACGACTCTGGCCGGAGCAACGTACACGAGTGCTGGCGCGGCGGCAAGTGGCGGCAGCGGCAGCGGCAGCAGCAGCACATCCTCATCGTCAAAGAGCGCTGCTCCAGGCGTAGGGCACTTTGCCGATGTGACTGCTGTGTTCACAGTCGCTGGTGCCGTGGCATTGCTGGTCGGCGGTGCAGCGATCATGTTGTAAGAGAAACGGACGACAGTATAAAGTAACAGTATAACAGCGAACATAGGTACGAAGATTACGATTACTTGAGGTAGACCTCTTCAATACTGCATTGCATGTATAGACCCAGCTTCAGCTACTCTTCCCACCACTTCCAGCCTCACCTCTAGCGTGCCGACTCGCGCCCTCATGATTGACCTTCTTCAGCGGTCTGTACGCCGCATCCCACATCTGCTCCCTGATCCACTCCTCCAGCTCCGCATCCTCTTTCGGTATCTCCTTCTCCTGTGCCAAATCATCTTCGACCGCCTGCTTGATGACTGCAGCTGCGATCTTCACACTGATCTCTCGTACATCTTGCACATCTGGCAGGAGGCCTGCATCTGGATCTTTGAATGCTGGAGCTTGCGCGGCGAGAGCTTTGACGGCTGCGACTAGCATCTTTGGTGTCATGAGCTTCGCTCTGCTCAATACTGCGCCAAGGCCGATGCCTGGGAACTGCGACTATTTGTTAGTGGGCTGGATGTGTGGATACGGCCTCGGAACTTACAGTGGTGGAGTTATTGCATTCGGCAATCTCGCGTTCTTTGCCATCCTTGGTCTTCACTGGCGGGAATGGCGAGCCCGTAGCCGTGAGCACTTTTCCATCGGTCCACTCGAACAGGTCCTTTGGCTCAGCCTCGTGTAATCTTGTCGGGTTAGACAGCGGGAAAATGATGGGTCGGTCGACATGCTTTGCCATTTCCTGTGCAACTTCTTTGGTGAATGTCTTTGGCTTAGTGCTTGTGCCGATGAGAACATGCGGCTTGACTTTCTTGATAACGTCCAGTAACGACTTTCCGTTTGCATCTTTCCACTCTTCATCTGGTCTGGCGTACGGGTGCTGGGCTGGAGTGAGATCGTCCTTCATGCTCTGCAGAAGCACGCCGGGCTTGTCGACGCAGTAAATTTGCTTTACAGCTTCCTCTTTTGACTTCCCGCTCTCGACAGCGATAGCATCCAGGATCTGATCTGCGATACCCGTGCCTGCTGTACCTGCGCCGAACATCACAACGCGCAGGTCTTTGAGCTTGTAATTTGCCACATGGCAAGCGGCATAGATCGCAGCTAACGTTACACAGCCTGTGCCCTGCACATCGTCGTTGAAGCAGGCGATCTGTGGCGTATACTTGTCCAAGATCCGTCGAGCGTTGGGTAGACCGAAGTCCTCGAAGTGAATATAGGCTTTTGGGTATCGTTTCCGACAGGTGTGGACGAACTTATCGACGAAGGCGTCATATTCCTCACCTCGAACTCTTGGACGTTGCAGTCCAAGGTAGAGCTCGTCATTGAGCAGCTCATGGTTGTCGGTGCCAACATCGAGAACCACTGGGAGCGTACGGCTGGGGTGGATGCCTGCACATAGCGTGTAGATCACGAGTTTCGCGACGCTGATCAGGATGCCGCCCACGCCTTGGTCACCAATGCCTAGAATCTGCTCGCCGTCACTGACTACGATGATGTCGACCTCATCACTGGGTGCACGATCTAGCGCTTGCTCCATGGCGTCAGGTTGGTCGATGGTCAGAAAGACGCCCTCTGGCTTGCGAAAGAGCCTGCTATAGTCTTGAATTGCTTCGCCCTCCGTAGGGGTGTATATGATCGGGAACATTTCCTTCAGGTGATCCTGAATGAGGCGGTAGTAAAGCACTTCATTCTGTTCCTTCATGCTGGTCATGAAGGTATTCTTGCCGAGAGCTGTGCTCTTATTCTGATACTGCTGGTAAGCTCGCTTGACTTGCTCTTCAAGGGTGTTGACCTTCGAGGGCAGAAGCCCAACGAGACCGAAATGTTCTCGTTCATGTTGAGGGAAGGCAGAACCTTTGTTGAGATACGGTGTCTGAAGCAACGCAGGCCCTGTGACTGCGCACTCTTGTGGCCCAGAAGTAGATAATGGAAGATGTCCAAATCTTGGATGCTTGGCGTCCTGCTTGGCCATTGGTGATGGTGTTCGCGAGAAGGTCCGTGATGCCTGTCGATGTGTTGACCAAGCTCCGAACTTTAGATTCCGTTGTTGCTGGGAGCGCAGACGGTGAAGCATCTGAGAGTCAGGCGGATTGAATGATCATTCACTTGGCTTTCAATACTTCGACATATTCTTATACGTGGTCAGTGAGCTCTAGACCACCTCATACAGGACAATAGCAGAACGTCTTCACGGCAGGATGAGGATGAAGGACTGACGCAAGATGACGATCCACCAGAAACAAGCTTTCCAAGCTTGCCGAGATCCCTGCTAGTGCCGAAATACATGAATGCACAATACAAGTGCACATTCTCATGCTTGTACTAAAACAACGTAATACTGCACCAGGTCACATCAGGACGATTCCTTGCGAATTTGTGGAACTCAACACCGATGCGGCAAATTTTGCCCGCTCAAAGTGTCAATTTTTTCAACGATCTGGCACCATAGTATTGCTCTTGAAGATAAGTGATATTTCAGCGCCTGGAAATGCTGCGGTCGTTCTCGCAGAGCCATTGCGGCCATGCGCCTGGCGCCAGTCTCCACGTGAGAGTCTGACGCTTGCAGTTTCTTGGGTTGAGATCATCGTCATTCGCGTCTTACGAGGAGTCCTAGAGGATAGCAGAGCAGTGCATACGGTAATTCGAGGGCACGGTGTTGGATCGGCGGAAAGATGGCCGGTTGTGCGATGAGGCAGAGCCGCTGTACTCTATGGGGTTTATCACTGCCGTCGAGAGGAAGATGAAAAGATGCATCTGCCTCGTTGGTAGATGCTGATGGTCAGTGGTCTTTGAGCTCCTGACCAAGTCAATTGTTGCAACGATGCCTGCCTTGGAGTCCAAATGACTGCGAAACGATCGCGAGAGACTGTCCATCGCTCTGCATTTTGGCAAAGCAAAGCAAAGCAAGCAGTCCGCCTGACAAAAACAAAACCGCAGTGACCAATGCTTGATCGGCATGATCGACCCCAATGATAGTATGTCTACCGTGGTCTTGCAAAGCTGGATTGTAGCATGGAGCTAGCGCTCGAAATCCTGACTCATCCTTCCTTCTTGTGATATACATGCTCCAGCTCCAGCTGGTGAGAGGCCCACCGGGCGCATTTGAGATGAAATAAGGAAAGCATTACCATCTCAAAATGCATTGGTTTCCGTGTGAATGACAGTCCAAAGGTATGCATTGATGTCGGCCGTGGTCCAGACTGCAAGTATCAGCCCGTTGCACAAATACTTCCTGGGTATTTGCGTAGATAAATCTGAAGTCATGTGACGCGGCAATGAGCCTATAGACATGTCCAATGAAGCATCGGGAAGCCAAAGGCAGCGCGGCCCAGCTGCCGCGCTTGGATCAGTCTAGCACGCCGGAGAGGTCGACTGGATCGGCGCCTGGCATAGTCAGGCCCAGCGAGGATGACTCGTGTGTCCAAGGAATCCATCATGTTGGCAAACCGTTGGCGGAAGAAGGAAGAGCGCTGGGTCAAAGCTGCTGCGCCGAAAGCTTGTTGTGCCTCAGGCACCAACGACCCACTTTATAATGCGCATCCATCCCGACTCACCGACCTCGCCGCCACAATGCCCTTGCGCTGCGTGTACCAGGCAACAACCATTATCGTGCGCTCATCAAAACCATGATCACACCGCCACGCTGCAGAAACTGGATATGAGGCTATACTCTCTTTGAAGGTCCTATCATGGCTGCGGCGATGCAGCATGTACTTGCCACCCCGCCGGCGTTTGCAGGAGAGATCCAGGAAGCGCTGGGACCCAATTCAACTGGCAATGCCTACGACTACTGCTTTGGACATCCGTGGGATACACGAGAAGCCAAATTCCGAGAATGCTTCCTGCCCATCATCCCCGCCGTGCCAGCGGGCGTGGCAGCCATCATTCTTCTTATTCAGATCATTCGCCTCGCTATACCATCAAAGTGGCGGCCGAGATGGACCAGACCATTCATTGAGGAGCATGATGACGCCGTCAACGAAGACATGGCATCAGTGCGACGCAAATGGAGCGTCTTTACAGTTGCCTTGCTGATATTGGCGCTGTCGGGGCTTGTGCTTTCGGTAGTCCATACTGTATTGCTTTCTTCGAGTCGCATACAGCTCGTGCCCAACTCGTCACTTGCGCCGCTATCTCTGTCATCCATAGCGACATGGCTCGTTGCTTTGAGCTTCATCGTGATTTACCGGCCGAGGCAGGCACCGATCGGCATCCTCGTTATCTTGGTGCTTCAGCTGATCCATCAAGCAATCATACTTGCCAGCAGCGATGGCTCCGAGACAATCATCTACAGTCTTCAGATCGCCACTACGTCTCTGAGCATTTTGGTCATTCTGGCGATGCCTCTGCGAGATCAGACCCTCCCTGCAAAGGACATCAGTGCTCCCGGTACAGAGCCTACTTCAAGCCTGCGCAGTCCTGAGGACAACCTGAGCCTGTGGCAGTTCATGACGGTATCTTGGATGGGTCCGCTTATCCGCATTGGCAGTAAAAGGCAACTTGAAGATGAAGATGTGTGGCAGCTTGCCTACGAATTCCAGCATAGACGTTTGCACGATAGTTTCAGAGTGCTGAAAGGAACAGTAGTGCAACGGTTGTTGAAGGCGAATGCTATCGATCTCGGCATCCTCACTTTCCTAGGTATCTTGGAAATGGTTGCCCAGTATGCTGTGCCCGTGCTCTTGCAGCAACTACTGGCATCAATGGAAGATCCGACGTCCCCAAAACGCGCAGCCATTACATATGCTGCGTTGCAATTGGGAGCGAGGCTTGTGGCTGCGCAGTCAGGAGTGTTCAGTCTGTGGTTTGGACGACGATGCTATGAGAGATCGCGGGGTGAGATGATCACAATGCTGTACGAGAAGACCCTGGGCAGAAAGATGGCATTTCAGAAGCAGGAAGTCAATGAGGCAAAGCAGGACGGCGGCGAAGCGCACGAAGACGGGACGCAATCTGAGACTGGCGATGTAGAGGCACCCGATAAACGCAAACTGCCATTTTGGACTAAATACTTGGAGCATGTCACTTCACTGTTCCGACGGCCTGACGCACCAAAGCCCGCTAAAGAGCCTGCATCCATGGGCAAGATTCTGAATCTTATGCGCAATGATGTGTATGAAGTTGCGCAACGATTCTGGGAATTTCAGCAACTCATCACCAAGCCTTTAAGCTGTATATTCTCAGTTGTGCTTGTTGTTCGGTTCCTGGGCTGGTCCTCATTGCTCGCGGTTTTGGTACTTGCTTTCGTGCAAGCGCTCAACGCAGTCTTGGCTCGAGTGATGATCTACTTCGAGAAGAAGCGCAGATCGGCTACAGACAAGAAGCTGTCTGTGATTTCGCAATTCGTTGAGGCCATACGACATCTTCGGTGGTACGGGTGGCAAGGCGCATGGCTCGAACAGATCTTGGAAGCTCGGCAGAAGGAGCTGAATCTGAAGATTGTGACCAACCTCTGGAACATACTGATTGCGTTCACCAACACACTTTCGCTGGACCTGACACCTGTGGTAGCCTTCTTCGCATACACTGTCATCGCAGACCAACCTCTGCGGATTGACGTGGTATTCCCGGCAATGACTTTGTTTCAGATGATGACTCAGGCCATGCGCGATCTGCCGAACTTGATCATTGTACTTGTGAATGCATGGGTTGCCGTGGATCGTATTGAAGACTTCATGGCGGAGCCAGATAAGCAAGAGATGAACACCGAAGCTCTCATCGGCGACAGCATGGCAATAGAACACGGCTCCTTCGCTTGGCCTGGTGTTGAGTCAACAGTTCTGAAAGACATCAACATCTCATTTCCTGTAGGCTTGACAGTGATTTGTGGAGAAGTTGCTTCAGGAAAGACCGCACTTTTGCAAGCGTTACTTGGTGAACTCGACATGCTCGAAGGTCGCCTCTATCGCCCAGCGGAGCCAGTTGGCTATTGTGCGCAGACGCCTTGGCTGCAAAGTATGAGTATTCGAGAGAACATACTTTTCTCTGCCCCATACGAAGATAAGCGCTACAAAGATGTGCTTGATGCATGCGCCCTGACGCCGGACCTCGCGGAGTTCAAGGCAGGCGACCTCTCGTTGATTGGTGAAAATGGTATTGGGCTTTCCGGTGGACAAAAGGCTCGAGTGGCTCTGGCCCGCGCTGTCTATAGCCGCACCAAGATCCTCCTGCTTGACGACCCATTGTCAGCCTTGGATCAGCAGACTGCTGAGTCTATCGTGCAGAAGTGCTTTGCTGGCCCTCTTCTCCAAGATCGGACCGTGGTCCTGGTAACTCATCGCACCGACCTCGTCCTTGGTGTGGCCAGTCAAGTCATCAAGCTGGACAGCGGCAAGGCTGTTGCCTTGGATAGTGATGGCGCATCCGCCGATCAACTCCATCGTATTGCTTCTCATCAGTCAACAGATGCCGCGAAAGATCAAGCTGCTCTTGACAAGCAGACAGCCGCTGCCGTTCCCGAGAAGTTCATCGAGGACGAGCATCGAGAACATGGCGGAGTCAAAGCTGCGGTTTACTTGGAATACATCAAGGCTGGTAAGCTGAGGTGGTGGGCAGTGTTGATAGGCGCGCTTGCTTTGTATCGGGTGATAGCAATCGGTGAAACCTGGTTCTTAAAGACATGGGCGGAGGCATACGACACACGCTCAGAGGTTCAGCTGTTTGTGCTCAACGACGAGGTTGTCACAGCGGATTGGCACCCATTCGGTGACTTGCCACCTCCGGAAGACAACATCAAACCATGGCTAATCGGCTTCTTCTTGTTGGCACTTGGGCAGTCGTTGTCTTATGTCCTCACGCAGGCCATCATGCTGGTCATCGTCTATACTGCTGCTCGTCGAATGTTCCGGGACATCATGGATAAAGTCGCCCACGCTTCCTTCAGGTTTTACGACACCACACCGGTTGGGCGTTTGATGAATCGCATGACTTCTGACATTGGAGTCATTGACGGGAACATCAGTCGACAGTTCCAGGCTGTTGCGTGGCTTGGTATTTCACTGGCATCCTCCATCATAGTCGTCGCATCCGTGACGCCGGTATTTCTGGCCTTTCAGTTCGTTTTGATTGCGGCCTTTGTGCTAATTTTCAGGCGCTTCCTGCCAACCTCGCAAAGTCTTCGAAGACTGGAGATGGTCTCACTGACGCCGCTGATGTCCAACTTTGGTGCTCTCTTGAACGGTCTCACTACTGTGAGAGCCTTCAATGCTCAGAGTCGCTTCCAGGACAGAGTGATTGAGGTTGTCGATACCTTTCAGAAGATGGATCACTTCTACTGGAGCCTGCAAGCATGGCTGATGTACCGCTTCGACGCTCTATCTGCGACCTCGACGTTCTTGCTGACGTTGCTGGCACTCGTCACCGGTCTGTCACCTGGCCTCACGGCCTTCGTACTCACTGCTGCGGCCAAGTTCGTGCTCGCGACTCATGGCCTTTGTCGACAGTACGGTGAGCTGCAGATGCAATTTGTGTCGGTCGAACGTGTTGTTGAGCTCCTTCATGTCGACCAAGAACCGAAGGGTGATGTCAGTCCACCTGCATGGTGGCCGTCATTCTCAGGAAACATCAAATTCAATGACGTCGTGATTAAGTATGCGCCGCACTTGGATCCTGCGCTCGCCGGTATCTCCTTCACCATCAAAGGCGGTTCGAAGACAGCCGTGATCGGTCGGACTGGGTCTGGGAAGAGTACGCTTGCACTGGCGATGCTCGCTACAATCCTGCCATCGGAAGGCCAGATTTTTGTTGATGGCATGGATCTTGCAAAGGTCGACAAGCAGCTCTTGCGAACAAGAGTGACCTTCTTGGCTCAAGATCCGGTGCTATTCCCAGGAACGATGCGTGAGAATTTGGATCCAGTCCAAGAGCACTCGGACGATGCTTGCGAGCTGGTGCTGAAGAGAGTATGCGACAGGCAGGGCTGGACTCTTGATACGAATGTGGAAGCTGGCGGCCGCAATCTTAGCCAAGGGCAGAGGCAGCTTGTCGGGCTTGCTCGGGCAGTGCTGAGGAGAAGTGCGATCATCATTTTGGACGAAGCGACAGCCTCGATTGATCGGGAGACAGCGATGCAGATCCAGCAAGTGATGCAGGAGGAGATGAGGGAGAGTACTGTGATTACTATTGCGCATCGGTTGGAGGCAGTGAGGAATGCTGATTACTGTATCGTGTTGGGCAAAGGTAAGATCCTGGAGCAAGGCGCGGCAGCCGAGATGCTGAAGGAGCATAGAGATGATATGGTGGATGATGCTGATGATGATGATGCATGATCTTGTATTTGCTGGCTATCGATGACGTTCGTGGCGATTGATGGCTTTGACGGCAGTGATGGCTGTTGACGGTGGTGATGGTTGTTGACGTTGATGACTTGATGCCCGCGGAGGTTGACGTGTAGTGCTCCACTCGTATGTATCTCTTGTGGACTTTGCACTCAGCTCGGCGGATCGCAGGTCAGTCCTCTGGAGTACGGTATTGTGCCTTTGCTGCCAAGAGGTTGTCTTTTCGAAAAGCCCCGGTTTTCGTCGTCCACCAGCACTATCCTCAGCCCTCCTCTTCCATTATCTATGAGCCTTTGCTTCATTCCAGGCCAGCAGAGTGACACCACAGCTTCCGGCAGGACAAAACCTTCGTCGTCAACATGGGTGCTTATAGCGTCCTCTCTTCCCAGACGGACACCAAAGCCCGGCACCATGGCATTGACCCCTCGCTCCGTGGCTTTTGCCAGAATCTGCCATGCAGGACCATGCGCGCCCTTCAAGCCGATCTCCTCCGATGCGTCCCACTCACATGCCGCATTGCAGCTACCCATGCAGGTCGTGAGGCAGATGAATGCATGGACACACTCGTGGAGGATCGTGCCCATCACGTTCTCACCGCTGCCCCACGGGCCCTGGACATCGCTCGCGATCTGGATCTTCACACCCACAACGATCTTGCCCTGATGCGGCTAGGGAAAAGTCTCCGTCTGCCCAAGCTTCCCGGGCATTTCTCTGCTTGTGCAATGCTCGACTTCTATGTCGTTCATTAAGCCGAGGAAAAAGATGTCTCCGAACAATTGAACGATCTCCTGAAGCATGGAGAAGTTGCCCAGGGCCAGCCGTGTCTTGTAAATCCAAGCACGCTCTCGGAGAGTTGCCAATGCAGCCAGCTGCGACTGGTTCCACTCAGGAACGGGCCTGTAGAAAGACTTGACCGCTAGCCTTGTAGCTTCGAAAAGGCGGAGATGAGCCATGTCTGTCAATAGTCGTTTTGCAAGCAGATCAGAAGGTGGAGGAAAGGCTTGAACAGGAGTATTGTGCGAGGAGAGTCACAAGGACCGAAAGTAAAGGTGGTGGCAAAAGTTCACCTACTTAGATCTGCAGCACAAGACAATGGAGGCAGCCGAGTAGCCGCAAACCACAGTTGAATTGATAGTTCACACGGACGGCAACCTCCAGCGATCAGAAACACCGATAATGCATGCGAGCAATTGACCACAAAACACACGGCAAGAAGCGAACCAAAGCCAGTAACGCCACGGAAGCATAACCTGGACGCACTACCAGACGCAGGCATGGACGAGAAGGAAGTGAAGGCTTGGGACAAGAGACAGGAGCAAGACATCGGCACGGAAAGGCGCTGGCCATCGAATCTGACGCTAATGCCACAGGCAAAGAGGGAGGAAACGATGTGAGACCTGATAATCGATGGAACGATGGTCCGCGAGACGAAGACATGCTTGACTGCTTGCTCATCGCGAGATGCAATCGGTGTGCCTGCTCGTGGCGTGTACAATCACAACAAAGGCTCGTCGAGCTTGCCGGCTCTTTTGACCTTCTGGCGCCACCAATTGCACATGCTAATGTCCTTCGCTCCACGTCGTGATGCCATTGCTTGTTGTTGTATTCTGCCCTGTTTCTGCCAAGCCTCCCTTACGCTTTCCGAGAGCACCCTGTCGTGTATCGCGCCGTGCCATCTCTTGTTTCGTTTCTCTTAGACCAGCATTTCTGCCCGAACTCTGTGCTGTGGTAGCAAGATACGTCTTAGACCAGTCTCTGCGAGCGGACAGGGCTCAAGCGGTGACCCTCGCAGGTGTGGCTGCATCGGTAGACGGTATAGGGCCAATGTGTCTTGGCTTGCCTGGTCCGTTATACTTAGGGCCTGCGAAACGTGAGGATATAATGCTATTGGCAAGATTTTTGTGGAGAAGGGAATCGATGGTTGTATTGGAGGCAATGTTCGAATGGCGCGATGATTTCGTGACGGTTGGTGGTCTACGGGAATTGAATAGGTCTGCTGGTCAAAGGAAGGTACGAGCTGTAGTGCTGGTTGAAACGTTTGGATGCGGGTGGACGAAGCCTTGATATTTCGGAGCGGTGTACGCACGAAACGTAACGTTGCTGGATAGAATATGTCCCTTGTTCTTGGTATCCTCAGACTCGCCTTCTGCAGAGAGATTCATGTCAGGCGAGCCGGGCGAGTGGCACAATCAGATCATCAAAGCCTTTCGTATGATCGAATGAGCTTGGGGAACGGATGCGCTTGCAAGTTATAGATACGTAGGCATCGACAGCGAGTGTTTGGGTCCTGGCACATGCCACGTCGAGCATCGCGGATTTTGGCTGCTACCACACTTGCATGCGTCTGGCTAAGTCACACAGGAGTGCATTCGATCTGGCGTTGATCAAGAAGAGGCACGGAATACTAGACCTCCAACACATCTAATGACCAGTACATCGTCTACAGGTAGTAGGGAAACAGATGCTGCGCGTGAGCAGGCAGGGGAAAATGGCTTGAAAGTGATCAACTTCTTCTCAAGATGCTCGCGTTGCAGGCATGCTCATGAAAAAGGGCGGGACGCACACTGGAGGTAGTGCAATACCAGAGGCATCCCTTGAAGTACAAAAATAGGAAGCGCAAGGCTTCACTGCGATCCCTCGAGGACCTGCCCGTAGGCAAGAACCTGTTGGAGAACCCGCCGATTAGCAGGTGATTAATATGAGAGAAGAAGAAGAAGGATTGCAAGGGAAATTTCGAAACTTTTATACATTCAAAAGACGCTAGTGCGGCACATCCCTTGTGAGTGCCTCACCACCTGAGGCAACCATTGAGAATGGTTGCTGGGGTCTCAGGGTGTGAGTCCTGGCCTATTGGGCAAGCACGTGCTTATTGACTGACGGGTAGGGGACGCTATATTTCGGCTCACCTCCGATGAGAGTAGCCATGTCCACAGGCAAGGCATAGGAGCGATGATGAAGTGCTTCGCAGGCTGGACTGCCTTCTAACAGACCCTATGTAGCCATTCGTAGCCATCAGGTAGTCTCACGATGATCTCGTGCCAACATGTTAGGTAGAGGCGCTCGAGCAGAGCTTTTCGTTCCCCCTAATTCATCGAGTACCATCTACTCGTCCGCAGAAGCGACCAATCGAGCAACGAGCGTGGGAATCATATTACAATTTACAGGCTATCGCCGAATGCTCTGACAACTCGTATAAGAGGGGGAAACCTCAATGACTTTGGAAACGAAGTTTCCCAATGTGTGTGCGAGCCTGCGACGACCGATGCGTCCTGAAGAGAAGAGGTAACATATTGAATCGCGACTCACGCAGGCTCCAGCCCACCGATGCATACCGAGACAGTCCGTCACTCTATCCCATGGGCTTGAGCGCACATTACGCTCGCGTCGATCGACATAGTACAATCATTCAACAAAGGAATCAAGTTCGCGCAAATCGACGCTTACGTCAAAGCACTCATATCGCTCACAAACAACAAAGGACAAAGGCAGTAGGACTTCCGCAAAACCCAACGCCCGATCAATTCTTCGTACTGGCAATCCATCATGGCCGCGGGCGGAGAACCCACCAAAGCGCATGACCATCAGGAGAAGGAAAAGAAATGGCAGGAGACACGGGTGTCGTGGGAACATAAAATCAATACAGTTCATACAAACAGCCAAGAGTCTGCCCGTCGGACACGATTCTACGAGCAAGCTTCAGATATTTTCGACGCCCTGCACGTAGTCGTTGCTCCTCCCAAGGTCATTGACGAGATTGGCTATATCAAATGCAAGAAGCGAGTATTGGCCTGTAGGTTCGCCATTGCCGCTTCAAGATGGTCTGAGCAGTACTTTGCGAGCAGGACTGCTAAGCAAGAAAGTCTCGCCAAGATTGCTCGTACGATGTCCACCGGTTTGAGCAGCATCGATGATGGCAACACTAGTCCTATACTGCCAGATTAAGTGTCTGTTTTCGATCGCGCCTTACAGCCGGATGCTGATGCCGTCGACAATCAAGATCGATCCGTGGTCGCCAGCAACCATCAAGATCAATCCGCGATCGCCAGCGACCATCAAGATCGATCTGCGATTGCCCACGAGCTTGGATTTGGAGGAGAATGAGTCAGCATTGGTGGCACGTGGATCTTCCAGGGCACGTTGGGTCAAGGTGGTCTCGGACACGCAGGTCTCTGGGCCAAGTACGATACGAATGGACGAAGGACCGAGGTAGGTGTGATGGGATACATAGGAGGCTGTTGATGTGATGCTGAAAGTGCAAGCAGGCAATAGTCGTCAAGGAAACATATCTTTCGGAGGCTGATTGGAACGACGAGTGGTTTTGGCAAGGAAATCCAACCGAGCGCCTGCCACTAGAGGTTTACATCCATCGAAAACTCTCATCTTGTCCTGGCGCACGAAACATCGTGACGTTTCGCGGCCATTCCATACACGACTCGCATCGTATGTATAGGATTTACATGGAGTACTGTCGACATGGGGACTTGGAACACGTTATACAACAGCATGCATTGTTGACCAGAGCCAAAGCAGCGGATGGGAGCGACTTGCCTCAAGTGGTGACGTGAGTGCCTCATGTAGAAGACGGCTCTGCTGTATTGACTGACAGACAACAGACACATACCTGAGCTGGCTCTATTGGGCATCATAGAGCAGCTGCTCGCAGGTGCATGCATCATCAGGGGTGGCCGAGTTGGTCCAAAGCTCAACGAATGGGGGACAATCTTACATGGCGACATCAAGCCTGAGAACATCCTCCTTGCCGAGAGAGACGAGCATACGTAACCATATCTACCACAGCCTAAGATTGGAGACTTCGGGATTTCCAAACCGGCCAAGGACCCAAAAGACGCGAAGAAACTGCTCGGTAACGGCACCGAAGCACACATGGCGCCAGAGCAAATGAAGTACAACAGCCCACAGCTTAACAACAAACGTGGCATACCAACTCCGGCGGTCGACATCTACGCGATTGGAAAGACGATGCTATCGCTCATGGAGCTCACGAACAGAGAAGAAACCAAAGCGTACGGCTACGATGTTGCTGCTTACCCGACCGTGCCGATGTCTACGCAAGCATCTTTCTACAGCAACGGCTTGCGACAGTGGATTCAACAGTGCCTTCATCCAACCCCAGCAATCCGGCCTTATGCTGATTACCTCTGGGGCCAGGTCGCGACGGCCACCGAGAGGGCTGCTCACGGCTCGGCCGTTCCACCACCAAGATGGCGGAGCCTACCACCAGACCAGCAGCTTTTGTACAAGGGCTCGAACAGATATGACAAATGGGCCATGTAGAGTCATCGCGCGAGTTAAGTGAATACCCTGGTGGGTAATCGCGCTTTCTCCGCGTTTCCACCCCGGCTGGAAATACCCTATCGATCTGCAAGAAGATCCCCGTAAGATGGAGCATATGCTGAAAGGGTTGGAGTTGAATTCAATGAGACGACGAACTCGAGTCTATAGTTGGCTGGAGCGACGAGTGTTGGCAGCTGAAGTGTGAGCTTGACAACGTTCTCGGCATATGGGTAGCGATGTCGATGTGCTGTCTCAAATGATCGTTGTGATTATTGTTTCGATTCATGCGCTCTTATCTTCGTGAACTTCTCTCTCGCCCCATGCTCATCGTGCTGATCTCGCGTTGATGTTTTGATTTTCGTGGTCTTTCCATTGCTCCAATGTCCTTCAACTCGGCTGACCAGAATAGTACTCTCTACCAACGGCGAGGTGTAATTCACCGCACAAGCAGCAACGCATGTGATGAGGCATTCGATGGTTCCCTTTTTCGTCTCTGTGGCCGGCTCCAGGCTGCTTGTGGGCTCGCGAGGTCGAGTGAGCGCTCTTTCGCTGTGATGATCATACTATCCTGCTTCAGTGTGGGATGCATGTGATGATAAAGGCGCATCCATGGATCACATATAGTTCTGTCATGGCATCGTTCAACCTGGTCTTGTTCATTCAACTCAGTCATACAGAATGGTTTTGCGTCGGCTCCTTCGCGCGGTGATCAACTGGTTTGCTGCTTTTGTTGGCGTCGAGACAATGTAAGCCAATGTCTTACCAAGCTGTCAGAGCAACCTGACCAAAGATATAGCCAGCGATACGTCCAGGACTCGCGCTCCGACAGCGAGCAGCAATTCTTCCTTGCGAATAGCGAGCGAATTGTGCGGTGAGCTTCCTCCAGTCGCAAAACTCGTGCGCAGCAGCCAAAAGAGACGCAAGACCCTGCAAAGCATTCGAAACACTCGATCTGCCGTTCAATGAGCGCTGACAAAAATTCTGGCAGCGAACACTACCGCAATCGTGGTTGAAGCCACCAAGCAACGATATGTGCAAGTTCCTTTGAAAAACCCAATATATACCTTAGCACTTTCTCTATTCAACGATGCCTGCTTCCGTCACGATTTACTGCGCATCACATTTCGGATGCCACAAATGGACTGGCCATGGATTTGATCAACTTATTCGGCCAAAAGCCTGGGATCTCACCAAAGCAAACCATGCTGCCGAGGCAACAGCTGGAGTAAGTCAAGTGCTCGTGGCCGCGCTCCCGGAGGTCTTGTAGCAAGCTTTCTCCAGCGCAATTAAAGAAGATTACCCTCAGAAGAGCCGAGCAACGTTGACAATGCCAAAATCACACACGTTCGACGAAGGAGCCAGCCAAGAAGCAGAAATGTTGCGGCGCATCAACGGACTGGAAGACTCATTGATCATGACCAGGATAGCCGCACTTTTGCTGCTGCTGCACTGCGCCACGAAGGGCATATCTCCGGTCGATGTTAAATGCCTCGCAATCTCCTCGACCGATCGGTGCGCATGCTGGGATTTGGGCTGGCGTGCAAAATTGGCGGGTGAGTAGTGGCGTCTTGCGATTACACGTCCTGCAATAATGTACTGACAGTATCCCTATCATGGACCCGAAACATCATTGCTGGTGGCCAAGGTTGTAGCAGGTCGACGTGAAGTTGAGCAGCAGATCACGTGTCGTCGCGCTTTGTTGCCGAAATCCGAGCTCCGGCCGTTCACCTTGGGACGCGACGACGACTTCCATCTGAACGGCCTCCGGGGACTTCTGCATTCGACATCATCATTCTGGCTTTCTTAGGACGGCGTGTCGCGCGCATATGTCTGAAAATGGCCGATGATGACAGGGGGTTCCAGACATTCGTTGGCGGATTCTCTCTTGCCAAGCCCTCCCTTAGTCCTCAGCGTTCCGTCTCTATCACCACCACTACTACCAAAAGGCGCAAGATCGAGCTCGCGGATGCCGCCACAGTGCCGCTAACTTCAGTCAAGGCACCAAAGCGCGCGAAGTCGCCAGCGAAGAAGCCGCAGACTATCACAGACCGCGCGACCAAGGCTTTCCAGCCGCCACCGACCATTGACGACTCAGTCTCGAAATTCTTCGCTGCCGAATCCACTACTGCAGCAGGTCCCGACCAGCAGAAGCCAAAGAAAAGACGAGCAAAGAAACCAACGTCTACCAAACCACCACCTCCGGTGCTTTACTCTCCCGAAAAGGCCCTACAACAGGCCGAATCACAGCAGTTTTTGTTCGCAACCAGCAGCCAATTAGCAGTAGAGGACTCTCCAAAGCTCATCAGGGAGACCATCGCGGCTGTTGAGGCATCTGAAGTGCCACTCACGGCTCAAATAGCCACCAAATTGTCATTGCAACCTGCAGAAAAGCAGCACTGGACCAGCAGTAGGCGTGACTTCACTGGCGGCATGCTCAGAGACACATCAGGTCTCAAGAAGAAAGCGGCGGCCCCCAAAGTGCCAGTCAAGCAAACGAAGAAAGATGAAGGCTGGACCGTGTTGAGCTCCTCCAGCCCGCCTGCTGCTCTTCTACGGCCCTCAGCACCTGGTGAGATGCCTCTGCAACAGAAAGACTCCAACGTACGTCTTCCCGTTGTACCCAGCCCGGAAAAGCCAGTGCGCAAACGAGGTCGACCGCCGAAGAAGCAACAAACACCTCCTGCAGAGACTCCCTTCACCAACATCGACGAGATCAGTGACCCAGAGTCGCCAGCTACACCCTCACCACCGCGCAGACGAGCGAGCGCATCACCGAATCTACCACCTGCACTTCACTTGAGCCCAGATCGGAGCCTACATGCCACCAATGTCACCACCAGCACCCTCACGACAACAGCGCAGCTCAAAGCGCAAGACGAACAATGGACGTCAGTGTCACAGCAATTGTTCCCGCAGATCAGCAATACTTTGAAAAGCATGCCTCGCTCGACAGATCCAGAAAGGCCGAGCTGGCATCAGAAGATTTTGCTCTACGATCCTATTGTACTTGAAGACATCACGGCCGATCTGAACGAACACGGACTCCGTGTCAGCATTCGGCGACGAAAGGCGAAGGCGGCGGCCAAGAATGGCACGAAGACTGCGAAAGGAGGAGGCAAAGCTATTGCAGAAGGTGCAAATGGTGATGCAGTGGCCGCTGAGCAAGATTTGGATGCAGAGACTGAAGTTGTGGAAGAGCGACTGCAGGCATGGATGGTGCAAAAGTGGTGTGAAGAGCATAGCGTGTGTTGTTTGTGGAAGGAAGGGCTGAGAGGCGGGGTGAGGACGAGATATTGAGCATGCATTTACGACTAACGGCCGAGATGGGTATACTTACCAGCATGATGACACGACATGAGAATGCACTTTGAAGATAGGCGAACAGTAAGTAGGCAGACCTGCTCCAGGATACAGGAGCCATTGAATCATAAGTTTGCGGCTATGCACTGGAAGCTATAGACTGCGAGCTTCCAAAGCTTCGATCCCTGCTCAGATCAAGCTTCCAAGATACAGTCAGGACGCTGCGATTTCCAAATAGTGCACGCATGGTTGCGCTCCCGAGCAAAAGAAACACAATATTCTCTTGCGCCTTGTTGCATCCTAGTTGCCCTATCACCTGCCTGTTCAGGCATAGCTCCGCCTCCTTCGGCAGAAGAAGCTGTCCCATTGAATGCCTCAAGCGCAATCAAGCTACGGCACAGCATTGAGAGTCTTGCTCGCTAGCATCCTTCATTTTCATTCAATCGCTGACATATCCAAGCAAAATGACCAGGAAGCACTCGTCAATACCCTTTCAGTCGCCTGCTCCGAGCGAACAACACTCGGCTAAGCACAATGAAAAGCGCATCGACACCGATCTCCTCATCCCAGGCCGTGGCGATCCCATCAAGAACGGCACCCTCATCTTCGTCTCTCAAGCCGGCACCATCCTCTTCGCCGGCCGCACCGCCAACCTCCCACCACAATATACCGCCCTAACCACTTCCCAGCACGTCCCAGTCCTCATGCCCGGCCTCTGGGACTGCCACGTCCACTTCTTCGGCTCCGACACCGGCGACCTCGACAGCCTCGCCTTACTCCCTCCATCTCTCGCCGGCGTGCGCTCCGCTCGAGACCTCGCTGCCACGCTGAACGCTGGCTATACTTCCGTCCGTGAAGTTGGCGGCTACGGCGTCGATATGGCGAAAGCGGTCGAGGAAGGCTGGATCCCCGGTCCTAGAATCTATGGAGCTGGAGCGCCGATTAGCCAGACGGCTGGACATGGCGATTTGCATACCATGCCGTTGGATTTGCTGCATGATCGAATCAATCATGGGTTGCCGCTTTGCTTGGCGGATGGTATGGAGAGTGCGATTCTGGCTGTGAGGAAGCAGATCCGGAGGGGTGCGAAGGTGATCAAGATTTGTTCGACTGGTGGTGTGATGTCGAGGATTGATAGTCCGACGGCGGCGCAGTTCAATAAGTCGGAATTGGAGGCTATGGTTGAGGAGGCGACGAGGACGGGTCTGCTGGTGGCGGCGCATGCGCATGGGACTTCGGGGATTATTAACGCGTTGAAGGCGGGAGTGAAGACGATTGAGCATGGGAGTTATCTAGATGATGAGGCGATTGCGTTGATGAAGGAGAAGGATGCGATTTTGGTGGCGACGAGGTTTATTCAGGTTACTGGTGTGAAGAATCCGCAGAATATGACGCCAGTGGCTTATAAGAAGATTTTGGTTGTAGAGCAGGAGAATTTGAAGTCGTACAGGGCTGCTGTGAGTGCTGTGCTGTTGATTTGGTTTCCTCCTACGTTGCTCATCATCGCGGCAGATCCAAGCTGGCGTCAAGATTGCTCTGGGCACTGATCTGGGCCTATCCTTTGAAGCCTCCAATTTCAACCATGGCATGAACGGTCATGAATTCGCTCTCGGTATGTGCTTCCCGCAGCGACGTCCCATAGTGTTTGTGATTTTTGCTGATCGTGCCTTCACTTTCTCTAGCGGTTGAAGCAGGCATGACTCCTCTTCAGGCCATCGAAGCTGGCACGGCGACGGCACCAGAGACTCTTGGACCTCAAGCGCCATTGAGCGGGCAGTTGAGGGAGGGTTACGATGCGGACTTCATCGCGCTTTCTGAGGATCCGATCTCCAACATTGGTGTTCTGGCGCAGCCTGAGAAGGTCACGCATGTCTGGAAGGGCGGCAAGTTGTTCAAAGGTGTTGGCAAAAGCATTGCGTTGTGACGTGCTTGTGAATGACTGTTGGTGGCAAGGAGATATGATATATGCCCTCTCAATGTGAGTGTTTCCTCGCTCTCTTTGGTCGATTCTTGCCAATTCGCCTTCTACTGTATGATTGGCGGCCGATGAATGATCGCTCGCGTTCCGGCTGGTGATTGTCTCTCGGTGCTTTTTGGCTTCTTGTTGCATTTGCCAATTGCGTCAGGTCGACGAGTGCTCTCCGTGTGGTATTCATCGGCTGTTGCATTTATTGCTGGCTTGGCTCGCTGATTCTGGAAGTGTCGGTCTGACGAATTTGACAAAGGCAACAGCTTCGACCCCTCCAGGTCGGCGCACGTTTGCCCCGACACTGATGAGGCCGAAGCCCTGCTGGCGAGAAACAAGTCCAAGCAACGGTTGGCTTAAGCGATTGTGGCGTTCACCGCACACATCTTCCGGCATAGCGGAGAAGAGGAGATCGGGTTCCTGGATCTCCATCGCCGTACCTGCAGTACTATTCCTTGACGACGCTGGCTCCCTTGTGGAGCTGCCATTCAAACCTTGGCTTGGTAGTACGTCGCCCGTAGGTGATTCAGTCCCGCCTATTCATCCTCTCCACAATATCGCCGATCCCCTTGCCCAGATCTCCTCCTCTCTGGAACCCCGTCGCCAACATCTTCACCTCCCAGATCATTTTCCTCCTCTTCTTCTTCTCTTCCTCCGCAGTACTCTCATGCTGCTCAATCCTCACCTCCCACCCTTTCTCCCCGTTCTTCAGCTTCGCCACATCGAGCTGCACCTCCACGAAACCCGGAGCCCGGGAGCCAAGGTCTCTCCGAATGCAGAAATTTGTAATGAAGCGCCGAACGCTTCCGCATCCGAAGATGAGATCCAACCATGATCTTACCGCGGTCAGCTCGCTGTCCCGGCCGGTGAGATGCACGGTGAAAGTGTTGCGCTGGCACCACATTTGTAGCGCGTCAGCGCGAAGTTGGTCGTTCACCCGACAGATTGCTGGTACGCCATTCTCAAGACGACCATTTGCAATGTCGAGTGGGTGATCCTCGACAATGCAGAGCTCGCAGATCGCATTGCGAAGCTCTGGTGGGATGGCGAGGAGTGGTGCTGCGGCTGCCATTGTGCTTGTGATTGTGATGCCGATATTTCTTGATGTGGAAATAACACAAGAAGCCGGTTTGTGCAGAGAGATGTCGTTGGAGAAGCTGTATCGAAGGAAAGATCAGACATAAACACCCCAGAATAAGGTTTATTGTGGGTCGAGCAGGGATCCACAACGATCATGAACAATGAGCTAAAGTCGAGAACATAGTTGGAATACCACATAATCTCTGAAGAAGCAGGGAATTCTGATGGTATACAGGACAACAACACAATCACCACACAGACGAAGAAAACGCAGCAACGAGTTTTGCCACGAAGGACATCAAGACCGATAAACACATCACGAGCGAGAGCAACGAAAGCCCACGCGGAGGGGAGACTTATACCATTGCCATATTGCCTTAACTCACACACTCGAAGCATCCATTCATCAACTCGTTCCCCAGCTTAAGCCATCGACGATACCCAAGACTGCAACAGCCAGCCCGAGCACAATGGAAAGAATCGAATCGCACCTCCAAGCATCCATGCCCATAGAATGACTCTTGAGATCCCTCTGGAGCCCCAACTTCTCGAATTGGATGGCATCACAACAGCACCGAATGAAGTTCGATTGTATGCCATGAAGGTTACGTTGATCAGATCCTTAGCCAACGACGAGCTCGCGACCAGCAGTCCTTTGTAGCCAAGACACTGTGACAGAGTCGGGCGAGAGTTCGATGATTGCATCAGATGGTGGCAATGCGAGTGAGACGTAGCGGAGGGACTTGGGGAAGATGACAAGTGCGGTTGGATTGTACATGTATACATACCAGCGCTGATAATCCTCAGACTCCCTACCAAGAGCGCAGGACGCGCATCACCCTGCTCAACAAGCCTGTACAACGACACCCCCGACACGCAATAGCCGTCAACACACCTCCTCCCGCTTCGATCACATCCCCAAACCCGTCCATCCCACCTCAACTATCATCCCCAACAAATCCTCCAAAAATTCATATCAAGCGCAAATCACCCACCCCAACTGATCCGCCGGACCACAATACTGCGATCCACTCGGCGACTTGCCTACACACAAACACGCAAACACACATCAGTACCTCTTACTCCCCACTCACAACCCCCCAGCAACCACAGCAAAAGAGAACAAGAAAAGGGGAAGACTCACTATCAATATCATACCTCGTAGGCCCCCGATAAACACTATACTCGCCCGTTCCGTAATCGTTCTCACCGGATGAGCACTGCGGAACAATGATCACAATCAGCTTCCTACACTCTTCTCTTCTCTTCTCCCTCTATCTGCCATCGATCTCGGGCACGAGGCTTGGGTATCGTGAAAGGGTGGAGGAGAACTTACGCAATAAGTATACAACCCAGCTTGCTCGCATTTTCCATCACCTGCAGTGCCGTGGTTGCACCATACGGCGGTGTATTTGGAGCCGCGTTGGGCGGTGGTGAGGAGGGGGAGGAAGGAGAGGGAGAGGAGGAGGAGGGGAGCGGTGGAGTGCATTGTTGGAGGTTTTGTGAGGGGTGGGACCTGTGTGAGGGGTTTTTGGTAGAGAGATTGACTGCAAGAGGAGCGCGGATGTTGATTTGGAAAGAGGTTTTATTATGTAGGCGGAGGAAGCAGCTCAGACGCTTAGTAGCCCAACGAAAAGTCCGAGAGAAAGATCTCGGCTGCGCCACGTCTTTACCACGCCATGTTTTGGATGTTTCCGACCAAGACTAGGCGAGCCGTTTCCAAGACTGTGATATATGGCGTGCCAAGACTGCTGCACGAATTTTGCTAGACACTGGCGCTTGAAAGGGCAGAGGTGTTCTGAGCGAGCACTCTGCTTGGCGTATTCCTGCATGCAGTAGCCATCGCCACTGTTGCGTTCGCCACATAAGAGGAGTTTTTCACTCTCTCGATGGTCATCTTGATTGTGCTCCGCAGTGATCCTTGGTATCAGACTTCTGGTCTCTGGTGCCATCCCATGGACGAATGAAATCAATGCTTCGGAGAGCGTCCTTGGCAGCTTAAGTTATGGTGAGACCTGTTAGTATGGACTTGCCGGGTACTTGGCGTTGGCATAGGAATGCCGCCCAGTCTATAGCAGCGCCGGGAGAGGAAGACCTCGTCGACCTCAAACATCGTGCCTAAAGCCTCGACCCACAATTCAGCACATTATAGCATGTTGTTGGCATTGAGTCGACCGGGAGACGAATGTCAGGACCTTATGATAGCGAGCGAATATGTCAAAGTGCCGTGGCTACTGATCTGGGCGCAGGAATAGTCCAGTAAGAGTCTGCGGTGCACCATCCCCGGCTAATGTTGATCGAGCAGTACTAGTCATCGCGGTAGCCAGCTGCAACGCTTTAAGAAGAGAGAGAGAGTGAATTTCGGGAATCCAACGTACGAAGGTTGCTTGCTTTCTACACCGCGAGAGCTCCATGCTAGCCTAGAGCACGCTTTCATGTATTTTGGATGCAAGACTCGAGTATTGCGTTGTTTACATGTATGGACCATCTCTTCCCGATTCATATGGGGAGGCGGTCACGGGCCGACGTTTCTCCGTCTGCATGTGAAACGGCGGGGATGGACTTTGAACTTTCTGCGATGCGCGACAATCAATTCCACTTCACAGTGATATCTGTATGCTCTCACCACAGCAGATACACACACACACCCATGATCGACCGATAGCACCAGCACTCACACTCTGCCACCATGGCGACCCTCCCCAAGCTCTCCGAAGAGAGCGAAAACCTATACAATTCCATGATGCGCGCGGCGGAGCAAAGCGATGAGAAATTCCAAAAGGTCTTCTTCCAGCAAGACCTGCAGCTGCTGGCCGACGAAGCCGCCAAGACGCTGCAGCAGCTCATGGGCCTGATCCAGGAACTCACCAATCACTCGCTCGTGCGCACCCTCAAGCAAGAGCGCGCCCTGTGCTGGTCCACGCGCCCGCGCAAGGCGGCAGAGAGCATTCGCGTCTTAAGTGGAGCGGAGAAGATTGTGTACACGACGATTGAGGACAGTCATACCAAGGCGATATGGATGAAGGAGCTGAAGCGCAAGACGGGGATGAGTAATCAGAAGGAGCTGGATCGCTGTATTCAGAAGTTGGAGGGTTTGCGCTTGATTAAGAGCGTGAGGAATATCAAGGCTCCCGCGCAGAGGACGTATATGCTGTATCACCTGGTGCCTAGCGATGATGTCACGGGCGGCAGTTTCTTCGACGCAGGTGATCTGGACGAGAGTCTGATCGAAGAGCTGAGTAATCTCATCATCTTCCACGTCAAGCAGCAAAGCTGGGCCGACGTTAAGAGGAAAGTGCGGCACCATGATACAGAGCACGATCTCGAAAATGGAGATGCAGATGCAGACGGTAGGCAAACAAAACGACGCAGACGCCACACCAACGACATCGAAGACCTCGCCAGCAACACCAAACCCAAACACCGCTCCTCCCGCCACGACCCAGAAACCGACATCCAGATCCTCCAACTCCCCTACCAGGCCTACACCCGCACCTACCCCACCGCCGAAAGCATCCACGCCTTCATCCTCGCTTCAGGCGGGATGCGCCAATCCAAAGCGGAGCAACTCACCGTCGCGGAAGTGCAAGGCGTCATCGACGTACTAGTCTGGGACGAGAAGCTAGAGAAAGTCGGAGGGGAAGGCTACAGGACAGTTAGGGGCGTGAAGTTTCGGTTTCCCGGGACGGTTTCGGAGGAGGATGGTGGGGGGGAGGAAGGAGGTATGGGGAATGGGTTGACGCAGGGGCCGTGTGGACGGTGTCCTGTCTTTGAGATTTGTACGGTTGGCGGGCCGGTGAATCCGGGGAGTTGTGTTTATTGGCGGGAATGGTTGGAGAGGTGAGGTGAGCATAATCGCCACTTCCGATCGATGGTACGGGAGCAGAGTGCAGCTACGAGAGAGAGTTCAGTTGCGGATTATGCTTGTTGAAGCTTTTAGCGAAGGCGTTGGTGGTAACATTGCTATGGGTATTTTCGAAGAAAAAAGAAAAATGCTAAAGACGTCCCTTCTTCTTCTTCTTCTTCTTCTGTTCTCCTCGGGACGAGATTCGGTCGTGCTTGTGAGCGCGAAGGATGTTGCGGCTTTGGTGAGATATGAGGCGGTATACCAGCAATAGAGGCCAGGCCGTTCGGAAGCTTCGCTTTGCAAGGGGTTCGATGTCTGTCACATGGCCGAGCTGGAGCGGGAGAGGACACTGAGAAGATGTTACTGGCTTGCCGGCTCTCTTTTGGTTACTTGACATGAGGCTTTTTTGCAAGAAGAGCACGGCGCGCTAATGAACTGGAAAGTCTATAGCCAAAGTCGGCGGATGATCAGTTCTTCTGGTTTTTGTTTTCTTTTTTGCTTTTTGGCGGCGGACACACTGGAAACGTCTGTATACGATTGTTGAATGAGGGCTACGCATCCCGGGAAATCTCGGAAGCAAAGAAACCAATAGCCCACTCCCAGTAACCCACCGAACGCCATGACTAAAAACCTCCGACGCCCGTCTCTCCCAGCACTTGGTCAAGACACCCCACCCACCCTTATATCACCCCACCAACTCCTCCCTCCTCCACTTATAAAACCTCTCCAAACACTCCCTCCGCTGCCCCTGCGTCCACCCCTCCACCACCAGCGCAAACTCCGTGACGTCCTCATACCCAAGCCACTGCGCCATACTGCAGAACTGCCTCTTCCGCACCTCCACGCCAGGTTTGTATCTATACCTTATCCTGCCTAACCCATCGCCGTGATCTACGCCATCCAGCTCCAGATCCTCAGCGCCGTAGACAGATTCCAGATTCTCATCGCGAGAGGCGGGAGCTTGAGAGGTGGAGGCTTCTCCAAACGCGCGATCCTGGTCGTAGTCCAGATCATTGCCGGCTTTTTGCGCGCGAGAAGAGATTTTGGTCTCGATTTTCGAGGTCCCGATTACTTCTGCGTTTTCGTGAGTGTATTCTACGCCTACGGAGGCGAGGATGGCGGAGACAGGGTCTTTGCGTTTGGGCGCTTTGGCGCGTTTGGATTCGGATTCGCCGGTGATGAAGTCGGCGAGCTGCGACATGGCGGCGTTGGCGTTCTTGTCGTCGAAGAAGGAGTCGGGATCGTCACCGTCGTCATCACTTTGGCTTGGTTCGAAGTCTAGACCAGCGATGTCGACACCGGCGCGGGTCTCGGCGATGTTGGTTTTATTGACGATGTCTTGGAGCTTGACGTTCTCGCTTGCTGGGGCGAAGAGGTTTGTGAGACCAAAGATCTCGCCTTTCATTTCCTTGTTGTCCTGTACGCCTTTGAAGTAGCGTCGCTCGAGTGAGGCGTTGTAGCCGATGTTCGCTTGCTGCTGCTTGTAGATCTGGCGGGCGTAGACAATTTCTTCTACAGTGCCTTTGGAGACAAGACGGTACACTTCGACATCTCTCAGCTGACCAATCCGGTACGCGCGGTCTTGAGCCTGCAGGTCGTAGGCAGGATTCCAGTTTGGATCGACGACCACGACTTTGTTCGCTGCGGTGATGTTGAGACCCACGCCGCCGGCCTTTGTCGAGATGAGAAAGACGAACTTGGAAGGGTTAGAGTTGAACTCGTCGACCACGCTCTGTCGCTCCTTCATTGGCAGACTCCCGTCTAGATAAGAGGTTGTGTACGACGTTGTCATGTCGAAGAGATGCTTAAGCATGGTGAGCAGTTTGACGGAATGGCTGAAGACCAGTACTTTGTCACCATTATCATGCCAGAACCTCAGTAGCTGCTTCAGCACCCGCCATTTGCCGCAAAACTCCTGGTTCGAGAAGTTATGGATCTTGTCTCGGTTCTGGTAGAGATCCTTCCAAGCATCGGGAAGAGCCATTTCCAGTTTCTGAACATCCTTGTCATGCTTCTCCTTATCCGCCTCGCCGCTCGGTAACAGAAGCGCGACATGATTCGCCAAGCTGCACAGCGTGTATAAAGCCGGAAAGACAAAATGCTGCCATTTGCCAAAGCCGTCGATCTCAGCCCTGCAGCACCAGCCTTGCTTCTTCCCACTGCCGCACCAGCATGGTTCAGAGGCGTCCCTGATCGCATGTATGACCTCAGCATCGCAGAAGTTGTTGTAGGCATCGGTCTGAAAATCAGTCATCGGACAAAAGACTACTCGATCGGTCTTCTTGGGCAGTTGATCCTTCAGAAGAGCCTTTGTACGTCGAAGGAAGAATCGTGGCAACAAATTGTTGACCAGCTTATCTGCGGTACGACGTGCCTTCGCCAGCTGCGCATTTGAGGCGTCGTGGCTCTGACCGATCTTGAGAGGAATGCAAATGGTCTGCTTCCACGTGCTGATGGGTCCGAATCTGCCGGGGTTGGTCCAGTTCAGTAGCGTCCAAAGCTCTTCGTACTTGTTCTGGATGGCTGTGCCGGTCATACCAATGCGACACAAAGCATTGACCTTGTTCATCTCCTCCGTAACCTTTGCAACTCTTGACTTGATGATATGACATTCATCAGCAATGACGCAGTCCCACCGCACGGTGTTGACGGCACTTTCGTTGCGCTTGTAGGTATCGTAAGTGGTGATCATGACCTCCAGACGGCCGGACTGTGCCGCAGCCAAGACCTCTTCTCTACCTCGAACGTTGCCGTGATATTGCTGGACATGCCACCATCCCCACTTGTTCAGCTCATTCTGCCAGTTTTCGAGGAGGCTTGAAGGTGCGATGATCAGAACTCTCGGATACCACTTATCGCCGGAATCCCGGACCTTGCGCATGCGCTTCCTGTCGCGTTCGTCGCCAGTCTTGCCAAAGGCAGCTGTCAGGAACGCGATGACCTGAATTGTCTTGCCGAGACCCATGTCGTCTCCGAGGAGGCCGCCTTCCTGGAAGAGAAACAGCCTGTGCAAGTAATCAGCACCCTCGATCTGGTAGGGCCGCAGATACTGCGCGATAGGTGCCGGTATTATGCCTTGCGACTGTCGCATGATCACATCCTCGTACTTGCGCTGAATCATGGACTCTGGAAGCTGTGGTCTCTCTTCCAGGTGCTCCAATCGCTCATCCTCAGCAAACTCAATATCGTCGTAGTCCGGTGGGAACAGCAAGCCAGCATTGCCCAATTTCTCCCGCCTCGTCTTCTGGCGGTCTGATCGGTTCTTGAGGTAATCCGGTAGTGTCGTCTCCATAAGATCTTCATCAGAATTCGCCTCCTCGCCATAGACCTTGTCGCCATTCTTACGCTTGCTCTCCTTGGCAAGATGGAGCGTCTTTCTGCCAACGAGCGAAGTACTCTTTTTGACTGCAGCTTTTGCCTTTCTCGTACTTGCTGCGGCGGCTTTCCTGGCGACAGCTTTGCGCTGCTTGAATTTGTTGTAAGCATCATCTGGTTCCTCGTCGTCGTCAAATGCAATTCGTTCGCCTCCCTCCTTGCCATAGGTCAATTTGCGTTTTTTGCCACCCACCACGTTGCTGCTGACTTCCTCAACACCTGATGAGACTTGCAAAAGATCATCAACTTTGTCATCAATCGAGTCGATATATTGCGACAAGTCAACATGACCGCCGTTCTGTGGCGCCATATCTAGATCGTCGTCGCTGGAGCTGGCTTCGCCTTCGTATCTGTTGACTATCTCCTCCAAGGTTTTTTTCCGGTGGCCGTTTGAGCCGAGCTTGCGTGCAGACATCTTTGCGCATGATCGAACAAGTCTTACACGAGATTGTCGTGAAAGTGTTGTCTTGCACAAACAGATCGTCGTCGTGAATGTCTCAGGCAGCACTCGCGAAAGTGACGCGAAGGAGTGGGGCAAGCACGGCGGGGCTTTGATGGCCGGCGTTACCGGCGATTTGATTAGCTTCCATCAAATCCATTTTCAGAACTGCTCTTGCGCAAACAAGCAGTCGCAACTGCCAAAGCAGTACAATACTCACACACAATCATGCCCGGCCTGGACTCATCGACCTACGCTTTGGCGCATTTGCGCCTTGATGGCCGTCGCTGTCACGAGCTGCGACGTATCCACGGCCAGATCAGCACGCAGTCCTCCGCCGATGGCAGCAGTGTGTTTTCCATGGGCAACACCACCGTGCTATGTACTGTGAGCGGGCCACAAGAGGTGCGGAGAGTCGGAGCGAGGGACCAAGGCAATGTAGCCAAAATCGATGTGGAGATCAACCTGGCGGCATTCTCGCAGACGGACAGGAAGAGGAGGAGCAAAAATGACAAGTATGGAAGGCACGATCATAGCATACTCGAGGCGGTGAGGCTGATATCTTATATAGGCGTATATCAGAAATGTCATACACCATCTCCAGCGCTTTCAGTAACACCCTCTTCACCCACCTCTACCCGCACAGCACCATCACCATCAACCTACATGTCCTTTCCCAAGATGGCTCCTTGCTCGCAGCATGCCTGAACGCATCCACTCTAGCACTCATCGATGCCGGCATACCTATGAGCGGCTACATTGCCGCCTGCACCACCGGATCCACCGCTGCCTACGCAGACAAGGAAGAGGAAGCAGACCCTGTGCTGGACTTGAATGGTCTGGAGGAGCTGGAGCTGCCCTTCTTGACTATCGCGACTGGAGGCGGCAAGAATGGTAGTGGTGACGAGGAGGACAAGGTCAATGTGCTTATCATGGAGACGAAGGTCCAGATGGCGAGGCTGGAAGCGATGATCTCCGTTGGTCTGGATGGGTGTAAGCAGGTCAAGAGTATTCTTGATGGCATTGTGAGAGAGCATGGGAGGAAGGTGCTGGAGTCCAAGGTCAGCTGAAGGAGGAAAGTTGCTTGAAAAATGGGTCAAGCAGCATGCAGCAAGACATGGTGCTGCTTGACAAGTAATTTGGTCTGAGGGCTGGTCACTGGAGTGACTCCAATTCCCAGAGGGATGGCTCTGTGGTTGGTGGAATGACTAAGAGAGTCACTCTGAGGACGCAGTCATTGATTCTCCAGAAAGCGCAAGAACGCGCAGAATGAGAGATTGTGGCAGGCATTAAGATCCTCAGAAACGATCATCGCCAGAGCAGTGCAGTTCGCTACCATACTGCACACAAGGAGACGATTTTCCGGCACAATATTCAGTCGCGAAACGACGGGAGCACATCAGATAGGCCAAAGTTACTGTGGACACCCGAACCGATTTCGGCAGCGCACCCCACCAACACGATACAATCTCAGGACACGAATCAATATTGTCGTCAGAACCGCACCAAATGAGTCATTCATGCGGGTGACACGTTCCTATATACTCCTCTAGACGCTACTAGACGCTCACTGTAGACATTTCGCACATGTCAGCTCACCGGATCTCTGCTGCTTGAACTTGCCGGAATTGGAGACTTGTACAATGGATGGTACTAAATCGCACGAACCATCTTCACGACCCAGCCCAGAAACAATACAAGAAATACCAGGCATTACCGTTCCAGCCAATTCCGAACAGCCAGCTGCCTTCTCTGAAGATGCAGACCTCCAACCGTACTCTTTCCCAGGCCCAACCATAGACGGCAAAGCAACAAAACTTACACGCTATGAACCACAACAACTCATCGACTCACCCCTTCTCCAGCCAATCTTCACACTCACCAACGATGCCTACTCTCAGTCTCACGGAAAGTCCCATACACTACCGTCCGAGACCAAACGCCTCGACGACCCCAACCAATTCCTCAGAGGTCTCGGCTTCGACGCAGGCACCTTCTGCTACGTCATCTGCTGGTCCGACGATCCTGAGCACCCAATCGCTACCATCGGCGCACACAGGTACTCTAGCCCTGTCTTTGAAGCCGACGCCGGTCTAGGAAGCGGGAAGAAAGGTACGACGTTCGTGCGTGTGCAGCTTCCCGACAAAATCGGGCCTGATGCGAAGGTTTGGGAGTTGAAGTCTCTGGCTGTGGATGTGAGGTTGCAGGGGAAGGGGTTGGCAAGTTGGTTGATGAGGGCTGTGGAGGAGGAGGTTAGGAGGAGATTTGAAGGCAAGGAAGGGGAATTGTGGATGGTGCTGACGACGATGAAGGAGGTGAATTTTGCGTTTTATGAGAGGAGGCGGTATGTGATGGATTATGAGAATGCCTATGGGAAGGGGTATTTGGGGAGTGAGATGGGTTTTACGGTTGTGCATATGAGTAAGCGGTTGGTGTGAGGTACGTTAGCGAGACGGCCGGGATGGAGAGTGCGTCTTGCTTGCTGTGAAAGCGAGACATGGTAGATATAGAGTCATGATATGCACGAAGTAGACAGGTGGCCACAGTGGCCTCAGGCTGTTTGTGACAGTAGACGGAGGTTGTCTAAACATTTGGAGAAGATCGAAGGTCGGGTCTCGCTAACATTGCTGCACGTAACAGCCAGTATGCACCATTAGCAACTGATCGAGGCTATCCCGCACACCTATCTGTTATTCCATTCTGCCAGAATACAGATATTCGTCTGTCCGCAGAAACATGAACGTGTATGCACAGACCAGACGCATTGACCCAAGCGGCTGGGCTAGCGCCGATCTCACAAGCCAGATCTGGGGAACGATGACGTGAATGAGATCGGGACGCGAGACGCGAAACTCTGCTTGCGACAAGCCCATCCTTAACTCCCAGCAGTCTTATGTAGGTCTGGACGAACTGTAAGTACTCTCATATGTCCTTAGCACATCGCACACTCCAGCATATCTTTCACCGTCCCCTCCTTTCATTGTCTCTCCGTACACCCCTCCGCCACCATCTCCTCAGACTCTCATCAACACATCCCACCCGCACCATGCCTCCCAAACGCAAAGCCACCTCCCCCGTCCGCCCGCCCGTGACCAAGAAACCCCACCGCGAGCCCAATGGCGATGGCACCGATAATGCGCGTCTGGAAGAGAAATTCGGCATTGTGCAGCGCGAGTTTTATCCACCGGAGATGAGCAACGAGCGCTGCGCGCAGTATAATAACAATGAAATCCCTCGACCCATTGAGGTGTTGAATGCTGCTCTCGAGGAGACGGGCGCAGAGAGGAGTAAGATTGAGGTTGGCGATGCGGTGGTGCATTGGTTTAAGAGGGATTTACGGATTCATGATAATCGCGCCCTGTCGATGGCGGGGGAGAAGGCGAAGAGTAAAGGCGTGCCGTTGATTTGTATGTTTATTGTTTCGCCGCAGGATTATCAGGCTCATCTTACGAGTCCGCCGAGGGTGGATTTTGAGCTCCGGACTCTAGAGATACTGAAGGAGGATCTAGCGGAGTGGGGCATACCGTTATTCGTCACAACGGTGGAAGAGAGGAAAAAGGTTCCGGGTTTTATTCTGGGGAAGTGTGAGGAGTGGGGTGCGAGGCACGTGTATTGTAATATCGAATATGAGGTTGATGAGTTGAGACGAGAGGCGAAGTTGGTTCGGAAGGGGATGGAGAGGGGAATCAGTTTCGTGGCGGTGCACGATGATGTGGTTGTTGAGCCGAGCAAGTTGATGACGGGGGCGGGGAAGCAGTATTCGGTTTACTCGCCGTGGTTTCGCGCGTGGGTGAAGTATATCCATGAGCACCCGCAGGCGCTGCAGAATTACGAGCCGCCTGGTGCGAATCCTGAGGGCGCGAGGGAGAAGTTTCGAGATATTTTTGAGATGCCCATGCCGTCTACTCCACCAAACAAGACATTACCGGACGAAGAGCGGGATCGCCTCGCAGCAATCTGGCCCGCCGGCGAGCACGAAGCCCTTTCCCGCCTCGAACGATTCTTAAAGGAGAAAGTCAACGCCTACAAAGAAACCCGCAACATCCCCTCCGCAAACAGCACCGCCCTCCTCTCCGTCCACCTCTCCACCGGCACCTTATCCGCCCGCACCGCCGTCCGCAGCGCCCGCGCCGCCAACTCGACCCCAAAACTCGATGCCGGCAACCCGGGCATCAGCGGCTGGATCTCTGAAGTCGCCTGGCGCGATTTCTACAAGCATGTCCTAGCCCAATGGCCATACGTCTGCATGCACAAACCGTTCAAATACGAATACAGCGATATCCGGTGGGAATACGACGAGGAGGCTTTCAAACGCTGGTGCGAAGGCCGCACGGGTTTCCCCATCGTAGACGCGGCAATGCGGCAAGTAAAAGGTATGGCGTACATGCACAACCGCTGCCGCATGATCACCGCCTCCTTCCTCGCAAAAGACTTACTCCTCGACTGGCGCCTCGGGGAGCGATATTTCATGGAACACCTGATCGACGGCGATTTCGCAAGTAACAACGGGGGATGGGGCTTCTCCGCCAGCACGGGCGTAGATCCGCAGCCGTATTTTAGGATTTTCAATCCGTTGTTGCAGAGTGAGAAGTTTGATCCGGAGGGTGAGTATATTAGGCGGTGGGTGCCGGAGTTGAGGGGCGTGAGGGGGAAGGCGATTCATGATCCTTATGGGAGGGGGGAGGGGAAGGAGGCGGAGAGGGGGGGGTATCCCAGGGCGGTGGTGGTGCATAAGGTCGTGAGGGAGAGGGCGTTGGAGAGTTATAGGGAGGGGTTGGGGAGGGGGACGGCGAATGTGGGGGGTGGGGTGCATAATTGAGAGGTTTTTCATCTCAACGGTCTCTGGAGTGCTTAAGCTGGACTTTGGATTTTGAATTTTGGTGCTGCTAGTCACTCTTGCACAGCGTCGTCGACGAGCGTTTTTACCAGCTGTGCGAGTTTCTGCGGCTCGCTGAGGAAGGGGTCGTGGTCGCAGTCTAATTTCGCCACTGCAGGGTCCCATTCGCAGCGCTTTTGAAGTTTCGCGATACAGCGGTCTTGGCTTGAGACGGGGAAGGCCTTGTCCTGCAGGCATTGGATGTAGGCGCAAGGGTAATTGCTCCAGCTTGCCGTCTTTGTTGACGCGAGCGCTGCGGACGTGGCGAAGGGGACGATTGACGATGTTGCTTTCTCAAGCTGGGCTTTGTCGGTGAGGGTGTTGAAGAGAAGTTTGGATGGATCGGTGATTGTGAGGAGATTGCCCTTCAATCATGTATCAGATCAATTGGACGCACGTACAAACAACCTCCCACTCTAGTCAGAAAGAACATACCTCCCTCTTGACAAAGGACCCCACATTCCCCCCTCCTTCAGCCTCACTCTCCCCCTCCTCACACACAGCACCCGCCACAAACACCACCCCCAGCACCTTCACCAACTCCTTTCTCCTCGTCACCGGCACTCCCGCCAGCGCATCCGAAACTACCTTCCCGCCATACCCGTGCGCTATGAGCATAACATCTCGTCCGCTATTCAAGCAACTGAGAATTGTCTTCCGAGCGATAGCGACATCTGCTTCGAAGGCATCTTCTGGTGGTGTTTGAGAACAGGAGGGGAGTTGAGGGATGCGGAGTTCGTGGAGGTTGAGGGGTTGGAGGGAGCCGGTGAAGGGGATGTAGTGGGTGGGGAGGTGGAAGGAGTCGTGGAGGAGGATGAGGGTTGGGGTGGTCATGATGAGGTGGGATTTTTTTGGCTTGGGGACGAACTACTGAGGTTTGATGTGTTTGCTGAGGGAATTGGTTTGAGAGGAGTGATGGGAGGGAATACTTGTGTACTTGACCCCTCTTCGTGTACTGTCAATGTCATGGTATGGATCAGGTGAGCCAGCTGCTTTGACCCCGCTTGGTGGTATGTGGCTTTGGACTGCGATGGCTTGTCTACAACACATGCTCACGTGCTGCTATGCTGCTGCTTTCCATTGCTTGATATTACGAAAACCATCATATGTGAGCAAGTAAGTCGAAGTCCTGGAAGAGAACGGGAAGCAGCTCTCTCTCCTCCGCATTGGCTCCGAGCTTCGGGCTCCTCCGATGCCTGCCCTTCCCATTCCAGGCCTTACAAGCGACTCCTTTCTTCTCTTCAATTGCAGACTTTTTCTTGATCTCGATATCAGCCTGCATCTGGCCGCTGGTCTACATATCAGCTCCGCTATTGTGCTGAAGACGGTTTAGTTTGAAGACGTGCATGTAGGTAGCTGTCACGGCTCAAAATTTCACCTCGGACTTGCATCTATATCCTGCTTTGCGCATATTGGTTCTCCCTACTTGCAGATGACAGTGTCAGGTATTGTACAATACGGGTCACATCTTGCGTAATAACCACAATTCTACCCGACCAAGGAACCAGCAAAGGTGGGGTCTCTATCCGAACCATCGAATCGCATCAGCTGTGACAAGAACCACACTTCGAGCTTCGAAGCTCTCCATCCCTCACCGCCATGACGCTCTACGAACGCCGCTCCAGCATGGAGCACCTCGACCGCTGGGACCAACGCTCCGCCTCCCCCTCCGGCTCCGAACGACGCAAACTCAGCTTCAACCCACTCGCAGAATGGTCACCCCCAGCCGCCGAGCAAGAGCAAGCAGTAGGAGCGCATCAGGTCAGCCAGACGAAGCGGATACTGCAGGTCGTGGTTGCGGCGGTCTACTGCTTATTAGCTGCGGGAGTGGTGTTTGGATTTGCGGCACTCAAGCCTGTGTTGATTAGTGAGGATGTGTATCGGGATCGATGTACGGAGCAGGAGGTGGAGGAGGGGGTGTATGTGTGTTATGGACAGGAGGTGAGGTTGAATTTGATGTTTACGGTTGCGGCTGTGAGCACGAATGTTTGCGCGTTGCCTGTTGGGACGGTGCTGGATAGGTTTGGGCCTAGGGTTGCGAGTGTGGTGGGAGCAGTGTTTCTCACTCTGGGCGCACTGAGCATGGCTTTTGCTTCGGATCTTCCTTTCGATGGCTATATCCCTGGATACCTTTTCCTCGCACTCGGTGGACCTTTCGTCTTTATCTCCAGCTTCCAGCTCAGCAACACCTTCCCAAAGCACTCCGGTCTCATCCTAGCTCTTCTCACTGGCGCTTTCGACACAAGCAGCGCAGTGTTTCTGGCGTACCGTCTTATCTACCAAGGCTCAAACCAGACCTTCACGCCCAAGAAGTTCTTCCTCGTCTACTTGATAGTTCCGGCCTTCATCCTGGTGGCCCAGTTGCTCATCATGCCGAGCAGCTCTTACAAGACCGTCGGTGAGCTGGTTCAAGAAGCCGAGAATCCAGTCGGAGATACAAACGGCCTGACCGTAAACAACGAAGAACTTAGCCTGCACGAAGACCGCAGAGCCTCCGAAATCACAGAACTCCTGGGCTCCAAGAACGGCGAAAACCAAGTCAAGACTCAAGAATCCACCGCCGCCACGTCCGGCGTCTGGGGCGCACTCCACGGCAAAACCGCCCTCCAACAAATCTGCTCCCCCTGGTTCGTCCTCATCACCCTCTTCACCGTAGTCCAAATGACGCGCATCAACTACTTCGTCGCTACCCTCCGCACGCAATACACCAGTATGCTGCACTCTCCCACCGAAGCCAAGCAAATCAACGAGTTCTTCGATGTCGCTCTTCCGCTTGGTGGCGTCATTGCTGTTCCTTTCATCGGGCTGGTGCTAGATCATACTTCTACGCCTTTTGTGCTAGGTCTGCTTGTTACGATTGCTACCGCGATTGGAGCTCTTGGGATCGTGCCGCAGATGTGGGCTGCGTATGCGAATGTCTGTCTCTTTGTCGTATATCGACCGCTGTACTACACTGCTGTATCGGATTACTCGGCCAAGGTGTTTGGATTCGATACATTCGGCAAAGTCTACGGTCTGATTATCTGCTTGGCGGGCCTGTTCAATTTCTCACAAGCAGGGCTGGATGCGTTGACGCATGGTGTATTTGGAGATGATCCAGTGCCAGTCAATATCATACTGTTATCCCTGGCGTTGGCTGTGGGTATTGCGCTGGTGGGTTATGTGGGAAGGAAGAGCTATACAATTCAAAGGGAGAAGTTGGAAGAGGAGGCAGAGGGGGCAAGGGAAAGGTTGATGCCGCAGGCGGATGCGAGTGAAGTCGACAGGGTGCACGGGCATCAGACTTACGGGACTGCTTGAGAAGCTCCTGTTTGACGCTTTCAGATTGGCAAGTGGGTGGTACGACAAAAGTGAACGATTTAGCAAGGCGTTGGTGGAACTCGTGAGAGAGAAGCGTAAATGATTCATATGTACATAACGCTGCGCCCAGGGCCGTCAAATCGAATTGTTAGGGCGTGCTTGCACGACAGAAAATTGACAACGCCAGGCACCAAGCTCAAATGCAGGCAAAAGAAAACCCCTGCTTAAGGCTTCGAAAAAAAAAGCATTCCACTCGATGATCTACCAACCACCTCAGCACTATATCATCCCCCTCGGCTGCGCCTGCTGCCCAATCCCACTCCCTTGACTCTCATACGGCCTCAACATCACATCCTCGCTCCGATAACTCGGCTGCCGCTCATACGGATGCCTACTATACATCGGCGGCGGCGGCATATACTCCGGCTGCCCACCTACATGCACGCCTCCAAACCGCGGATACTGGTACCCTTCCTCCGCACCACTCGGCATCGCTCCCTCCGGCTGTCTTTGCTGGCCATTCTTTTTCAGTCTGCGACCGCAGCAGATGTGGCTGCAGAAGCGGAGCGAGCAGTAGATTATTATTACCGCGAGGAGGATTACGATGTACGGTAAGCAGGCGTGGGGGTTGCCGCCGAAGACGAAGCCGATGGGGGCGTTTATCCAGCCCAGTAGGAGGATTGAGGGGCCGAGGTAGAGGTGGATTTTTCCCATTTTGGTCTTTTGGCCTGTTTTCTTGAAGGCGCGGTGGTTGAGGATCCCGAGGATTAGTTGCACGTAGAGCGCGAGGAAGATTAGGATTCCCAGGATCTGGTGCGCGGAGGTGAAGGACTTGGATTTGTTGTATTTGCCGCTGATTACGATTCCGCCGGCTGTGGCCATGGTGGTGAGGACGAGGGCGATGCTTTGGATTATGGCGTGCGATTTTACGTTGTTCAGGATGCGGAGGAAGATGGCGCCGAGGGGGTAGAGGAGCACGAAGGTGATGCACATTACACCGGCGTGGATTATGGGGGCGGGATCGTTGTCGGCGTTGGTCGCGTAGGCGGCTTCGGAGGCGGAGGAAAGGGTGTAGGTGTTGTTGGAGCCGTTGGGGCGCGGGACTTGGGCTTGGGTGCTGGTTGCGGCGGTGGTGTTGAGTTTGAATTGGCCGTAGAAGTCGTGTTCGCGGAGGCTGGCGGTGAGGGAGTTGGACTGCAGGTTGTTGTTGCCTACGGAGCCCGGACCTACGGCGAAGATGAAGTCGGACATGGCGTCGCTGCTGCTGCCGATTGGGAAGCCGGAGGTCGCTGGGCTGTGCCTTTGGGTGGCATTGTGGCAGACTGCGTTGACGGTCATTGAGCCGAATAGCCCAGACCCCTGGTATCCGTAGTTTGTGACTGTGTTCCCATCTACGAGATCATCCGCGTACACGAGCTCGCAAGAGACTTTGTTTGTATAGCTTGGCTCGTTGTGTCCTGAGGCAGTTCGTGGACTCAAGGTCACGCCTGTTCCGTTCGAGCTGGCGTATGCCACGAGCATGAGAGTGTCTTTCATGCTTGACCCGGCTCCCACTGCCATCCAACTGTTTCCCGCAGGTGCCGACATATGGATGTAGATGTCGTCTGTCGTCGAATCGACAGCGTATGCGAAGACGAATTGCTCGTTCGATTGAGCTCCATTGTAGACGAAGACTGAGGATGCATTGCTGATATTCGCTGCTGAGACCTGAAGAATCAATGTAAAGAACGAGGTCGCGAGCAGGATCCGCTCCATCATCGAGGACTTCATCGTCGACCTATTGAACAGCAGCTCCAAAACCCGCGTTACACAGACAAAGGAAAAGAAGAGCCAAGAGTTACAAAAGAAAGCTTACCATCCCAATACAAACCGTTAACTTCCACGAGGGGCCGACGAAGCTTTCTCGTTCATCCAACGGCCAGGCGTGAGTGACCAACCCGCATGCAGGCAGGTTATTTTGCTACTGGTAGAAGGACGAAAATAGGAGTGAGAGCGCGTCGGGGAGAGGGCGCGACACCAACGAAGTCGAGATGGGCGCTAAGGGCAGCCAATGGCTGGTGCGCGCGCCGTAGCGCCGTACATCCCCCACGATCATGCTGGAGATAGGGGATTGGTGGAGCGTGCTTGCAACAACCACGGGAGAGTTCTTTGGAAGCGCTTGTCTGCGATGGGTGAGGTGATTGGAGATGTTCTCTTGATCATGCGTGATATTCTAGAACATTATTGTTTGGCAACCTTACCTTATTGGCATGAGTTGGCAACTTCGAAGCCTGAGCGAAACCTTAGATGCTGGCAGGACTGGATGCTGGTGCACAAACGAATGGAAATCTTTGACATGAATTGCATTTGCGGAATATGGCAAATTCTGAAGATAAGAGCATCCCTGGCACACTGTGCAGACTCACGGTAGATGTGCGATGAGGACAATGAGCAGCTTCCCTGAGTTGGAATGCATATATGTGCTGATCTACGCTCACAGTTTGTGTCCGCCTCTTGACAATGTGTAACGATCCCAATGGGCTTAAGAGTGATCCCACCAGTGGATGACCGGCTAACTGACGGCCCTGCTGGTTCATGATCTTTGGCAGATGCTTGACTTGCTGACAGCATCAACAAGTCAGTTGATCGACGACATGGCACCTCAGCGCGTTGACGGCTGTGACGACTCTCTCCCTGCTTGGCGATTGCTGGCTGTTGTCGACTGCTGGCTGTTGACGGCTGCTGGCTGTTGACGACTGCTGGCTGTTGACGGCTGCTGGCTGGCTGGCGTACTTGCTGATCGAGTCACTCAGTCAATTGGACCCTCGGAGTGTTCATGGATCGATGAGTCTTGACTCGTGGGTGATGGTCTATCAGGCGAGGTATGATGGTTTTTCTGATCTCTTTTGGTCCACAAAACTCTTCGGAGTACGATCTAGGTGAAATTCAGTCAGTGGATTTGTGAACATCCATAATTCGGTAGTTTTGGTTCCTTCGCAGCCGGCGGATTTCAAGGCTCGAGTGCAGGGTCTCTTGCAGATGCACCCATACACCTTTCGCACGTTACTGGCCACGCATTTTCACCTCTTTCCAGCATGTACATACGATATGGCAGCGCAGAGACTTTTCGACGTGGTTGAGTTGGTGGAGATGGTTATGCTAGAGCTCTCGCTCCGAGACGTCCTGGCGGTCTCCCAGGTCAATGCCACAACCGAGGGCGCTGTGAGAAACAGTCCTGAGCTGAGCCGCCGCCTGGTCTTCTCGGAGAGCATTGTTGGCGAATGGTCGGCAGGACGCTACTGGAGGTATAATATAGAGCCGCGCAGTCGGTGGCTGTTCCGGATCTTCGTTGACAGCAATAACCACCATCTTGCTGCTGATGGAGCGGCAGCACAGGATCTGGTTCTTCGTCATACGGGATGGCAGCAAGCCGGTCATGATGCTCCAGCGGGCGAAGCTGCAGGTGCTGGAATACAATCAGCCAACAGGCACCGTCGTGCTCCAATGGATGAGCGAGCATGGCACCCTTATCTGCCCCCTCGCCGTCCACAGAAACCAAGACCTCCTCAAGTATCTCGAAACGTATTACGAAGAGCAATTGAACGAAGCCTGGACGACCTCCCCACAACCACATCACGAGGTATATACTGTGGAAACGCCAACAGGCCGCCGCAAAGTCGCCGTGCTGGTGAATTGAGTTTCTCGATCTCCTCCACCGGGACAGCACGATGCAGGTCCAGGAGACGATTTTGCTGGGCAAGACACTCCGAGAAGAACCGGCGCCATGACGTGTGCCCGAACCCCACGTAGCAGCAGCAGCGCGCCGCGGGGCATCAAAACACAACAGCACGAGACCACAGCAACATAGACGAAGAGCGCAACAAATGTATAAGTCCAAGACCGGCAAACACAATTCAGTAAGACTGCACGAGCATGCAGTAGCGACCGTTGCAACGAAAGATCAAAGAATGCAGCATCAGCAGCTTAATCATCATTCTGTCATACCACGATCCAGCCAGCTGCCCCACCAAAAACAGAGACGGGAGGGGCACAAAGCTACCCATGACCGCATTCTCCAGCTATTTTCGCCCGGAGATGGTCCCATTGAGAAGCCTCAAAACTCTCGCTCGTGCTTCCTTTTCTCCTTCGCTACACTCACCATCAACAACATAACCAGCGACTTTACTTGACACCCGCAACTTCCCAACACAACCAACCAATTCCAATTCACAAAACCGCAATCATGCCTGTCGGAATCCCAAAGACCGACTCCTTGAAGGAGATGTTCAACCTGAAGGGCAAGGTTGTCGTTGTCACTGGCGCATCCGGCCCAAAGGGTATGGGCATTGAGGCTGCCCGTGGTGCTGCTGAGTTCGGCGCCGACGTAGCCATCACATACGCTTCCCGCGCTGAGGGCGGCATCAAGAACGCAGAGGAGATCTCAAAGACTTACGGCGTCAAGGCGAAGGCCTACAAGTGCCAGGTCGACAAGTAAGCGTTGGATGCGGATGGCGGTTGGTAGACCAGCGCTGACACAAATTCCAGGTACGAATCCTGCGAGCAGCTCGTCAACGACGTGATCAAGGACTTCGGCAAGATCGATGCCTTCATCGCCAACGCTGGTGCGACTGCCGACTCTGGTGTCCTCGATGGCACCGTTGACGCCTGGAACCACGTTATCCAGGTAAGCCTTGACAACAGCCCCAATGTGATCAAACTTTCCAAGCTAACACACCATCAAGGTTGACTTGAACGGCACCTTCCACTGCGCAAAGGCCGTCGGCCACCACTTCAAGCAGCAAGGCCACGGCTCGCTCGTCATCACCGCCTCCATGTCCGGCCACATCGCCAACTTCCCGCAAGAGCAGACCTCCTACAACACCGCCAAGGCCGGCTGCATCCACATGGCCCGCTCGCTCGCCAACGAGTGGCGCGACTTCGCCCGTGTCAACTCCATCTCGCCTGGCTACATCGACACTGGTCTCTCTGACTTCGTGCCAAAGGAGACCCAGGACCTGTGGAAGAGCATGATCCCGCTCAACCGTGACGGTGAGGCCAAGGAGCTCAAGGGTGCTTACGTCTACCTGATCTCTGATGCTTCGACTTACACTACTGGTGCTGACATCGTCATTGACGGTGGCTACTGCGTCAGGTAAATATGCTCGTATGGATGATATAATGAGGGGAAACAGAATGCAGTAGTAAAAGCCAGGACACTTGAAGCAATGTGGTTACGCATCATGACTGTATCTGAATGAACTCTAAAGCTGTATCTCAAGCATAATGCAAGCACAGTGAACCATGCTATCATGCACACTTACAATGCTCATAATTGATGTTGGCGCCTCGCGAAGCCAATGCAGCTTTGCAAATGGGAGAATTTATATGTGATTGATAGATGGCGTGCTAGACTTTCGCGAATCCAACATGCTTGAGTGCATGAGCAACCAACCCCAACACTAACCCTAAGCACCGCTTCCAAAACGTGGCGGCCAGTCCTACGCACCCAGCTACAGCCAGAAAGGTACAGGACCCGATCTTCAGGGCTCTTTCAGCACAAATGCTGTATCAGCAGTCAGTGGCGGCTTAACCCTCAAGACACCTATCTGATATTTCGAACCAGAACCGCCAATACTCCTTTCCAACCCATCGATGTTTCCAAGGAGGACCGACGGCCTGTTCACGAGAAGACATGAACGCTGTCTGTGGCCTTATGTCATGACTTCATGTCGGGTCTGTGTGTATGAACATTATATATAGCATATGCTTAACTCCAATCTCACCCCTGGTGCTGACATTCCTCCGACTCTACCCCTCTCTTCCAGAATCCAGCCCACTTCATTCGAGCAGCCCAATCGCCCCATCAACCCTCTGCTCAATAACATCAACCCACTTTTCCAACTCACTCGTCCCGAATTCAATCGCCTCTACCAGACCAGGGAACGTGGCACCGGCGTACCCCGTCCACAGTCCCGGTGCGAAAACTACGTGCTTGAACCAGTTTCGCCCGTCCAGGCCGTCTTCGTAGAGGAATTGTCGCTCGAGATACTTATACTTGACGTTCACCTTGTGGACGTCCTCGTACAATCTCACTGTAGCGCCGGGTGTTCGGCTCTCGACTGGCTGTGCCAGCTGCGCAGCGAGCGCGGAGGCATCAGTGTCGAAGGTCGTGGCCACGTCTTTGAAAGTGGCGATGGCGTTTTGGAGACTGCTGAAGAGATCCTTGTCGATCTTCTTGCCTTTAGCGGTGGTGTAGGACTTCTCTTCCGCCAGCTTCTTGACGCTCTTCAGATACTTGTCAAGCCCCACAGCGTAATCAGTAGCATTGAACGGGATCAACGGCTGCTCAACCAGCTCCGCAGCGAGCAGTGCGCCGACCTTGGCGATTGTAGAGTGGTACTCGAAGGTCGGGTCGCCGAACTTCTCCATCCAGTGAAAGGAGTCGTAGTTGCTGTGGTAGTGGTAAATGGGATTCGGCCGGCCGTTGCGGACACCGTGAGGTCCTGCGGAGAACTCGATGTGAATCGAGCTGATGCCAGCGAAGTCTTGAAAGGCGGTGAAGTCGGAGCCCGAGCCCATGGTGCCGATCTTACCGTCCCAGAGGTCGTGGACAGTTTGGCCCTTGACGGTCTGGTTGGGTGACTTCACTTCTTTGGTGACATCGTAGAGGACCTTGTTGAGGACTGGCGCGGCTGAGCTGGAGAAATCGGGGCCGCTGGCGCCAACGTCGAGGTTGATGTAGGCGACGGTTGAATCCGTTAGCCACGGCAGGTACTCTTCCACCCACTCTGTGCTGCCCAGCAGGCCATACTCCTCGCCATCCCAGCTTGCGAAGACGACCGTGCGCAGCGGCTTCCAGCCAGCGTCAAGAGCAGCGCCGAACGAGCGCACGATCTCGTTAAGTGCTGCGCTACCAGAGTTGGGGTCTCCGGCACCACCAGCAATCCATGCATCGCGATGGCAACCGACTACAATCACCTCGTCTGCAAGGGAGCCATTGATAATGCCAATGACGTTCCACAAAGGCGTAGTGACATACTCCTGCTTGTTCACGAGGTTAATCGTTACACTGTCCGGAGACGGGCCAATGTTGTACCCCACGCCCTTATAGCCAAGCCCACCAGTCTGCCAGTGTGATCCAAAAGAGGTGGCGTTTGGTCCATTTCCATTCAGCGCCTTCAGGAGAGGCAAGGCTTCCACATACGAGACGGGAATAGAAGGTATGTCTGGGATCTTGCCATCTACTGGCTCGCGAGGTGCATCGGGCAGCGAAGGGTAGCCGGGTGTGGTAGGATCGCCTGGCGCAAAGCTGAGGTACTGCATGCTTCCTCGCTGAACAGAGCTTGGCTGTCTTGCAGGACCATCAGGGTATGCCGTGTATCCATTCTCTTCTGTGACCTCGCCGTCGTCACCAGTATCCGTGTACAGGATGCAACCGATGGCGCCCAGCTCGCTTGCCCTTTTTGCTTTCAAGCCTCTGAAGATGCCACCATACTTCGCGAGCACAATCTTTCCCTCGACACTGATGTTCGCAGCCTTCAGATCCTCGAAGTCCTGGTATGTTCCGTAGTTGACGAAGACGTACGGTGCGGTAACGTTACCGCTCGCGGAGTAGCCATGGAAGACTGGCACGCGATCCTCCAATCCTGTGGTGGGATCTTCCTCAAGCACATCCTCTTCCAGGGTCGCTTCGAATGAGACCTCACCATCCTTCAGCAGGGCGAGTCGATGGTCGACCGGGTAGTTGAGGTAGACATCGTAGCTCGCCAGCGAGCTTTTGATACCCCATGAGCTCCACTTATCCCTTGTCCACTCTGCGTGCGTCTTGTTCTTGCCCGTCAAGTGCGGCCCCGACGTGTAGTATCTGCTCCACTCTTTCGCTGAGGCATTGGACGGTGTCTGGCTCAGGATCTTCTTGAGCTTCTTCAAGCTGACGCCGTCCGATTCTGGCCATGCTTGGTGTGGTAGATCATGCGCTGTGAGAAAGGAGGTGGAGTAGAAGGTCGACGGTGCTGTATCATGGTCGCCAAATATGTCATTCTGCCCTCCGACCAGGATGCAGAAGAAGATGATGGCGAGCGTGAGGAGTGGAATCGCTGTGAGGACGACGGTGCAGAACCGGCGTATCTTTGTAAATCAGCATATGCGAGCTAACATTCGATCAAGCTTCGCCGTACCGTCGTGTGCGGGTATCGACCTCTTTGCTCATCGATGGGCACTCGCTGTATTAGCGGACTACGCTCGTTGGCGGAGGACATATCGCTATGCCTCTTCTCGTTCATCCTGCTTGCTCTGCGTATGGCGTCCTGCCACTACTGCCTGGGTCAAAGCTGCAGGTACCTATGTACACTCTACCTTCAAGCATATTGAGGCTCTGCATTGTTGCGTGCTCTATCGCGGCGATGATGCTGATAGGCGAGCGATTGCCCTTTTGAGTTGCGACGGCGGCGGCGGCTTCGGCCATGTCTCTGCCAAGGCTTTTCGGGCGAATGCAGTCCGAGCTTGTCGACTTCATGGCAAGAGGTGAATGGTACAGCCTGTGCACATGGCGACAACTACAACTCCCGATGCGTGTTGAGGCTACAATCAGAACCAAAAAGTATGTTGGATGGTGTACGGTAGTCGTCGGGCTGGCCAGAGTCACGACTGCATCTCTGTCCTGCTCCCCATACTGCGAGCCTGGATACCAGCAGAATCGATACACGGGGATGGTTGCGATGTTGTGAGGCATCATGAGCATGCCCGATCATGGCTCCATCACTCACATCACTCAGCTCACCGATAGATGGGTGATACTGACGTACTCGTGATGCGCAATGCGCAGTGATGATGTCAAATCGTTGATGCGCTCGACGCGAGTGACGAGTTGATGTATGATGCCGCCAGAATTCTGAGACACGAGCTCGAAGGCCCTTGGACCACTCGCTTGTCCTTGCGGACGCTCATCGTTCAGGAGTTGTCCGCCTCCGGCGACTTGTCATTCCTGCGTGGCAGCTGGTTCTTGTTGAACGGGTCAATCTTTGAGATGGGACTTGTGCCAGAGCTGTGACCTTGCGGCCGCTGCATCTCCTCCCGCCAGATATCCATCTGCGCTCGGCAATTTGATTGCAAGTGATGTCGGATGCAAGACCTTGCTGTCAATTCGCCAGGGGGAGAAGGGTGCGGTAGCGGCAAAGGTAGGTCTGACGAATGCGTCTTGTGTCTCTTGTTGTCGGAGGGACTGGAATCAAATTGCTGACAGCTCTATCGTCGACGAGATCCATGTCCAGGACTGGAGTTTGCGTTGATCCGGTGTACTCAAATCACTGACTTCTGTCGCACCCAGCTGAAGATCCTGACGGACTTGTCGCAAGGATCGAACCTTTCAGTCACTTTCATGCTCACGCGTGTCCTTGTGGCTATAGACACTGACCAATGGCCTCCTTTGTTGATCTTTGGATCGGCAGCGTCGCAGGCCCGTGCTAGCGCGTCCTGTCAAGCATATATGCTGTGCTCGCTCTTGCCAACTTCTTTCCTTTTCCTTTCAAGACCGAGCATTGCACAGCGCTTGAGGGGCAGTTGAGAGGAGAGCCGCTCGGCCCTTGATGAGACTGCCAATTTTTGAAACCACTTCACGACCTTTCGGTCAGCTTTTCATCAGAAAGCCGAGCTCAGACTCGACGCTGGAGAAGAGTTTCCGTCCCACCTTCACGATGCAGAAATCATGGTCAGAACGCTACGCTTTGCTCGAGGTGACTACTCCCTGTCTACCGTGGTTCTGTGATCTTTGACAGCTTTGCGGTAGTAGAGGCTCGTCGCAAAAGCGACGCCCAGCAATGTGCCAGTCGCCTTGTATGGGGCCACGATAACTCATGCGGGTGAGTTCGCTGGGCTCGACCAGGCTGGGCATCCGTGTCTTAAGGTTGCATTTGCGACTAATGAGGCATCACCCACGAGTCCTGACCCATTCATTGTCCTCAGATTCCAGCGTGGCATCGAGAGTTTGGATCATGCGGCAGAGCATGCTCTCCAAGCTTTTCCCAAAGTGCGGACACTTGCATCGATCCCTGGCCAAGCACACCATCATCTTTTGAGATTGGCAGTCTCTGTTGCTATTAACGAGCGACAAGTCCTTTTGTGTCATTGATGGTTCGGACCATATCTGTAGAGATTGCCCATCATGTCGACTTGCAATCACCAAGAGCGATCAAAAACGCACCATACTCTCCCAACTCATGAATGCAATGCATTCGCACCGTAATATTGTTCGACTCATCCTCAATAATGATATGAATGCTTTTATGGTCGTTCTCCTGGCACATGAACGCCAAAAATGTTTGAGAGTGCTTTCCCCTGTCTCTCGCCCGTGTGTGGGACTGTCTTAGATGTATTGCCCGTGGCAGAAAAAGACAAAAAAGAAGTGGTCTCTGCTTGTATGAGCTCGGAATCGAACCGAGGGCTTCCCAAGAAGCAATTGCAGAGAGTGATAGTATTGATCTAGATCTCGATACCGAATTAGCATCATCTAACCGAATGTTTAACCAAAGCAAACGCAGCAACTGTGTGGCGAGTATACGTGGGGGCGAACCACGGGCAACCAGGACAACCAGCGGATTGGCTGGTTGCCGAGAGCGATTTTACTCGGAATTCAATATATATTTGCATTCAGTGACGAGGTTCTGCCGAGCTTTCTTGCCCCCCTATCCCCGTACACCACTTACAACGGGGGCAACAAGGTGGCGATACCACGAGAAGGTAGCCCCGAGCACGTAGATGAAGCTCGATTAACTTGCTGTATCATTATTCATAGACACACAGGAGCAGACAATCGTGGACGTGAAGCAGGCCAACATGCCACCCGCAACGTAAAATTGACAGATCATGTCACATTGAGCACATATCAGGGCTGATGGGAAAGCCACTCGCTGACGGCGACAGATACGCGTTGATGCAGCTATCAATCAGTCACTACCTCTATCATCCGTCACCCTCGTTGATGCTGGATCCAACAGGACTCATCCGTCACCCTCAAGTCTCACTGCTGCTCTGCCAAGTTCTGCAGCTCAAAGCCCTCATTCTCATCACTATTTAAATGTCAGCTGTGTACTGCAACATCTTTGACGCGTCATTCTTACGTCTCTTGACGGCGGTACTGGCGGTGACGGACGAAGTCAACCACGCCACGTACTCCGAATCTCTCAACCCAGTCAAGATGGTAGTAGTAGTGGTTGAGTCTGACTCTGTTCGAGCAGTACCCAGCAACGGCGATGACAATGACGATGAAGCCCTTTGATAGCTCAGTCAGCAAAATCGCTTACGTGACGCGTACATCAACTTACGAAGCTGATGAGCCACGGCGAGCGGATCCACGAGAGTACGCCTCTCCCGAGGGAGATTGGCGATGATGGTGACGGCGAAGTAGCGTTGGTGCCTTCGCGCTGCATTGTGATGGTTGTTGGTGCTTGTTGGTGCTTGTTTGATGATTGTGGTGAGATGATTGTGATGTTGTTGTTGACAGTGCGTTATAGCAAGCATTTATTGGTGTGTGCGGGAACGGATTTTGCTATAGGACCCGGGAGACAAGCCAGCCTCAGGCTCGCCTTGCGTATTTTGAACAGAGAGCAAGGTCCGAACAGATGCATATCAACATATGAGCCCTTGTAGCTCAACAACAGGCTCTTCAATCGAGCATTACAAATTTATATCGTCCCATCGAAAAACCCTGAAGACGCACACCAAGCCATCGAATTCATACCGGCGCCTTTCCCTCAACGAGAATCGATATGGCGAACGATGAAGAGTTGTGAGAGCAACGGGAGAATCAAGAGAAGGACCATAACTTGCTGCGGGAACAGAAGGAGGACGCACGAAGAGAAAGACCAAGAGACGCAATGGATATGCCGCTGGTGTGGATAGATTGATCGTGCAGGCCGGGATAAAATGGTCAAGATCTGACATGCAGGGATGGGCAATCGGTTGAGGACATCACACATTGGCATATACAGCACACAGAAGCGTCTAGAGAAGGGCACAGGGCGAGGTTCATGGTGCAATGGAGCTTTGGAACGAGCAGAAACCGACGTGCGACCCGAGCTGGCCACCTTGGAGCACCAGGAGGCCAGTCTAGTGCTGACCACCGTCTGCCTGTTAGTCCTACGGGAGACCAAGGCACGATCACCAAGGATGCCACCAGCAAGAACAGCTCTTTCAGAAGTTGCTCCCGGACATTGCCCCGTCTGCGCACAGGCATATCCTCAAACTTGACGATGAGAGCTTCACAAGAGGCCGACAGACACGGACCTGCTGCTGCAATCCCGATTTACCCACAGAGATCGCATAGCAAGCCACGAGCCGGCGCTCGCCCGCTTGCATGAAGACTATAAACAGGCAAGACGGCGACTCATCGCGAAGAGAAGGCACAACGAGATCGCGACACAAGCAAGCATGGAGCAAACACAATGTTACCAAAGTCGGTGGTGGGTAATTGCTTTTGTGCATCGTGCTGGCGGGATGCACCCACCATTGGGATTGGTCCGCATGAAGAAGAGGGCTCTGGCGAACGACATCTAATCAAGGCGATATAACAACACGCCTCAGCCGGGTCAAGCACAAGACCGATGGGCGCGGAACAACAAGGCATGCTTCACGGCTGCTGACCACGCGGCCAGAGCTTGTGGAGAGCAAGCTGAGCACCGTCAATCGAAGACTGAAGAGCACGAGTGCCGATCAATGCTCATTGAGGCACAACATCGCTGCATTTCGAGCGGCGCACGAGGCTGGTGAAGAGCACGAAGAGATATAAGCATGGCACTGGCAGAGCGGGGGACCAGTCCAAGATGGGGGGCTGCGGCCATCCAGGACAGGCTCGCGCAGCCGTTGAGCAATTGGTCGGGGATCACAGCGCAATCACACAAGGACGCATGCATTAGCCACCGAGCAAGCAATCTCGAGCATCCCATAGAATGCACTACGCCAGCCAAAGTAGCAGAGCGGCAGCGCAGCAGGAGTCACGCACGATTGCAAATATACACGACGCCAGCAACGAGAGCTACCACCACGAAAGCACGACGCAGCATCGAAGGCCAACTCGGCCGGCGGGTCGACGCCGTGGAAGAACACCGATCATCATACGATCATCGCCGCAGCAGGTCGCGATCAACCTGGACCGTCGTCGGCGACGAGGCGCAAGATCTTCTTGGACATCTATCTACTAAGATCAAGATGAGCGTTACCTCCTAAGCTCCCTTCAAGCCCACCCGAAAGCACCTTCAGCAGCAGCATAAGTCCGCTTGGACGATGATACTTTCGAGAGAAGGCATACCAGTCGTCCAGCATATCAGGTACGAGCGGCATTTGAGGCTTACAACACCTCTCACAGCACCCAGGACTAAGCGTGGCTTCAACGAGCCAGAGGCCAAAGCAGCCGCGACAGCGCAAATGCAACACCGGCTGGACCTATTGGTGCTACAGTAGGACAGCAGAAGCTTCAAGAACAGACATGGACAACGACATGTGCCCTGAAAGACCGGCAGCGAAGTTTGAATCTTCCACTGCGGACAGTAACATCAGGTGTCACGTTGATTCCCGGCTCATACGGACTACGGGCATGGCATGGAACCAAGGCACTGGAATGCAACCAGATTTGTCCAATGGAGCCAGGTGCATGCAGGAGCTCAGGAATAGTGACTCGGTCGACCGCGGCGGCAACAGTGCTCTCGCCCGGCATGCATACATTTCTCTCCCGATCAGATGGCAGCAGCGGCTGGTGTGCACGCGCTGTGCAGGGTTATGTCCAGTCAACCACAGCGGCAATAGTGCTCACGCTTGGGAACGAGCCAGGATGTCCAGAGATGCCAATTCGACCATAGCGGCACGCGCGCTCACGCTCGGAATCGAGACAGACAAGATTAGAACCAGGTCCAGTCAACCACGACGGCAAGGAAGCTCACGTCTGAGCCAAAGAAGTGCGTTGCGACCCCAAGTGACCGGAGCGGCGGACTCGCACTCACCCGGACTGTGAAGTCCCGTCTCAAGATCCAGTGAACCATAGCGGCAGTTTGCTCACGCTCAGAAGAACGACCACCAGATGCTCATCCAGTCAACCAAAGCGGCCATCGAGCTCACGCCTCGGGCTAAGGCGATGACCGTCCGGCACCCTGCCATCCGACCCTTGGGGCAACCAGTAATCCTGATCCATCTCCGGCCGTCAATCTTACGCTTCCTGGCCACGATAGCGGCAATCGTGCTCACGCTTGGTCTTTGGAAGTCAAGTGTCCAGACAACGGGGCAGAGATAAAGTACAAGTGAGGCCGCATGGTTGAGCAGGCGACCTTCAGTGTAAAAGAGGGCGAGCACATACTTTCCTCGGAGGTCGGCGATGTCGAGATCCTGAGTATGAGGTCAACAGTGCGACGCTCCGTGCCTACAGATGTGGTCCACGGCGGAAGGCCAGATGACCGGGACCGTTGAAGGTCTCGCCGGCAGAGTCCTTGGTCAGAGTGTTGACGACGATGAATGGCCATTCCATCCAGAACCAGAAGATGGGGCTGTGCAAAGCCTCACCAGCAAGATGCCAGGGCCAATCCAGTGTATACAAATATGGTCCAAAGCCAGCTTGAGCGGACGAAGACGCCAACGTCAAGCAGCCGTCCGGTATGGCCGAAGATATTGCTTCCGGCAGATTTCGAGTCCTGAACAGGTCGGCATCTCTCAGACAAGCAGCGCAAAGCACCAGCAAGAAAGCCTTGCGATTTTAGAGAAGAGTATGGTCTTACTGGGACAGAAATTGTCTCGCCATGCCGAAAGTCACCGTCAACTTCAACTGTCGACCACTGAGACCAAGTGACTGGCGAGCAGTCAACAAGCCGTGCAGCAGTCTTGGAGTCAAAGAAGTAGAGCCTCAAGGCCTGCCTGAGCGGCCTTGACGCCATCACGAGCTCTGGATGAAGCAAGGGTCACCATTGCCACCTGCAAGAGTCTGTCAAGAACAGGCTTCAAGTCAGAAGCAAGGGCAAGCCGCAGTTTCACAGTGCCGAAGTATGGTCAGGATCGCAAAGGTCCGGCCGTACAACGTTGACAGTAGCATACAGCTACAACGAAGACTTTGAGGCATGCGACCGAAGTCACAACCGCCCAAGACCCAGCTCAGCAGTCTCAACGAGAGTGCTATCAGCAGCCGGAGTATACTGAAGCAAGTAGGGGCCGCTGTAAAGCGTCTGAATCCCACAAGCTTCGAACCGCATGCAAGCGGAGTACACCCTCGCAGAGTGAACATGCGACGCCAATGTACCCCCGTACTTGCGCAGTATCGTCAGACAAGAACAGTGAGGATGCCTGTACCTTCACCAAAACTGATTCTCACGTCCAGCGAGCGACATCCTTTCGGAGTCAAGCAGGCCAAAGGCAGCTAAGGTGAGGCAAGACGTGACGGCAAGGACTGCCAGCACGAATCTGATTCGAACACTGGACAGTCCAAGTCATTGTCTCCTCGAAGAGTCAGATGGGCAAGTGACTGGTTTTACGGGCTTGCCAGCATACAGCAGCACGTCAGTGAGTCAGCCCGAGATTCAAGTGTCGGCCAAGGCAGGCATCAAGAGCAACAGGCCGGTCACATCGTCTGTAGTGTGCAGGTGTAAGGTCACGCTCACAGAGCTACTCGAAGGTTGAACTGTGGCAGATCAGCTTGTTGGCGGAGCATCACCAGAGGTCGTGTATGTGGCTCGTGGCAGCTCGCCTCAGTCAATCGCAGTCTGGATGCCACTGGCCACGAAAACTGGATTTCTTCTGCTGAGGGCGCCAAAGAGCATCAGTGTACGTCGCATATTGCCAGCTCGCCTCAGTCAGTCGCGGTCTGATCTTCGCGGTACATCAAGACTGGACTTCTTCTGCCAAGGGCGGCACAGGTTGGACGATGAAGTGTTGTTGATGGCCAGCTCACCTCAATCAGTCGCAGTTTGATTTCCGCCGCGTATCAGGATGGTGAGGGATCAATCGCTTGGTCACACTTGGACCAAGAGGCTCGCCAATGCCAAGATGGATTTCTACAGCAACGAGCTGGTCTTGGCCATTGATAAGCGGCTATGCTGCACGTCGGGGCCGACAGTAAAGGTCTCGAAGGCAGGCCGATGAGACCTAGCCAGTACTTTGGACTTACATGGGCCTAAGGCTCACCAATGCCGACTTGTGAAGTAAGACAACCATACTTGCTGGCAGCTCATCTTGGTATCGCCACCGTACCAGCCATGAGCACTGACCATAAGTGGATCTCATTGTAAGCCATGCAATGCATGTCAGCGTACCAATAGCTGCACATCCGTCATAGAATTGCTGTGCGTCTATGTCTCGCTCGATCAGCTGCAGTGACCTGCCTGTCAAGCAAGGACAGGCACTGAGCCTCTTCGCCGAGGACAATGTGCTTGCATTCTTCAATTCAAGCGATGCCTGTTTGGTAGCAAGCAGCAGGCGGTAAGGGCCCATGTGAGTATCTCAAGCCGGGCCAAAGGCTCGCCGGCAATGACCTTGCTGCTGTATGTGGGACCGGAGTCGATCGTCCAGCGCCACGCTCCCTCGTATACATGCTTCTTCATCTTCTTGTGCCTGAGAGCAGTGAGGTTTGCAGCTCCTGCAGACACGCTGCTGTGGTGTGATGCTTATGTCGATGTCAAACATGACGGTCTGCCAAATTGCTTTCTCCATGCATCGCTCGTCGCGGTATGATACAACAGCCGGCGTGGCTTGCTCTTGCTATGCTGGAAAGTCGGTGTATGTTGAGGAAGGAAGCGGTGGCGAGCCACCATTCTGGAGCAATGAAGTCCTTGCATCATCGGCAGCAGCATGTGATTGATAATCAAACAAATGACTGCCTTGCTGCTGTGATAGAAGCATTGAGAGAACACTCTCGGGCGAAGTAGCGGTCGGGACTGTCGGTGAACCCAAATTTCTGGGCGTCAAAGTCACGTGTCGGCTTCTCGAGCCCGAGGCAGCGACGATGAGGTCGAGCAGCAGGACCAGGCGAGACCAGGTACGAACTTGCCGAACTTGCTGGTATGTGTTGCAGGTGCTACATTGGCGCCGATGCATTGTATCAGCTGTCGACATTGCTGCCAGGCTCATGGCGAAGTGAGCTACCCAGAAAAGCAGGGCAGCGATAAGATACCTGGGCGAGACCATGCGACGCTCACAGGAGCTGAGACGAGTGGTGTATCCTGGATATCGATGTGTTATACCATTGCTCGGATGTCACAGGCAGTGTCTTGGCGAACCTTATGTCTCGAGGTCTGCTGCTGTACGGCGAGGTCGTGCTGATGAGCTGCAATCCTGTGATCGGAGCGTGCAGATGAGATGCTCGGTTCAGAAGACTTGATCACTGCCGTGATGCCGGGATAAGTGCCAGTCGCAGCACATGCTCCAATATGCCGATGCTATCAGCATTGCAGCGCAGGTGTGTGGTATGGTATGCGTGTGTTATGAGTATTCTTCAGCTGCCACCTCTTTCTGAGCCATCTCTTGCAATTTATGCAGTCCTTTACCGCTGTGAAGAGCTTCTGGGCAGGTTGGTGCTTTGTACTCGTCGCTAGAGGAGTGGCCGCTGAAGCGGGCTTCGGAGGTGGTGTAGGTGCTTGAGGCCACGCTCATGCTGCAGAACATGATCCATGCCGTGTTTGCGCGCACTGAGGTGGTTCTCTGAGCTGCTGAGATGCTTCTCTCGCATGTCGCAGGAGTAGAAAAGGCGTGGTCGTCGCAGTATGCCCTATGCTCGCACCGCTGGCTGAAGCGAAAGTCCGCAGCTTCCAGCCTCGCCATGTCAGTATCTGCCACGCTCGTGCGATTAAATAAGCAGTACACTTACTCAAGAAGCTCTTCATGCCGTAGAAGAAGCTCCGATGGGCGCTGCTGTCGCCAAATGGTGGTGTAGTGCTGTGGAGTGGATGTTATGCTCAGCAGCTTCACTGCTTGGCTTGGCTGGCTTTCCTTCACGGCTTCAGTGAGCAGCCGCCTTGCGGCCAAATCTCACGATGAGCACATGCGGATGATCAGAGCGATGCATACATGCAGCGCCGTCAGTAGCATGAGTTTCAGAGACGGTTTTGATGCATGGTGATGGTGTGAGCGTGGCATCAGCGTGCGTGGTTGTGGTGAGAGAACTGAAGCTCGGCAATGCCAAGACATCGCCGAATGCCTCCCCTCGGGTGTCAACAGCAGTGCACCCACGCCAAGATGGCAGCTCTAAGGCATAGAGGGCCATCGATAAGCGCGGTAGAGCATCCTGATATGTGCACATACGGCCGCCGACGCTCCATTGCTACATGAAGGAACGCAAGGGCTGGCGCTCATCCGCCGATGTAGACTCCTCTCCCGACCAGCCATTGCTGCACGGGACTCCCCGCAGATCAATACGCACACGCATTGCGGCAGTAAAGTGTTCAGCGTGACGTTCTAGACCCTCGAAGCGAGATTTACATAAAAAGAACAAAGGCAGCTTGGCCTTCGAACCCGCTACCCAGACTTCGAGGTTACGCTATTGCTGTAGAGTCGCCAAAGCTGCGCCTTATGATGACTTCGAAATCACAGAACTCACGATGCTGCCGGCCCTAGAGCAGGTCTTTGGTAGAAGCGACAAGGTAGGTCTACCAAGTCTCGCATCGGACGTCTTACCAAGATTCTTCTCCAAGAGGAAGAGCAGCATACCACGAGCTCTGCGCGGTGACTCTGCGAGCCCGCCAGAAGGGCCTCTCCGCCTTCGTCAGCTGAGCAGAGACAGTAGACAACACCCAGCCCTCTCAGCAGGTCACACGAACCTCAAGCACCCTGGGGACGCCAGTCTGCAGAGCTCAGCCCTCTTCATCAGGCAGACAAGCAACGGACCGAGCTCGTACTCGTCGCTCAAATCTGGATCCTCTTCCGAATGACGGCAATGCATCCCATCCTCCTCCCTCCCTCTAGCATACGCTTAGACCCTCATTCAAAAGACCTTAGTATGCAACCGTGTACGAAAGATACTGCTGGACAAAAGAGAGAGGAAGGGGACTCTTCGAAAAAGCTGTTCAGCCAGGGCATATGGCATGACTCAGCCGTAGAGCGGCAGGACGAGATATCGAAAAACATGGAGTGAAGGTACGACATCTGCATTAGCGACTCTGCTCGCCTCATGTCTACATAGAAATCTGATGTACGGCAATTGCATCGCGACTGGTGGCTGCAAGCGGAGCTCAAACCATTAGAACAAGTACTGAGTTGTATAAATATGTGCGGCAGAAGGCTCTTGATAATACGAGCCCGGTAGTGACCTTGGAAGCCATCCCATGAGAGTTCGACAATGTTGCTGAACAACTCATGCTTGGAAGACTTGTAAACGAGCTTTCGCAACATCAAAGGCTAGCGGAGCTTGAAGACCATGTTCTGGACATCAAGAGTTTTGTCAGCAGTTCAAGAAGGAATGCGACAGGACTGATAGTGCCTGGAGTGCGATCATGACTGCTCAATACTGCTCAAGTCTTCGACTAAATGAGCTCAAAGTAAACTGACGCTTCTATGTCTCAAGATATCATCAGCATTGCTTCTTCTGTGCTGCTGCTCTCTGATCATTGCGAATGAATACATGCCAGAGCAAGTCAAACTTTTAGGAGCCAGGCACATCAACTGCAGGTTACCAAATATGTACTTTCAAAGTCAAACGTCAACGTCAACATCACTGTCAACGTCAAAGTATATCAGACTGAATCGGTCGGACTTTGGGAGACACATATATCTGGAACCTGTATCTTGAATCCGAGGCACCAAGTTTCAAACTGAACAACGGCTCGAAACAATCCATATCGGAATCTCAAGTCCGTCTGTGGCAGCGAAAGGTGACATTGCTCACGCGTGTGAGATGAAACAGAAAGGCCGGAACCTAGGGACCGATAACGGTCATGCACCAAAGAGCGCTTGTACGCAGGATACCCAAACGCCTAAGCTATAGTCATCTATCATCCCTCATCTCTCATCCCTCGTCCGCCGAGACACAAAGTCTCATCCACTCGAAACTTCGCTAAGCCAGTCCAACTCTCCTCATGAGCTCCCTTCCCATAGCCTTACGGGTATCCGCAGTACGACCAGCAGCATCCTTGTTCTCCGCCGCTCTCCGCAGCAGGTAGTTCAGGCACTGCGACATACTGCCAAACGACGTGCACTTGAACACCTTCTCCCGTACAGCATTGGGATCAGTGGCTGAAGCCTTTGCAGCCGCAATCAGAGTGGCGGAAACCTCATCGGCCATGCCTTGGAGCTGGGCGAACGTGAGCTCGGTGAGCGGCTCGCCGCGACTTGCCTGGGTGCGGCGAAGAGCTTGCGCTCGCTGCACAGAGTTTAGGTTGTGGGTTGCCAGGAGTGCACTGATCTGTGGCCACGGGCTGCCGGTGCCCGAGAGCGGACGCACGAAGCCATTGTAGTCGCGATGGATGAGCGAAGAGGCAATCGAGTCGTATGCTTCGTGCGTGTTCTCGATGGTGTCGTGGATTAGGCTTCTCTCCTCCGAATGCAAGTATGCTCCACGCACGACCTTGACGCCGAGGGTGAAGGCCTCAGCTTTGGCCTCCTCCAGATGCTTTGCCAGGCGCTCAGGAGCTTGCTTGAGGTATGCCTGGTAAGTATTGTATACCACGCCTTTTCCGCCGGCATTGTACACTCTCTGCATGCGCATTGTCCAGTCAAAGTACCCATCCAAGGTCCAAGTCTCCTCCGCTGATGGCAAAAGAGCAATGTTCTTCTCTGCCGCAGCTTTGCACACATCATGCATGGCCTTCTCCATATCCGCGCTCGGAGCTTCATTCCTCTTCATCCTCCGCATAGCCGCTGGACCCATGCCTGACCACTTCATGCCAAGGTAGTCTCCTGGAGAAGCCATGGAGACGGAACCTAATTGTCCCTTCCTCCAAAGCTCAACATCCTGCGCCTCGTCAGTGCCCTCGGCATCCTTGAGTACTTCGAGGGCGTACTCTAGAATCACGCCAGAGTAGCCTTGCTGTCGGAGGTTGGCACACATTCTCCGGACTTCTGTTTCGGTGCTGCCGGCGCAGAATTGCTTGTAGAACGTCTCCAGCAGGATAGTGCGAAGAATCGGGTTGCGGTCGACATTGAAGAGAGCTGACTTGCTATCGAGCATCGCTCGTAGGAGCTGGGTCGAGGCACCAAGGAGCGCCGGTGAAGATGAAATTGACGTGATCAAGTAGGTTCGAAGGATCTGGGAGAGTGGCAAAGCTGCCAGGTTTGACGGCATTTCGGTCGTGACTGGTGCAAGCTTGGACGGATCAGGGCTTGCAGAGGCGGTTTGCGGTCGCACGGTAGTGTCCTGGGCTCCAAGTAGGAGGTCCTGCTTCTGTGCTGGTGAGGTCTGCATCTGCCTTCTCGACGTGCTTGCTGCGTGAGCCTTTCGAAGGCAGGGACTATAGCAGGCGCGGACTGATCTTCTGGGTGCGCTTGCAGCGAACACGCCGACCTCGACAAGAGGCACTCTTGCTGGTTCGAACACCATCTTTTCTGTTCTGTGGAGGTGACCGGTATGACGCGGGCGGTGTTATTGTGAGAACAATGGCCGGAGTGTAGGTGAGTGGGTTGAGTCGTATGGAAGAACAAAGAAACACGACTTAACGGAGACGGGGAGGATCTTATACATGGTAATCACTCTTGAACATTGTCTTGCTGATAACAATAACCACTGTATCGCGCGGCTACCATCGGCCTCCAATGTGGCATGGCCATTCGTCGGTCGCACAATTACCGGGTCCTCCCCACAAAGCACCGTGGAATCTACCGGACGGAACTGCCGAGATTGGGAAGGCGCTGGCATTTAGCTCCAGAATTTGGCGGCCCGTGCGCCGTTGTCGGTGAATTTCTATCTCTGCGGAGAAGCCTGGAGAATCCCGACTTCACGTCTTTCGGCTGGCGACGGTGATGAAAAGTCGACTTATGTGCAGGTGCAAGGAAGCCGGGACATATCTTCAAACCAGCATCGAGCTGTGCACTCGAGCCTAGGAGTTGCCATGGATTAGTTTGAGCGTTGGTCTGGGCTTGATTCGGCTGCTGCTGGGCATTGAACGTCAGCAGACGGTGTCTTGGCGTCGGCGATAGCGACGACCTTAGCAGGGTCGCAAACGTGTACAGCGATGCATGCGTCCGTACAAACGTCGACAGGTAGGATTTGCTGTGTACATATCCCCATGCAAACAAGGACAAAAATCGGGAGATCGCGAGTCCAAGTCTGACAGTCGGAGCTGATCTGGAAGCTTATAGATTGCCCTCTCTGATAGACACAACTCGCATGATAGCTTGACTGCTTGTTCAAACTTTGTGTTGGTATTGTCTCCATTTCCACAGCCAATCGGCCTGGAGGGTATCGCCTCTTGGAATGCCGCAAGCTTTGTTGATGGAAGATATGTGGACCGTGACGGCGTGCTCGTCGTAGTCCCGCTGGTATGAAGATAGGCCTAGTGTTTCGTAGTCGCATGGCGAATTAGGCAGGCTCAAGGCTCATCTGGGAACCACATAGCATGCGAGCGTTCATTGCCTGAAAGAGTGGGCATCAACATGTACATCAAGATTGAGGCATTGCTCTATCGACTGTCGGTCCGTCGATGAAGGCTTATCAAGGAAGGAGAGCATAATAGCAAGGTACTGCGAATTCTAACGGAACGCTTTGTAAGGCTTGTGAAGTTCTCTCTTGATGAGTGTTGTTGATTGCATTACGGCGCTATCATGGTAATGACTGAGAGTGACGTTTGACCTGCGTCTTTCATCTTCGGTTACGTGCTTATGGTCCCAGTGATGACACATTATGGCGTCGCAACGATCGTCGGCGAAGAGATAGTCGCTCAAGATAGCACCATGCCGCGTGAGATGCTGTAGGAATCGATGTATTTTCTCCAGGCTCTGGCTTACTATCTACCGCCGATGTCCATGCTTCACCTGTGCCGGACGAAGGGTTTCCTGATCGACCCTCGTAGTGATGTTGGCGAGCTATTGAAGACGTCATGGTCGTTGCACAGCCATTGGCATCTGATCAACCCTGCCCGTTCATTGTCAAATCCAGCCCAAGACCATCTCTTTCTCGCATTGCGGTCGTTGGTAGCTTGTCCCGGACTTTTCCTGCTTCATGACCAGGTCGAGATGGCATGTGTGACTCGCGAGCACACGCGCAACCAACTTGGCTTGTTATGATCCGGTCGGGAGGTCAGTCTGTGCAGACAGGCGTATTGTGTTGAGTCGGCGCTGAGTTCCTGGTATGTAGGTCGTCGCTGTAGCCTCATGTTGATCAGGAGGGACAGCGCAAAAGGATGATGGAGCGTTGTGATCTCTACGCCAACGCCTATCGTGCCATGGGATGCCAAGTTCTCGAGTTTTCGTGGTATTGTTAAAGGAGGGCAGCTCGTGAGCACGGTCTAGAACCGGTGAACCGCCTGTAGGCAGTATCCGCATCGAGTGTAATGTATTGGTGAGCGCACTAGACGATGTGTATAAGATGATCGACCAGCTGTTGGTGAGAATGATCATGGATTAGGCTTTGTAAAGAAATGGAACCATTGTCGGCGGCACGGAGGTGTTGTGTACTGGTGGTCTGAGCGTCGCACTTTTGGCTTGAGCGTTCTTTCTTGTTTTCTGCGACATTGACATCGCATCATACACTCATCGCACCACTTCCAAGCATCAAACCATCAACAAATCAATCATCCACAGCATAGCAATGGCGGCTTCATCAAACGCCACCAACACCACCAACAATTCTGTGGGAGAGACTGGGGCCGCTTGGCTGGTAACAAATTCTTCTTCAATTGTGCTCAGCAATCTCTGACTGATCTCGTAGATCGTCCTTGGACTCATCGTCGGCGTCAGCCTCCTCGGCGCCCTCTACACCTATCGCAGCAGGCCTGCACGCCGTCGCGCCGACGACGGCAACACCTTCGAGCTGCAAGAGCGGCGCCAAGACACAGCTCAATAGAGCAGAGAGAGGGTAAGACCCGAGGAGTAGGGCACCATACCATCGCCAAATCTCGATAGAGGCGAATACTATCATCTTCCCACCTTCCCACTCTCACATGCATTTTCACTTCATTGCACGGCTCGGTTGAGAGAGCACGAACAGATCACCTTACAGACTTGCAGAGATCAATTGCTTGTCTGTTCTCGACCGAGCCAAGATCAAACGTCTGTGGGCGGTGGGAAACCAACCACCCCATGACAAGTGCCTGACATATCTCATGGAGATTTAGCGCCGTGATCCTTTCCATGATCATGGCGCAGGCAGACGGCAAACATCCAATATCACTCGTGCAGCAAGCACATGACCTACGTAATGTGCTTCACCATCGGGCAAGCTTGTATTGACCAAACATAGTGTTCCCTTCAGCAGGGCGAGCGCTCGAAGTGCTATGTACCATCACTGCACGGCTTCGTAGGCGACGGGAGCAGAGATTACTTGCTTTGTCTGTCCTACACCGAGCCTAGATCAAACTTTCTGTGGGTTGCGGGCAACCAACTACCCCGGAATAATTGCCTTCTCTGGTAAAAAACCATCAGCATTGTTTCAATCAATTGCTGGTGGAGGAATGCAGGCAAACATATTACGAAGCTCGAAACATGCTCCGCGTCGTTCAGGACCCCTTTCATGACCTGTCCAAGACCTCCATAGACCAAGCTACGTAATTCCACGTTTATAGAGAAAACATCTGGTCAGATAGCTTTCCTTACCACAACGACCCTATGATTCATCATATGTTGCTGTTCCGCTCAACAGTCCTTCCGCTCAACCGCCCAGTGAAACGCACTTAACCGTGATACCAGAGAAAAGCATCGCTTCACGCCTGCCAGATGCCGATAGCGCTGCCCAGGTAGCCATCTTCAGGAGTGCCCGTAAAGCTAGCATGAAGGCACCGGGGGAGATTACGGGGTCATGCAGCGGCGGCGTTGCCCAAGAGACGCATCCCTGTCTTGCGCTAGCCATATTCCACTTGCGCACCCAAGAGGCGAATCAGACGTGGACCGTAAATACCGACACTAGCTAATGTCTAAATTTTCTGAGCGCTCTCAGGCTTCACCGAAGCAGAGGGTGGCAGCTCTCCTCCTTTTCCCGACCATGGATGACAACGGGTGCCTTCACGTTGGAGACGATGTCCACTTGCCAACGACTACAGGTCGACAACAACGTATTGAGCGAGGTAATCGATCGAAACTTACCTCGACATCATACTTAGCAGCGCTGCAATGCAATCCTTTGCTCGCAGCAGGAGGCCTTCGCGAACGCAAAGAGCTTGGGAGTGATTATTGCATCGATAAAACATTGACGGGCAAGAGTCGCGGACGATGAGGCGTGTACACAATAGACGGTACAAACGGATGCAATGATAGTCATAGGACGGATACCCAGACTCTACAAGAATCATGGCTTGTCTTTCGCCTGGCTGTGGTTCCGGCTGCTCTGGGCGTTCTCTACTTGCGGTGATCCTATGTAGATACGAGCATTGGACGCTGTGGTCATGCGGCATTTTTGCGTTTTGGGGGACAGAAAATGGCAGTCAAATATCCCAATGACATATGGTCACTTGCAGCGTTCATTGTCCATGACACAGATCGATGAGAATCGCGCAACCACATCAATGATGAGCTACTCGCCGTGAGCTCTCACTACTGCTGAATACATGTCCACCGCATTGCTCTGTCATCCTCTCCTCCCACGATCAAACATCCGCCATCTCTTCATCCCCGTCTCCCTCCTTCATCTGCTCCAGTGCTCGTTGCACTGCACCATTGCCAGCCACAAGATCATACATCTCTTTAACGACCGCCCAGATCTGCCCTTTCTTGGTCCACTCGCGAGCCGCAGCAGGCACCAAAGCCGCCAACGTATCCCACTGCGTCTTGAGGATGATGCGGCGACGCTTCTCGCTTGCCTTGTGACTGTCGCCGTACTTGCTTTTTGGTCGCGCGGCAGCAGGAGGTGCAGACATCAGCTGAGCCGGGGCAGTCAGCAGGCCCATCTGCTGCTGTGGAGGGCGATGGGTCGGCGCTGCAATGGCCGCCGACAGGGCGAGCTGCTGTGGAGGCGGCAACGGCAACGGGGCATACGTGGATGCAGCAAATTGCTGCAGCGGCGGTAGCGGCATCTGATGGCCTGCGGAGATCCATGGTTGCTGTGGTGGCAGCTGCCGCAGATGGGCAGGTATCGGCACAAGTCTGTAATGGGTGACTTGAAACACCGGCGGTGATGGTGGTGCAGCGGATCGCTGTTCGGGGATGAAAGACCTGCAGCACTGGTAAGCGAATGTGGATTAGGTGGTGCCTTAGACGATGGCACCTACTTGAAAGCATCGCCCCATCCCCACATCCACGGCATCGTCTCAGAGATCGTGCCCGACGAGGAGCCAGAGAAGCTTGGTGCCATATTGGCTTTGCGTGATATTGGTATGTATGGGCTTGTGGTCAATGGTGCGGACGGTGGATGGTATGGAAAGGCCTTGAGGGAGTTGGAGAAAATGGTCGATCGAAATTTGGTGGGACGCGAGGTTGCGGCAGCATGTGATTGTCCCGGATATGCGGAGCCTCCGCTCCGATGCCCAATGGAAACAGCATTCTATGGGCTCGTGTGTCTCTGTGATCGAGCAATATAGTTTTCTATCAATACCGAGCTTGAAACGACGTTGGTCATGGCCACTTATGCGTATCCCAGGGCATATCTCATGAGGCGTGTTGCCAGCTCTGTCGACGCGGCATGGACGCTCCATATCGTCAATGACCAATGTCATGATCAGTCCTCTGCCTTGCAATCATTGACTCGTCGACCGTGAAATCTGAGTAATTGTGAGGACAATCAAAGAACGCGTCTTCTTTGTTCAGGATCTTGAATGCAATCGCGTAGGAACCCTCCTCGATTTTTATGTGTTAACCATCAATGTTGGCCATCAGAGAAGCACGCATTGGCCATGTCGCAGCTTCGATCGATCATCGAGTGGTAGATCAGGGGCAAAATGAGTTGGGTCGCAATGTGGGCAACCAAGTAGACAAAAACGTTGGTGTCGAGGGAAGGCTCGAACATAGGTCCGGTGGGCAATGGCTCGCCGTTAGCCACCTCGAACCATTGCAAAAATTGAATGAAAAAAGAAGTCATCTCCGAATTGGAGGGAATTGATCAGCAGATCAGCGTTTGTTTGCGTAATCCTATTCGATGTATGTTAGTATGTTTCTTCAATGATTCAATGCGTGTTGTGGTTAGTAGCGGCATGTCGACCCCTTCCCAAATGAGCTATCTAGACTATCTGGGTATCTGAGCTACCTACGAAAGAGAACACTCACTTTCCTCTACATATTCTCACGGATGTCGTTGCCGGGGTTCTTGCGAGCTACTGCCACTCATTTGTGCTACAAGACATACGAAGAACAATCTTGATCATCAATCCATCCTCCAGGATTTAGATCTACCCTGATACACAGCACCAGCAACTGATGCCTTCACTACCACTACGCAGCCTCATGTCCATTGATCGTGGCAGCAACAGATGGCGAGGTGGTCCTTCACTCGTTTTCATCCTTCCAAGACCAACAAGTACGACCAGATATGGGGTCCTCAAGCGGATCAATTGGCAACGGCTCAACAAAGGCAAACGTCTACTCATGCAGGCCATCGTATATTGCGTAATCGGGGATATTTTAGCTTTTCGCACGACTTGTTTCCAGCCTCAAGCGAGTGCTCTATAGCTATACGTCCTCTGCCATTGCTCGCTCAGCATGCGCTTAGAACAGCGTGATGAGCCCGAGCAGGGACAATCGTCACAATGTTTGCCTCACAGCTCACGGCGTCTCCACAAAAACGCCGCGCCACGAGCAAGGCGGCAAGAGGGTGAGAGCTATTCAATGTGCACTAGATAATCCAAATATTATTTGAGCTTCCCCATACCTGCAATGCGCGTTCGATAAATGATTGTTTACTGCTAATCCCGTCCCTCATATGCCATTGCTTGGCAAACCAGCGACTGAGTCACGAGCCCCATTCGGAATGTTTAATATTGATCCGCAAGCTCATCGCTTTTTGCATCCCAAACGTATATCGAACTTGAACACTCGGTCGAGCTTTCTGCACCAAAACTCGCACCATACAGCACTTTTCCGCTCGTCAAGTGTTTCGCTCGCGACATCAAACAGATAGCGTAAGTATACTGCATATCTTCAACATATCGCAGCAAGTAAGGACTGACCATTCAGTAGCTCTCGCCGCTATTCCAAGATGTCACCTACCGAGTCGGGAGAGAAGCCATCGCAAGCTGAGAGGCACAGGCGTGCTCGCAGCAAGATGAGAGATGCTGTCGATCAAGGTCGCCAGGTTGTGGGCTTGGGAAGTGGCCAAGGGGAAGGTGTAGTTGTCCCGGAGATTGTCGAGCAGCTCAAGCAACAGCTGGCTTTGAAGGCTGCGCTGTTGAAGATTGCACGGGACAGGGGCATCAGTGAGGAAGCGTTCGAGAGCTTCTACGGAGGCAGTCAAGCAGCCGCTGCTGGCAGCTCTGGCAACGGCAACAGCGCGTAGAAGATGCCCATATTCCCTTCAACCAGGCACCTTGCTCGATGCGCGGTCAGACTGAATTGAGTTGCTCTACGACGCGTGAATAGTAGCACGGGAGTTCCTTCCGGTCGTCACAGCTAGACAGTGTATCACGGCTGGCTCTCTGCGGCTTTCAAGTTGTCATTTTGCCCTCTTGGGACTTCTATCGTCATCTACTCGTACAAATGTGCTGCCTCCGGTGACTGCTGCTCATTCCTCCTTCTCGTCATCGGCTTCGTAGCCTTCGTCGATGGTTTCTAGCCGGCGCCATCGCGGCATATTGAGGTGCCCACTGACGGGCAGCGCCAGGGCTGGTGGAGCTGAGTCGGCATGTCAGCTTAAATGTCTTCTGACCATTTCAGGGATGGACTTACGGAGGTGGAGAAGTGGGAGAGCAGGCAGGAATCGCGGTGGTGCTGCGAGTGTGTCAGCGTTTGGTCAAGTCTTGCCAGAGAGACGTGAAGGAGCAGAACAACGTACGCAGTGCAAGAGGACTGGGTTCCTCGACCGGACTTGGTACTGGAGGCATTTTTGATGTGGATGAGCCTGATTTGTTGTGGATATATGTGCTCGATCGATCAGCTCATGTTTCGATACTTTAAAACCCACTTGACTTACCTTCTTATCGGTCGAGTTACAGAAGATATGAGTCTTGAGCCAACATTCTAGCAATACCCTATTGAAGACCCTGTGGTCAAAGCTCACGCACCTGCCGCAAAACTGGCAGCTGTGCCATCGCCCTCCAAACAACACCAGCCCACCAACATCACAGGCACATTTCAGTCACAATACGCGAGATTCTCAAGCAGGGTGCACATCCTCACATCAACCAAGCTCAACAGAGCGATGCTCACGACTGCACATCACGAGCCTGCGGCGCGCCATCGATCGAAGGCGAAGCACAAGGCCTTCACCGACGCTCACAACGCGACTGGCGAGTATCACACAAGGTGAGTGTCGGCCTCGAGACACTCTCACAGCGTAGCCTCGGGCAATGATGACCGAAGAGAAGTCAAAACGCGAGCCATCCGCCGTGAGCAAGTCATCCTGCCTTGTCTTAGCGAGCTGGGAGGCGCAGACCAAAACAAAATACCTGAGCCCTCTAATCAAAACTCAACGTGATGACTCGATCGGCCTGCAGATCACTTCACTAACAGCACCGCAGGATATACATCGCCTACTGCCTCACAAGCGACTGCTGCAGCGTGGCAACCAAACATCCAGGCCGCCAGGTCGCTTGTCTGGCGCCGACCGATGACACTCGAAGCTCTAGCATCAACAACCCGACGCGCGAGTGATCCAGACATCCAATCTCCCCATCACTGTCCAATACTGAACATCTGACCATTTCGCATATAGCGATACAAGCAGATATCCTGCCTCGAGCAGCAGTCGCACGGCAGCTCGCCGTCACCAAGCCGCAACAACAACCCAGGCGGCCAAGCAGCACAAAACTCCAGCAGGCAGCCACTCTGAGTCGATGACTCGTCGCACCATCGATGGTCGGGGGGGCGCAAGCTCTATAACAGTCTCAAAGGAAAGTCCTCCAACATCAAATCTCAGTCCTCCTTGCATGATGATACCTTACACTTGGATACGGTGCAACAGGCCAGTCAGGCCGGATAGCTTCCAACTCTCACGGACTTGTATGTCCGATGAAGACAACGCGTTGTCTGAGCCATAGAGGGGCTGGGTTTTGTCACGCTCGATCCTATTTGGACAAGCATATACGCTGACAGTTATTGGCACACGACGTGGTGCTGCAGGCAGAACATTTGTTCATCTGCGCGAACCAACATCTGCACCGGTGCAGTAGCCATCAACCATCAAAGCGACATGCACGCCAAACACGACAACTCTTCAGCGACTGCTGCAGCCGTGGACGTCTGCCACTTTCTCTCAAGCGCGCCACCCCATCCCGACCACCAGAGCTAAGTCCTTCCCCTTCTCGCTCAGTGTCAATGATGAAATGGGCATTCGGATTTATGAAAAGTTTTCAACCTTGACGGAGCTGCGACTCCGATGATAATTGACCCGCCTGAGACACTTTGGCTCTTGTCGCCAGCCGCAACCGCTGTCAACCTTCACGAACAGGCAGATTCGCTGACCAGGTCCTCCAGTCATTCGCGACCACCGCCATCCTCTCCACGTCCGATGGACCAGTAAATCAGAGCTAAGTCTACCCTAATCCTACCCTGCACCTCTTGTGTCGATGATGAGATGGGTGCACTTGGACGGCATGATATTTTTCAACTCTGACAGGTCTTGTGCCTTGTTGATGAGAGCTCACCCACCTGAGACACCATGGCCTGGTCGAGAGCCATATTCGCATATTCCTTGCGATGAACAGGCCGATATACTGACGGGTGAACAGCTACCCACAACCTTCGAACCTACATCCTGCATGCGTTGAGCTCGCTCGTCACTGTACACCAGAGCTAAGTCTACCCCGATCACACTCTACACCTCTTGTGTCAATGATGAAATGGATGCACTTGGACTTCACGAAATCTATTTTCAACGCTGACAGGGCTTTGACCCTGGTCGATGAGAACCGTCCGCCTGAGACACCATGTCCTGGTCAACAGCCATTCTCGCGCATCCCCTCAATGGACAATCAGATATGCTGACGATTTTGGCACTGCGTGTGCTTCTCAGAGATCTCCAAAGCTCGTAAAGCTGCCCAAGTCACGCCCTACGTCGTCCATCGCTCTGCACAATCATCGAAGCCCCATGCCATTCAACGCGACATCGACTACGACAGCATATACGCCACGCCTAGCACCGATTCCCACCACGGTGCAACCACCGCGCTGTCTGCCGTGCTCCCTTGGGAGCAAGCATCAGCAGCAAGGCCATATGGCATCACATAACCCCGGGAAGTCAACCCAGCATCTCCTTTGCCCCAGCAATGATGACGACTTCCTTGTTCTGCATCTTCCTGAAGATATCGCATCGACCTTTGAGCCACCAGGACCACGACGCGCCCTGCCGCTTCTTAAGCTGGGTAAGGAACTTGCTGACAAGGTGCCAGGTTCTGCAGCCACTTTACTGATCTGACCCTTTTCTGACACGACCATTCCTTCCGACTGATCGTTCAACGACGCTCAGGCTGGCAATCCGACGATCATTGAGCCAAACACCATGATTTATTCGGCTAATATGGCCGTGGGCAAGAGAAGGAATGATAGAGGGCACATCTCGGCGCTCTGCACGCCAAAAACACAACAGCGCGCAACGCCCCTTTCTACGCGCCGGTTCTGCCGCCAGGCTACTCCCTTGAGGCCACTGAGCAGGGCAGCATACAAGAGATGGGCCACGTAGCTCAGAGCCGCGTTGGCGATCACCGAGATGATCACTCATGACCGGAGTAAGTGGCGTTGCCGCAGCAATGTCGAGCAGATGATGAACAGACATTGTTCAATCGAGCTTTGCGCTGAGAACAACATACGTCTTGCCCTCTGAACTGCATTCAATCTGACAGCGCCATATCGTACCACCGCAGATAGGAACATGGCTGACCGGCATTCTAAAAAGGCACGCTGGCTCCAGCGCCAGAGCACTGCAGGATGACTTGCCTGCTACTATCCTCGTGGCGACCACCGAGAAGTAGACCGCTAGGTCACTGGCGCTCTATCCTGACCTCGTACGTATCCTTGCCTCCGACCAACGAGAGTGCCACAACTTGTCAGAGTCCTGATCGAGTCGTCCGACTGACTGCGGTATGTCAAACTTGACACCTTCGAACCCATCTTGCGATGACACACAGACACTGTCCTGAAAACCAATCAGCCTACTATCACCCTCGTCGCGCTGCAGGTTTGCCATATGAACCGTCATCTCAGCCTTCTATACCAGGACGGCAACGGAGTCATTGCGAGCGCCTGATGGGTTCTGGTTTGGCTGGTGGAACCAATGCAGACTGACATTCTCTGATCGCAACCCCAACTGCAAATCTGCGAAACGATAGCTCTTTTCGTAACGAGGCAAGAAGCTGATGTTTGGTGCTCCACAGGCGCCCGAGCCGACTAAAAAGTCGTTTCGGCCTTGCAATTGCTGCCTGCGTAAACGACAGTTCCAATTGCACTCGATCGCAGCGCGTAGACACGGCATGAACGGCAGACTCAGCGTTACTCTGGTACGTCAAGACCCAGTGCTGGTCCTTTATTATCGATGATGAAATTGACTCCATTCTGAAAGCCTACCAGCCCGCCATCATCCTTCGATGGAGATCGGTTGCGGTCGGTGGCGAAACATGTTACAGCCGCGGAGAGAGCTTCTGAGCATACCTTTTACCACACCTTTGCAACATGATACTACTCGATGTCGGGCTGAAGCTGACACTTTGCATTTTTTTAGGCATGCCGACCCTACAGGTGACCGATCGACCCTTTCTGCGAGGTAAGCTCAATCTGCTTTGCTTGACTCCTGTCATCAATGATGAAACAAACCAAATACTGCAACACGAGACCACCAGCCCGCCTTGATCTTCGCCTCCGCCACGCAGTGGTTGACGCAGCCTGGTTGTGGTTCTTGATCCATGAATGCCAAAGCCATCTGATCCTTCTACCACCTCCGTCAATGACATTGGCTCCCCTTGAGGTAGACTAGAGCTAACTTCTTGCATTTCTGCAGGTAGAACCCGGCCGATCATCGACAGACTCTGCCACCTCAGGTAAGCCAAGTCCGCTGCGGCGAAGGCCTCTCAATCCGATGACCATCCCTTGAGACTCCGATGCCCAACTCTTCTGCGCAATGATGAGAAAGACTGCAAAATACCCGAGGCCCTGGCTGCGCTGCTTGACTGCGACCGCGGTCTCCCTTCACGAGGTTACCATACATTGGAACGGCGGTCTTCAGCGTCGGTGACAGGGTCGATGCGAGCCCAAATCCCAGGGAAAAGAACACTGAGCGCACTCTACACGCACATGTCCAAATCAATCACTTGGCCATGGCGGACAAGAAGCTGACTACGCCGATCCGCAGACACGCTACGCCAATACATGGAGCGAACCTCTCGCACAAGCCGATGCGTGGTCTCCTTTCGGACGACTACCTTTTGATAAGGCAAAGATGGTCGACGCCGGTACGTACCCTGCCTCGCTATCGGTCTCCTGCTTTCATGACAGCAGAGCCTGCTGAGGGCTCGACTCTAAGGCCTTGTGTGCAATGATTACAATCAAACCTGCAACGTAATATACCTGAGGCAATTGCTGCGCTGCTTGACTGCGTGGGCCAATTGGAACGGCAGTCTACAGCGCGCGAGGGTCCATGAAAACCGTCAATTAAGAACATCTGAGCGCACTTCACACACACTCTTCAAGGTCGATTGCAACGGAGTGATGGATGAGAAGCTGACCTTGGCGTTTCGCAGGACCGCGATTGATATATGGTCGAAGTTCCTCGCACAATCCGACACTCGATTGCAGTCAGGCCGGTTGTCTCGACGAGACACGGCAGAGGCGGTCCAAATCCGGTACGTACACTGTCTCCATGCAGTCTCTCGCGCCAGGCCAGCAGGACGGTGACCTGATGAGAGCCTGGCTTCCATGCCTTCCGTGCAATGATGATACAACATCGATTCGCGACCGTATCGCGGAGATCCTCTTCTCACGCGTTGCTTAAGTGCGACCGCAGTCTCCAATCCAATGGGACGGCCGTCACCCAGCGCGAGCGAGAATGGTCACTAACAGCCTCTGGCTTAATTCAATCCACACTGAGCGCACTCTATCCGATCTCTCTAACGTCAATGGCCGGCTCTGGCTGTATAGAAGCTGACCATGACTATCCAAAGGGCCCTAGCAGCAGAGCACGACCGACACTCTTCACCCCAAGTCGGACTTCACGGCGCCCGGAGCAGTGCTCATGGCGAGCACGACCAACGCCAAATGCCCGCGGTACGTCAATACCCAGCGACCAGCCCACAGCTGCATGATGAGACACAATTCCTTAGTGCAATGTGATCGGCAACCCGCCATCATCATTGACCTGATTGGTTGTGGTTCGCCGAGTTCCTGATCACACTCTTCTCTCTGACCGCACCACTCTTGCCCTCAGCATAGACGGCCCAGCATTTTCGAACGGTTCACGACGTGCTGACCAAGATTACGGACAGGAAAGACACCGACGTGCGGCCGCATGCTCTGCCCAAGTCGAGGCACAATGGCAACAGGGGCAATACTCACAACCGGTTACCATGGTTTTGATCAACGAGGGTACGTCGAGAATCGTCAACGCCAACCACTCTCTGCAATGATGATCATGACATGGTCATGAGAAAATCAGGTACTCCATCTTGAGCCTTGACCACCCGCCATCCGCCTCGCAACAATGCGCAACTGGCAACTGCTGCGCCGTCAGCCGTCCCTTTGGTGCAGCAGTCGTTGTGCAACGTTGAAGGGTGCTGGTTGTGGTTCGGCAAGGTTTTGATTACGCCTTCCCAATCTGAGCCCCTTTTTGCTTTCGATTCTTGGCGCCGACAGTCTCCTTGGCTTTTATGGCGTTTGCTGACCACAATCTCTCACAGGTATCCGATATCAACTCGTCATGAACCAGGTAAGCCAACACCATTCCAAGAAGTGTTGCCATGATGAAAAGAACGATCTCCATATCGCAAGACCGCGCTCATGGTTAGCGCGGTCGATGATCAAATTCGTATCTGATTCTGAGGCTACCATGACAGCCCTTTGCATCTGATGGCTCGGATCGCTGTTCATCTGCTAACGATTCTTGCAAGCAGGCGGCGACTAAGTCGACCTGCGGCAGCAGCGTAATCCAGGTAAGCCAACATCTTCCTTGCCAATCTTAGCTTGATGACATCGTCACTTAAATCATAAGACCGCACTTGCTGCCAGCGCCACTGATGATAACAACTGTTGACGGTATCTGATTCTGATGCTACCATGACCGCACCTCACATCTGCTGTTTAGAAGTGATGTCCATCTGCTAACGATATTCACGACCAGGCGGCCACTCAGTCGCTCTGCGGTAGCAGCTACTGTCATCGCTTCGACTGAGTTGGCAAGCAGTCTTCCTGTGTCGTAAACGACGGCTTGTGAGGGGCTGGAGCTCGCGCGCGGAGCCTTTGTCAGGCCTGGGATCCTGGAATCATGGGCCTGAGCACCGGTGTAGACATCGGAGGTGGGAGCCGGTCAATGCATCCTTGACCTAGGCAGACAAGGGTCGCGGGCTTGTATCATATCTACCGTCACGAGAGTCTATGCAGAATGTCCCTCCGTCCTCGCTTAGGCTGCGTCCTCCTGAAGTCCGTGCCTCCTCGCGCTAGTACGTGGCCATTGCCTGTGCTGTCATGGTCGACTGACTGACTGAATACAGGTTGGGCATCGAGACTGCTCGACGGGTGAGCTCGACCAGTCGTTCGGAATCAAGCTGCTTTCAGCGTATCATCGGCTGCCTTCAGCGTATTATCGCAGCTCGTGGTTCGTTTGTGTACGTGGCAAACAGGAGCAGTGAAGCCAGAGAACTCTCCCTGGCGTTTTTGACTAGATCAATGGAAGAATATCACGTGGTTCTTGCGGATGCCCGACCGCGTTCTCGGTTACGAGTACCAAGACGTGCGGTGCATATCAGCGGCTGAGATCTTGACACTTGCACTGTTGAGGTTGAAGCAGCGAGCAGAGGCAAGCGCAAGGTTGGCGAGCAGGCAACGGCGGAATGTAGGCGCCTAAAGACAAGACAATGAGTAGTCTCTGCAGGACACTGTCACAGGACAACATCGTCGTCAGCATATCCCAGACCACGCTGCACGGAGAAGCATTCGGATCATGGCGGCCTAATACGAACGTGGGTATCATTGAATGTGTGCTCTAGCACAAGACTAACAGACTGACGAGAGCTCTCCCATATCACACATAGCTCGCTGATCATACATGCATCCGAACTCAGACAATCTCTATCGTCTCAAGAACTTCAGCTCGATCGGACGAGCAATGAGATATGCAACCATTGCAAAGCCACCGCCCAGCTCCCAGCCAACATCACCGCCGTACGGCAGCTCGCCTGCATGTCTCGCGATCCAGCCGACCCACCAAGTCTGGCTCATACCAGCGACCATGCCAATGATACCACAGCAGAAAGCGAAGATCGCCGCGAGACCGAGTGGAAGCTCATCCGGGCGATCATACGCCTTGACGTCGTAACCCGAGAAGCCACGCTTGAAGACGAAATGGTCGGTCAAGCCGATGAATGAGTAGATCGAAAGCCAGTAGCCGATGAAGTTCATGAAGTTCTCCAGCACAGTCTCGAAGTGCGAGTAGCCCGGGATCGCAATGCCGATGTAAGCGCCGGTGGCGATGAACACGAAGAAGAAGCGAGGGATGCGCTGGACCCAGCGAGCGAAGACCTGGACGGTGAGAGACACGGAGTAGATGTTGGGGCAGTTGTTGGCGATGGTTGACAGGGCGAGGATGACAAGGCAGAACTTGCCGAAAGTGCCAAGGTGGTAGATCAGGACGGCGCCGAGGAGACCACCAGTGCCGGAAGCATCATAGCCTTCCTGGTAACGGTTGTTGCCGTCGTTGGCGGCAGTGGCAGCCATCACCGCAACGCCGAGGAATTCCAAGAACAGGAGCGGGATGATCAGGCCAGCGAACGTCCAGAAGAAAACCTTCTTCTTCGACTGCGTGCTCGGCTGGTAGCAAGTGTAATCTGCTGCGTAGCTGGCCCATCCGATGGCGAAACCGAAGACTGTTGCGCCCATCGAAAGGACGCCGCCCAATTCAGCCGTGCCAGTTTCCCATGGAATGTCGACGTAATCGCCGCTGTGGGCATAGACGCCCAAAACGATCATGAAGATGATGAAGGATGGGATCCAGGACCAGAACTCGTAGATGTGCACGATCTTGTAACCGAAGACGACGATGAAGAGCGTGCAGAAGGCTACGATCAGGATGCCGGCGTAGCCCGGGACGTCGGAGTTGACGGTGTTGAGGAGTTGCGCAGCGACGATGGAGTTGACGGAGGACCTAAAGCATGTATGTCAGCAAACGATGTGCTTGAGCAGATCTACTACCACAGATTCCTTGATGCGTCTTGTTGTGCATCTCTGCTGCAGACAGGGATAAGAACGACTTACCAGCCAATGCAAGCAATAATGTTAAAGCATGCAATGAGCTTCACGCCCCACCATCCGAACCAGAACCTGGATAGCACCATCTGGCGCAGACCAAAAGCAGGGCCGAAAGTCGAGAAGTAGCAGACCGGGAAGAGACCAAGGATGTTGAAGAAAAGAATTACCAGACAAGCATCCGCGACTCCAAGGTAGAACAGCGGCTTGGCGAGGATACCAATGGCGAAGGTCGAAACCACCATGTTGGCCGAAAGCCACTGAGACGCAATGTTAGAAGCGCGATCCAGGCGCATCATAACGCAAGAACGAAACATACCATAGTCATGCCATTGAGCAAAGCCCTAAACCCAGTATCCGTCCTCTCATCCTCCGGCACTCTCTCGATACCTCTCTGCTCCACGCCAAACTTGCCCACGAAGCGCATCGTCTTCGCTCTCCAGCTATTGCCAAGCTCGAAGCTCTCGCCCGGCACAGCACCATCCTGCTCTTCATAGAAGCCATGATGCTTCTCTAGTCCCTGCGGGCTGTCATGGCTTCCCGTGCTTGCATTCTGGACATAGCCCTGGTTCTTCTCGACATCGTAGTCCGTCATGGCCATAGCTGCGACGCACCCACAGCTGGAGTGAGACTGGCTCCCAGGATCTGCTGGCGCGAAGAACGTAGTCGACTTGGCGAAGCTTCGTCTAGAGTGCCTTCTTTGTACAATGGGATGGGCTTCACGAAGAAGTTTAACTCCCAGATACTCTTACAATCGTCTACCACATGTGGTGAAGGGGACAAGAAACCACACCTGCAATCAACCGTGATGTGCGACGCGAAAGAGTCAAGTATGAAAAGCGCACCACCACCCAACCGCATTTCGCCGAACGCGCACCGCAGCGACCGTCGTGTAGCTGATAAGCATCGCGGCACTCTTACCGCATTGGAGCACAAAGAACCCTTCCAGAACCACTGCGGCCACGAGGCCAATTCAGCCGCTCAAAGCCTATGCGCCACGCGAAGGGCTCCACCCAGCAATAGCGGCGGACCCCGAGTTTTGCTTATCGCTGGCCCAGGCCTGCCGCACGAAGGTTGCATGATGATTTCTGGGGGTCTGCACGATCAAGTGCATGCAGCAGAAGCTTTCGATGGTTTGCATAGAGCGGGTTGTCTGGGTCCAGATGGTTGGGACAAAGACTGCAGGTCGACATAATAGCTAAGCGAAGCGAGCAAAAAGGTTACGGCTTTTTGGTGAAGTAGGTCGGCTGGAGTCGCAAAAAAAGAAAATGTGGGCGATAGAGGAGTAGATAAGCTCCGCAGCCAATGAGGAGAGCAGACGACTGCGAAAGTGAGTGGAAGAAATTGTTTCTCAGCCGCTGCGCTTAGCTGTGTTAGGAAGGCAGACCACGCGACACTTGGATCTCGTACTGCGATCATCCTTGCAGAGATATAGCTGGACTTCAGGTACAACAACACCTAGCTTCGCGCATTCCTATCTTCGTGTATGACTACCCATATTCCCACTGGTTGCAAATCAACCAGCGATGATGGCTCAAAAGCGCGCCAAGACAAGAGCAATCACCAACTGATCGGAGACCGCCGGGCCAAAGATGCCGCCGGCATCCTGCTATCTATTCACCACGCTTGACTCCAGGAACGAGCATTGCAATCTCCACATTCGTTAACAACGTCCAGTCAACCTCACCAATATCAGCAGACCTCGACGTCCGTCTCGTCAAAGCGTCAGCGCGTGCCAAGCCCAACGTGGAGGCCATGGCTTCACTGCCGTCTACTATGAACACCACTTGGATCAGATGCTGTCAAACTCATGCCCCCAGACAAGCACATACGTATCTGGAACAATGGTCCTATAGCATCAAGGCCGTACCAGTTTCGCGGGTGCAGAATGATTGAATTACTTCAGCGCTGACTGAGCGCGCGAACAGCCAGCCGAATGAAGATGACGCAGTTGGCTATCTGGTAGGTTCACGACTGGCTGACTAGAGATCGACGTCCTCGACATCAGCAATGAGATTCAGCAAACCTCCTCGCCTCTTTTGAGACCTACCTAAGTCATGTCCTTGCTTCAGGGAATGGCATCCAGCCCTAAAAGACCGCAGCTCACTTCGTGCGGTCCCTGACCATGAGCTTGATGAACACGAGTGCAGGCATTAAAGTCTCAAGTCTCCCAGCCATAGCTGCACCTTGCGCCGCGGCCGAGCAAATATATGAAGACTGAGGACCAAGCCTGCAGCTCCCCTGCCCGACCCCAGCAAACGAAGACATCTCGACCACAGGATCAGTAGTGACGTGACGCATTCTTTGGAACGATCAAGAGTCAAGATGCCATAAGCGCAGGGCATAGATAGTAAAGTGACGCATCGATACACATTTGATCATCTATCCACAAATGCCATGCACATTTCCTCTAACCCTATACCCATTTCAGTCCTTGCACAAGGCAAATTCAAATATACACACCCCGCCGCGAACGCCACGAACCATCTACAAGACCACCCCGATGCTTGCTTCCTGATCGTGCACACCAACAACAACCTCAGCCAAACCACCCAAATCTCTATCGATCCATCATCAAACCACAATCAAATTCCCAATCGGCACCCCCAAACTCTCAAACCAATACCTCCTCTTCACCGCCAGACCCTTCCTCATCCCCTCACCACCATCCACAACGCCTGCCTGAGCCCTCTCAACAATCCTCCCACTTCCCCCCTCAAACACCCCCACCACCGCCGCCACCTCCTCCAACCTCTCCCTCCTCCCCGACCCCCCATCCACCATAACCATCGCAATCAAATGCCTCCTCTCAAACCCCCCGGGAGTCCTCTGCACCTCATCCAACAACGGCTTAATCAATTCCCCTTCCTTCATATCCACTTCACCTTCATGCTCGCTTTCCGGCCCGCTAACAACGACAACGAGTTGGACCCCTTCACTTCCCGGGAGGATAGGGGGGATATTCGCCAATTTCTCTCCAAACGAGCAGCCCCCGCGTTTGATGATGAGGATGGCGTAGTGCTTTGCGATTGAGCTGGGTAAGCGGTGGGAGCAGAGTTCCGAGTCGAGGTAGTAGATTGAGGTGAAGGGGAGGGAGCCGAGGGGTTTGGGCGCGGGTTCGAGGTCCATGGATGCGGGGAGGGGGGCTGCGCCGGGGCCGGCGGGGAGGATGGCGGGGATGGTGAAGCGGGAGAAGGTGGGGTGGGTGGGGGTGGAGGAAGCTGAAGAGGTTTTTGGTTGGGAGGGCGTGGGTAGTGGTGTTGAGGTTTGGTGGTGCGTGAGGAGGCCGGAGAACATGACTTGCAGTTCGTCCCAGATGGCGTCCATGGTGCTGTTGTCTGGGACTTCGATAGTGCCTTCCCATTCCACGACGTCGTCTTCATCCATATCCTCTTCGGTGACTGCGGTGGCGAAGGCAGAGATCACCGGGATGTCGAGAATGAGATCTACCATCTCTAGATCCTTCATGCGCGTAAAGTGCGGATCCGCTGGACTGACGCCCCGCAGAGCCTCACTGTTCAACAGCACCTTCTCGTCCTTTCCTAGCGCCCAGTTCGAAATGCCCTGGATCCTGTACTCGTGTCCTCCCGCCTCGGGAATCTCAATCATGATGCCGTTGCCGTCAGGTAAGAGCAGACTCTTGGGTTCCTGCACCATATTCAGTCGTAGATTGCTGAGGCTGTTGATCATGACTCCATCAACCACTTTCTGCAACGCGCCGAGCGCAACCAATCCCTTCTCTGCTTCCGGGCTGTTGGGATTGGGATTCAGGTTCGGGAAACTGAGGGTACTGATGAGGGCGTTTCGAATCGGCGAGCTGGTGCCTTGGGGCGGGATGAGAGAGCGAGGGAGGGTCCAGGGGTAGAAGCTGTAGTTTGTCGGACTTCGCACGTCTTCGAGAGAGATGGCAGGGCCAGCGGGTGAAGCTTCGAGGATGGGTGAGGAGCGGCTTGGATTGACAGGGACCAGGTGGAGCTGCGCTAATGCGGCTGCGTGGAAGAGGTCGCTGCGGTTGGCGACGTTGCTTACGAACAGAGGTGCGGGTGGGAGCGGTACTGGGCAGACAGCGCCTTCGACCGGGTCGTTCGCCGTGCTGTCATTCCTGTTCACCAGCCTGCCTCCGTGCTTTTTGTGTTTCTTCGCAGCCATTGTTGCCGTTGTTGAGTCTACTGCTCTCGCAGCTTTGGGTATAACAAGCGGATGTCCCTCCGTCGAGAAAACCACCGGCGCGTCCATCTTGTTCAGAGGGTGATCTTCCGTGAACAGCAAATACAGATACTTCGCCGTCTCACCCAGGAAGAAGCTCTCCATTCGATCTCTCTGTTCCCCACTAATCACGTCGCTCAAATCGGTCCATCCACACTTCGTCCAACATCTCCTCCGAATATCTCTGAGCGCCATCTCACCGACATGCAAATACCAAGGATCTTTCGTCGCTTGGTACAGATAGTATGTGCTTTCAATGAACTCTGGTCGTCCGGCCCAGTGCTTGAACGCAGGATCGATGAAGCTGTTATGTGCATGCCATCTTTCAGGCAGCGCACTATAGCGAGTCCAGAGGGCGGCAAAAACGAGATGCGCTTCCGCTGCCTCCTCCAATTCGCCGGCGAGAGTGAGGAGGCCAGGGTAATAGGCGGAGAGGTTGTCGATCCAGCTGTAGCGGTGAGCGCCCGTCACAAGGTCAGACTGACCATAGTACGGGTGCCTCTCGATGCTGCTGGAACGATAGATATGGTGTTTGACGGCCGCATGAGCTTGCTGCCAGGTCTGAAGGAAGGAGTCCGGATTGTGGTAGACTGCTTTTCGTGAGTCGGATGTGTTGTACGGAAGACCGGAGAGCAGGATGTGCGACTTCATGGCATATTCGAAGAAGCTGTCGATGCCGGCTCCAATGCCTGCGAGAGGAGGCATGGTCCACTGGCCGGTTTCTGCATCAATACCTGCGCCGATGAGACCGATGGGTGTGCGTCGCTCCCAAACAGCCCAGAAGGCGCGCTTAGCCAGTTTCTCGAAGCGTGTGTCGCCGGTCAACCTACTGAGCGTGGTGAACTCCAAGACCAAGCTGCCGGCTCCGGCTGCGCAAGTCTCGGTAATCTCGCGTGGGTCAGACGAAGTACCGTCGATGCGACAGAAGCCCTGCTCGGCGTCTCGATAGAATGGTATGCCATGTCTGAGGTTGACTCGAGGGTATGGCAGTCCGGTTGTCGTGTTGAATGCTGGTAACAGTCTCGATGCCAGGTCATGCGCCAGTCTTAGCAGCTGTCCATCATACTTGAAGCCCTTCCATTGAATGTAGCGGCTGCCGTTCTTGCCCTCCTTCCACACTGGCTCGTACCCTCGAATCGGCAGCTCTCCACTTGCGAACAAATGCGCACTCAAAAGCCCTCCAACACCACGTATATTCGTCTCAAAAACCTGCACCTTGCTGTCTAAACTGAAGCCACAAGCTCTCTTCCCGCACTTGCCTTTCTCGGTGCCGTCCCCATATAAGTCCACCAATGCCCGTACACCCGACTGGAACTCTTTCAATGCTTTCTGCGCATGCTTGTCCTCAGCGTCACTGGCTAGGATGGCCAACGTTGACAACGAATCAACAAGTGTAACGCTGTAATTCCCCAAAACATCATTCAGCCCAATGTCCGCCGGGTCCTGTCGATTGCGTGTCTGTGGTTTGCATGAAAGCGGCTTCAGCTCGTCCTCTGGAAAGGCATGGTTCATGTAGTTGGTGTAGCCATGGTAGAATAGATCTCTCGTGTCTCCACGAAGAGCTGAAACCTGGTCATCGGTCATGCAACGACCTGGAGTCGTCCATATTGCTATACAGACAAGTATGAGGATGTGCGACCATGTTGCTGGTGTTCCGGCCGCTGTGGTAGGCCATGCGATCATTTGCATTGAGCCGCATCTGGCTGGGACTCGGTCATTGAGTGTCGACCGCTCGGCGGATGATGGTTGCTGTCATGCGGCAGGTTGTCCTTGGCCAAATTCGAGTAATAATGTGCAGCCGTGTGTCCTTCCACCACATCTACAACATATTCACACAGAGAAGAGAGGATCGAGTGCAGAAACCGACTCAAGACCAGGTGGCCGTCTGAATGTCGCGTGCTGGCGGCGGCAGGTGAGCCGAGGCGTTCGGAGGAGTAGCGGCGACAACCTCTTTGGGAACTTTTGGAGCTTTTGAGCTGCCCATCGAACAACTAGTCTACGGCAGTAGAAGAAGTGTGGGAAGAGGGAATTGAAGGCTTTGGGAAGTGTTTGATATCATATAGCCTGGTGATACCTCGAAATGCTGCCCCGAGCAGCGCAAGCGGCCCTGCGAAGAGCACCCGCCCAGAATTCATCACACCACCTCCATCACAGCATACCAGCGACTGCACTGCGGATACGAACATATGCTTCATCCAAACGACCGCCGCCGCCCGCATCATCGCGCCCAAATCGTCCTCCACCGCCCAAAGTACAGCCAGCATCAGGACCAGCACGACAAACGTCGCCGGGCGTGAGTGTGCCCAAGGACAAGACGTGGAAGCCTCAGGATGGGATCAAGTTTGAAGGTGCGCCTGGTGCAGCGATGCCCAGCGCGGCGAATGCGGTCAACCAGGCGGAGGATGCGGCGAGAAACAAGACACCCGTGGATGGCACAAGACCTGGAGACACAGGCGCAAAGAAGGACGAGAGCATATTGGAAGAGGACGTGAAGCCGCAAGAGCCAGTTGCGCAGCAGGAGAATCTAGATGAGCCGACGCCGGGATCATTGAGGGATCAGGTACAGGATGCACAGGCAAAGGCGGAAAACACACCCCCGCCAGCAGAAGAGACAGCTGCACCATCGTCACAGCAGCCGCTGCCTGATTTGCGCCAAGGCATTCCCAGCACATTCGACTTTGAGTTTGGCGGCAAGAAGGCGCGGGAGCAGCCGGAAAGACCGTCAGAGCAGACCGATGGCGTCGACGTCACAGCTGCGCCGGAGGGCCAGAGAGGGAGCGGTGGTGAGCGAGGCGAGCGCGAGTACAACAGAGAAGACTACGAAACGTCATTGGATCGCAAGCGCGCACAGATGGCCAACTGGCTGTACATCGGTCTCCTCACCGTAGCCACGTCCGGCGCCTTCTACCTGGCTCGTCCTTTCAACGCACGGGAAGAAGTCCCCTCCCACCTCGAACCCGACGACGCTCAGGGCTGGTCCCCAAGCAAGATGTATGCCCGTATCCGCGCCCGTCTCGGCAACCAAGTCGGCTACTACACCGAACCGACCTTCCCCAAACTCCTGCCTGAAGTGCCTCCCGAGCAGCGCCAGCCCTTCACCCTCGTCCTGTCACTCGAAGATCTGATGGTTCACTCCTCCTGGGATCGCACCAACGGCTACCGTGTGGCGAAACGACCTGGCATTGACTACTTCATCCGCTACCTCTCCCAGTACTACGAGCTCGTTCTCTTCACCTCCGTGCCTCTCGCCATGGCCGACCCAGTCATCAAGAAACTCGACCCTTACCACTTCATCATGTGGCCGCTCGGTCGCGAAGCTACCAAGTACGAAGCTGGCGAATACGTCAAGGATCTTTCATACCTCAACCGACCACTGAACAAGACTCTCATCATCGACACGCACGCTCCGCATGTCAAGAACCAGCCCGAGAACGCCATCATCCTACCGAAATGGTCCGGCGATCCAAAAGACTCACACACCAAGGACCTCGTCGCGCTCATCCCATTCCTGGAGTACATCGCAACGATGGGCATCGACGACGTGCGCACCGTGCTAAAATCATTCGAAGGCAAGGACATCGCCGTCGAGTTCGCGAGAAGAGAAGCCGAGGCGCGGAAAGAATTTAACAGGCAACTAGCCGAAGAGCAGAAGAAACGACCCAAATTCTCCATTGGCTCACTGGCAGGCAGCCTAGGCGTCAGCAGCGGTGGCATGGGCGGCGGAATGGTGCTCGCGGACGGGCAGTCAGTTGCCGAGGGCTTGAAGCAAGGGAAGATGCTCTCGGATCAGATTCGCGAGCAAGGGCAGAAGCAGTATGAGGTAAGTCCACCTTTCCCATGGTACAAGTTGTGTTTGTGGTTGCGATGGCTAATGTGATTGTGTGTACAGCACCTCGAAAAGCAAATCCGCGAACACGGCGCACAATGGTTGAAGGAAGAAGAAGAGGAGCAGAAGCGGTTGATGGAGGCTTCGATGCGGGATATGAAGAAGGGTGCGTTCTCGTGGTTTGGTGGCAGTGGGAGTGGTGGGGAGGAGTCGAAATGAGAGAGAGAGGCTTGAAAGTCGAGTTGGTGGGATCTTCGCTCTTATTTTAGAGATCGAGTGGACCCCCCTCCCGGTTTCTTCGGTGGTCTCGATCTCTACAGTGGTGTTGTTGCACTTTCAGCGTTGGGCATAGCAGGTTCGCTTACCTCTAGGGATGAGACGGGAGTGGTATGTATGACAGACGATAGGGAGGGAGGGAGGGAGAAACATAGGCTCAGCCCGAGAGCAACGTGTACACTTGTATCAATATGTCGAACACATCAGGACCCGCTACCAAGGTGAACTCAGACCATGAAAAGTTGACTCGCCCACTTGACTTAGGGGCCCGCCACTTCGCGCTTCTTCTCAAGACCGTCATACACGTACCTCTCGCAAGGTCTTCCAAAATATACACTGGAAGCACCTACTTTGCTGTACTATATCAGCTGTATGGTTCGAGACACTACCTACATCCAAATGCGACTTTCACGTGCGACTTGGTACCAAAGAAACCGCCACCAAGACGGACTATGATGTTGCATCGATGCACAGATCCTCCCCTCCTCCCGTCAGCAAGTCTGCCAGTCTTTTTCTCCTCCCTATCGATAAATTCGATCATCGATGTGCAGCTGCAAGAAGAAGCTGATAGGACTAGGGCCTCACTGCTGCGAAGGCCTCGGGTAGCTTGGTAGTTGATATTGAGACCACGGGCGACGGGTGCCTTGCTTTGCTTTTGTAGTGATGCTATCTCGTCACGCACTCGATCAGACTTGATAAGTTGCGAGGAGTTGAAAGAGAGTTCGTTTGAACGCAAGTCACGCGGGTAAGAGAGGCCAAATTTGAGCGAAGCACGACTGTGCGTTTTTCGACAACATATTAGATTCGTGACCGTCATGTACACAGGGACGTCTTCATCCCGCTGCTTTCCAAAGCCTCAGCCTCTCCTTTCCAGCTCATTCGCTCTCTCCCTCTCTATTACAGCCGTAGCATACCAATACCCCCGCCAAATTACGTCCGTGATACACATTATTATCATAAAACATTCATACATATGCCCTCCAACTTTTTGATTCTCATTACACCTCCGTGAAAGAAGCAGCAGAAGCCTGACGACTTCCTTCCGCCGATGCACTCCCAGACTTCGTCGTCTTCCTCGTAGCTGGCCGACACCCGCAAGCACTATTGCGGAGCAAGCTCGCTGGACCGTCTTTGAAAGCGACACCAACTGCAAAGGCGAGGGTGATGGAGAACTTAAGCCACATCCATGGACTATGTTTCGTGAACATGCTGGCGCAGCTTCGAGACTTGGCATGCTGAGGGCAGCGACATCTATTCGCTATCCTCTTCTTGCCTTTGCCTGACATAGTCCCAGGCCGGCTGGTGGATATCTGGCCATCCGGAGTAGTGGCTGGAATGGTACCGTACGCCAAGGCGCTGTCGTCTTCATTACCTGAGGTCAGCAGGCCTGAACTCTCACTCGCTGATTGGTTCTCTACATCCTCATCATTGCATGCATGGGTGTTGAACATGCGTCGCCGTGCCATAGGTCCAAGCAGCGCTCCCACGAGCCACCATTGCACATTGCGCAACGGCTCCGGTATACAGATTTTCAAGGCCGCCCGTTGGATCAGATATCTTGCAAGCGCCACCGGCGAGTGCCACAGATCGCCAAAGAGAAGTCGTAGCCGCTGCCATAATGTTGTTCGCGTTTCGCTGGGGGACGTGCTGGCTTGCCAAGTCTGGAAGTCATGCGGCGATGTTGAGGAGATGCGCATCCTGTCCTGTGCTTCGCTCGATTCGCCACTTAGAACCGAGTGCACGTCAGCTCCTTCCTCCACCAGCTCTCCGTAGAGCATCAACGCGCCATCAGCATCATCACTGCTCTTCGCCTCGTCTTCAGCGGCATTATGAACCTCCGTGCTCAGGTCAGTCGCGTCAGTGTTGAGTGCTGACAGCTCGTCTGCGAGGTTGCGCCCAGCTGCTGGTCCGTTTGAATTGAGTCCGACATCCTCAAGCTGCGAGCTGGTAGAGGGCGGGAAGGGCAGGCTGATCAGGCTTTCGTCAGGCATGTCGTCGCTTTCGGATCGTCGCGGCAATTGAGTCATAATCAGCATAGCGAGAGTACGCTCATCAGCCATGGTCAACGCTCTACGGTGAGCCGGGCGCGAGCTCGGACTACCATCGCTGACGCCTGTCGACGCTCTACGTCGCATGTAGGGTGAGCTTGGACTGCTCCGCTCTTCCTGTACGTCTACTGCTTCTTCGTCTGTTTCTGAGTGCGACGGGATTACTGGCATGGTCTCGCTTCTTTCATAGGCTGGTGCCGACACTGGAACGTACTCGCTGTGGGCTGTAGCCGGCAGGATCAGCGGCCTAGGTCCTGTACACCCGGCGCCAAACTTTCGCATTCGTCTTGAAGGCCTATCCTTGGCAGACCGCACGGCATGTTGTGTCCAAGCATTGTACGCAAATTGAGACTCCGGCTCGAGACTGGTCATACTATCGCCGTCGATGTGAGCTGAAGAGAAAACGGACTCGACGTCTGAGCCCAAATCGGATGGAGAGACGTTGGTGTCTATCGCGAGTCGTGGCTGCCGCATGGCCTGGAATTTTGGGGAAGGCAATGCAGGGAAAGCAAAGCTAGGTGAGACAGGCGGTTCTCTCACGGGTGACGTGACGAGTGAACTCGCTGTTGGAAAGCGCGGCAGCATCGACTTAGGCCTCCTACGCGTCCCTGGAGTCTCAGCATGCAGGTCGATCTTGGTCGGCGAGGCAGCTAGTAGACCGGACATAATCTCTAAGCGTTTCTCCAGGTTGACATTGGCTGCCTCGGCAGCCTCGAAGTCCTGTGCTGAAGTGGCGGCTCGAGACAACGCGTTCTCCAGTTGAAACTTCATCTCATCTGCCACATCTTCGAGCTTCCTGATCTGCATGCGCAGGCCGGCCTCGATCTCGTGGTGCCTATCCAGTTCCTGCTGGACCCGCTGCTCGTACTTTGCCTCCCAGTCGGCGAGCTCCTGTTGCAATTGACGCGTCTCGGCGTTCAACGTGCGCACTTTCGATGTTTGCTCGCGCGTGACACTTGGTGAGTTAATAGCAGAAAGTTGCGACTGAGCCGAGGCCAGCTCAGACTCAAGATGCTCAATATACATTCTCGCCTCCCCACTGATAGAACGCCGTTTTGGTCCTACTTTCGCGCGCGCCTTCCCAGGTTTGATTCTAATGGTACCTGAGGATCTTGGTGGTGGCGGTGAGAGCAAGTCGCCGGCGCATGGACTGTCGTAGTTCTGCGAGTTCTCTCCAAATAGTCGCGGCGGATGCGCGTTAGGCGGGGTGCTTGCGCGTGGCACTGTCGGCATTGTGTTGCCAATTTCTTGAAGTATGCCACTGGGTCTTCTCTTGTCGACCTTCACTGAGCCCGCCCGAACTCCAGAGGGCGAAACATTCTCCGTGTCTGCAGCGGTCACTGCATGTACGCCGCTCGCAGGCGACCACTTCGTACTCGAGGACTGCGACATGGGCGTGACCTTTCGGCTTGGCAGTGCTGAACCGCGGAAACCTGCATTACGCAGCTGCAAACGCCTTGTCTGTCGTGAGGCTCCAGGTCCAGACAAAGGGCGAGTTACCAATGACGCAGCCCCTTCACTTGCATCGCGCCTAGCAGCAGAGTTCACTGGTGTGTCGAAGCCGCCAGCAGGCGACGGAGCGGCCATCCAAGCGATGCGCTGGACATATATCCGGAGGAGTGTGGCAGGTCGTGGAGCGAATGAGCGCGGTGGTACAAAGCTGTTTGCACCCCAGCCTGGCGATGCGTCCGAGATCCAATCGATCGCAAGGTCGGCGTTTCCAATGGAAAGTGTGAATCCGTGTTTACAGCTGCAAACGCTCCCAGCTCCTTGGGCCGAGGCTGGCTCGTCGGCGGTTGCTAGCTTAAGATTTAGTGGCGGGGACTGACATTCACGCGGCAGGTTGCTTGGCATGGCCGACCTATCGGAATTTATTTTATCATGGCAATTTCACTGTGCTACAATCAACCTTCGTAACTGACCCTCGTGCCGAAATGGTCCCATCTTGAGGTTGCTCGTATATTGGATCGCACGGCTGGCAGTGGCACTCTTCTGACCCTCTGTCTGCTGCATCACCGAGCTCACGACCTCTACCATGAGCTCTTCCTGTGCAAAGGCAGGAGCCGGATGAATGCCAGATCCTATTGGCCAACAATGCTTTCCAGGCTCCAGCTACGTGCAGAAATATTGCTTGAATGAGAAACGAATCTGGTAGCCTCCACCCGTGCTTAAAGTGCATGCGCGTTGCGATGGAAATCCAACCTTCCGCATCCTGTAACCCGCTGTGTCTTGGAAATTCTCTCCTACACACACGCACCCGTGACCTGCAACCCGAAAATGTGTTCATACAGGGCGCTGAAGGTCTGCTACTGACACCTGAGATCCTCTCTGCGAGCATGTCTCAACTTACGAACGAGCACGAGAACCATATTCAGCCTCGAACATTATGTCCTTCATTTGTCCCGCCCGCCCCTTCAAGACAACAGGAGCTCGTATATTGCCAGAAGCGGTACAGTCAAACGAGTTCCTGTTTCACGAGACCGGCTCCCAGACTTTGATCAAAAAGCTACCCAAACACATAATATGAGCACCAGAATAGACAGCATAATCGAGCAGAACTTGCATGAATTCCAAAGAGTGCGAAAGCGAACAGAGCCATCGCACAGTCTCGCCAGACAGCCAGGCTGCGACGATTGATCTGTTCAAATCGAGCAGAACTTGCATGAATTCCAAAGAGTGCGAAAGAGACCAGAACCATCGTTCAGCTTTGCAAGACAGGCAGGCTGCGATGATCGATTCGTTCGTCAGCCCAAGCAAATGATACTACGAGCAGGATTTCCGAGTCCAATTGACGGAGCGGCTAACGGTGTAGCGGCTTTGTTTGTGACACGATCATCGTGATTGCGGCGGACGAAGAAATCTGGCTCGAGGTCAGCATTACAGACGTACATGGCCAACGGGAAAGGACGGCAGCCCATTCGAGTCTGTATACAGACGGGCAGGTGATTGAAAATAGATTCTTTCTCAGAGAGGATCCAAGTCTTGACGCTCAGCTTCATGCCGATCGCCTTTGCTTTGCATTGTCATCACCAGCTAATCACATCGCTCTTACACTGTACTGTTCATCGGCATCATTCATCATTCCCGGCGCACAAAGACGTTGCCGCAAAAAGAACAAGAACACTGGCTCTTCTCCACAAGCCCCTCATACCCCCTTCAGCTACAATGACCTCTCCATCACAGCGCCTCCTCGTCCTCAGGCAATGCTCGGCGACTCTGTCGCTCAATCGATGCCCACAAAGCACGCTCCAGCTCCTCATCCTCCTCAAGCTCAGCCTCGCCTATCCGCCCATCGTCCTCATCATCTTCCTCCTCATCGTCCGCATGCTCAGCAGCTTGCAGCCTCAAAAAGGCTGCGCTCGTTTGAACCTCTCCATCCGGCGAAAGACGGTCAGAATCAGGCTCATTGTCTTCATCTTCAGAGTCGGACACATCAGGGCTGTTAAGATCGTCATGCTCAGCACCACCAGCCTGCACAGTAGTTGTCCGATTCATCACCTCGACCCCCAGTCCTGCCAACACATAAAAAGTCCTCAGTCCCCTGCCCTCAAAGCCCGTGGTAACCCGCCGCTTCACGAGCGCCATAAGCGTACGGTTCAGCATCCGCCTGACGAACGCCACAAAACCCGGCCGCAGTCCCAGTCTCGTTTCCGACGTAGCGTTGCTCAGATTACTGAACTCAGAATGGTGCATGTACCTCTGCATATTGCAACGGACGAACTGGAAGTACCAAGACTCCTCGAAGTCGTTCACAAGATCCTTGTAGAGGACGTAGGCGGGCATTCTAGCGCCGGCGTAGCGGTCCAAAGCAGCGTCGAGCGTGGCAGTCAAGTCGTTGGCTTCTGGCGCGAGAGCAGGTTGTAGGTGTAGAGGTGTTGAGCAGGCCGGCTCTTGTCTGGCTTGATCGATGAAGTGGTTGAAGTACTGGAGAATCACAGCTTTGACTTCTGCGTTGATCGTCAGGAATACCTGACGACGGAGATTCTCGGCCAGCTGCGAGTCCAGATCTCCGCAGCTTCTCTCGAAGTTTTCCCAGTCGTTGAAGCGATGATTGCCGTGCAAATGAGCGTGGTAGATGCCTTCGTCGGTAGTACCAGACTTGAGAGTTTCGATCATGTCGTTGTCAGTGAAGATCCTATGCCGACATGTGGGATCGGTGGCGGCGTCAGCCCCTTGAGATTCGCACCAGGAGATCAAGCAGGTCTTGCAAAGGATGTGCTTGCACTTTAGCTGTCTAGGAGCATGACCAAAGTAATCATAATCGTTGCTGCAGATGTCACAGGATCTGCTATCGGGCGGGAGGCTTGAAATTGGTACTGCTGAGCTCACCTCGTTCAGGAACTCGGCATAGTCGGGATAACGTGGACGCTTCCATTCTATGTTCACGTCTTTGACGCCATGAGTCCGCGGACAGGGCTTGTCCAGCTGATTCCTGACATGCAGCACTGCCCGATCTGAGCGCCGCTCGATGACGTCCATCAAATTGACCAACCATATTGCATCCGGCAACTTCTGCTCCAGCTGCCTAAGCAGACCCAGCTCGATCTCGTACAGCTCTGCGCTACAGCGCTCGTGCTTACCATCCTCCCAGATCAGATGAGTGTCCCTGGTGATGGCGACTGTCGGTATCTTGCTACCCACGGTCGATCGGCCTGTCGACAGATCCTTGTAGTAAGTGAGTGCCGCGAGGGTCGTTCGGCCTGTACAGCCAGTCGCTACACGCATGTCGTGTTCGAGCCGGGAGGCCGAGTCAGTCTCGTTAGCATTGCGGAGGCCGTGCAGTTCAAACTTTGTGATCACTGCCGGCGTGAAGCTGCATAGCGACGCCTCTGCATCGTTGCATCGGTCGGTATGCGCCGTCACCGCAGCGTCTGATATCAGTGGTTTTGGCTCGTAACGATTCGATGAGTTGTTGGGTGGAAGCAGGAAGGCGTCCCTGGTGGGACGCTCGAGCTCATGCATGATAGTATAGCATGGGTACTTGACGGTAGTGGTGTGATGGGTTGTGAATGCGCTCACCGGCGGGTCAGCACAGGTATAATGGGCAGCCATGATGCGAGTCGCTCAGGCTGACGAATGTGTGCGGCTCTCACAGATAGATGTGTGGTGTGTTCGTGTTTGAAGAAGCTATCGCAGTCCAGGAAGCGGTTCTTCGACGGCTGAGAATGTGGTGCGATTTTGTGCTGGCGAACATGTGAGGAGAAAACCATTCAAGCTCCTCATTCAATTTATGCATCCCGCCCGATGTATGTTGGCCAAAATGTGTTGTCTCAAGAATCCAGGACTCTCCTGCCCGACGCGCGGACAAAGAATGATCCAGCATGGACAGACAATGCTTTGTTCGCTGATGGGTCAGTGCTGGTGGCCGCTTTGCATGTGAATGCTCCTACTACTTAGTAAGCGCCGCGAATCTTGAACCATTCACAAATGTTTTCTTCCATCGTCCCAATCTGAGGCAGGGGGTGCTCGGAGCACTGCCTGGCTGCGTCACTGCCTGCATTCCCACCATCAATGCCAACCCATGAGATTCGAGGTGCAGAGCGAGTGGCATTCCGCTTCCACAGATGTCCAAGGAGGGAGTCAAGGAGTCTGCTGAGAGGGAGGCCGAGAAGCATGCTGAAGCCAGCGCCGTGGCACAAATCTGGAGACCACAGATACTGGTGCACCACCTTGACTTGGTGAAGTGACGTGGATGATGTTCTCGCTCAATTGTTGAATGTAAGCGGCATAACCACCGCCACCACCAATTGCTAGACACGTTCACCATCCTCGCCGCTCTCTGGCCGCTGATGCTGACATGCTACCACGATTACAGCATGGACTCGTCCTGCAGCGGAGCCGCTCATCGTTCCACAATCATGGTGAGCCGGCGTCGGTCGTCCCGTATCTTCCTGTGTGCTAATCGAAAAGCTTCAGTGTGAGCCAATGCGGGTGACGGACATATGGCCATGGGGCTGCAAAACAATGTTGACTGCACATGTACAAGATATTCCTCGGTCGTGAAGCTGTACTGCGGATGTGACGATGCTGTGCTTGAGATGGTGATGCTTCTGCAACTGCTTGCGATATCAGTACGATCAGAAATGAGTTGTTTAGGCTAGTTTGCAGGCTCAGCAGGGGTGGGAGATGAGGATCTTGCAGAGTGCCTAGCTTCGCGAGGTTCTGGAGTAGTGCGCTCCGTCGAGAAGTTGCCGATGAGTGCGTTTGGGCAGTACAGGGTAGTGTGTTTGAGAGAGAACAAATTGTGGCCAGTATAGGCCGATTAACCCAAAGGCGACTTGTTGCGGTCGGTCTGTAAAGCCTCCGATCGCAAGAGAGCATTGGTAGAATCAAAAGATGATCGTAACCAGAGACATGGTTATTATTTAAGCCCCCACTTGTTGTGCTGCCATAGTGGCACAGACCTTGGCTGTCTTGCAGAATGCAGGTGACTTGCATGTGCGGAGAAAAGCCTTCGTGGTACATGACAGACGCTTTGTGAGACGCAGAAAATCGGATCAAATCTCATTCTTCATGATGAAGGTGCGAACGATACATTCATCTCAAAGGAGTCCCTTCCGAGGACGCGAACAGATTAACCTTAACTGCGCGGCTAAACGTTAGCGGACGGATTAATGGATTCGATTGTGGAGCCGACCCCAACGGCGAGCGCCACCCTGGATCAAATACATCCAAAGTACTGGGATGTCGATCATGCTCTGAGACAAGCGACGAGACAACTTTCTTCTCTTTACTCCTCACGGCGTTGGCGTTTCAGTATCAACTATTGTGATAAAGCTTGTACATATTGTGAGGTCACAGCCGGTACATCTCGGGTTGTGGACGACCTAATAGCTATATACACCTGACCGAGACGCATTGCGACAATATTGGCCGTGGGGGAAGCCTGAATGCTTTAACGAGTCGACCTTCTGCCACACTTTCGACGACGCCACGTTGCTTGTCGAGATTGTGCTCTGACTCGCAATACCTTGTCCACTGGAGCTGGAGCTGGGGTTGTGAACGAGAGAAAAGTTGAGTGAAGGAGTGGGATAATACAAGACAACCTGGAGCTGGACGATAAGAAGGACTGGGCCTCCGAGTCTGGCAGCAGCAGTCACGAGGACATTTCAGATGCCGAGCTCGAGCAGCAGACGGCAGCAAGAGCGATGCGCGTTGTCTCGCGTCTGCCCGACTTGAATCCACTGCGACTCTTCCAACATGGCACGCGATATCAGAAGTTGCCCGAAGATTCGCCTTTCAATCTACAGAACTATCGATGGCCGATGTCAGGTGATCGATGGTGCTGCACGGGCAGGCTGTCGATGACAAAGCTCGTCGGCCTCGTGGTCGGCGCATTAGTCTTTCTGGCGATGGTGGGAGGTGGAGGGTACCATCATGTGTCGAAGTCAAGAGGGAAGGCGCCACCGGACGAGCCTCCTCCGTTCTTCTGGCAGAACTACTATCCGCTGCGAGGATACTATAATGGAGTGCGGACGTTGGTGAGCGCGGAACGCTGGAAGCCAGAGAATGGGTACAACCAGTCAATACCGCTCACGCAGCTTGATAATGGCGAGGAGTCAATTGTGAACAGCTTTACGGGCGGTCCCTCGTTGCGACCAATACCATTCCAGCCATACCCAGAGTATAGTTCAGCAGAATATCTGCAGAAGCATCAGCAGGTGCACACATGCTATCTGGATGCCGAGGAGAAAGTCCCAGCACCAGACGTATATGCATATCCCGGCTTGCCGCAGCACATGCCTGAAGCATTTTACGGGTCGCACAAGATGCTCGGCATGGACGACGGAGTCTGCTTTGAGCGATTCGGAAGATTGGGACCGTATGGATACGGCCACGAACAGGGTGGTCTTGGTAACGGACAGGTCTCTGAGAAAGCAGGAAGCGAGGAGGTATTGCGGAAGATCGGTCAGATCAATTACACCAATGTAAATTGGGGTGATGCGCAGAAGCGGTGCTACGAAAAGAATAAGTTGCGATTCGAAAGTGTGACGGGCAGCCAGAAAGAGCCGATGAAGCGCCACGCTTACGTGTTGCGCGCGTGGACTGGTTACGAATGGAGCGACCAGCAGATCTTGACCACACGCGCGATGGTCAATGAGCTGGCATTGAAATCAGGTGGCGAGTATGATGTGCATATTCTGTTGCACGTGAAAGACAACAGCGTGCCGATCTGGGCAGATGATGATGTCTATCGCCAGACGATTCAAGACAACATTCCACGAGAGTTCTGGAACCTGACGACACTATGGTCAGAGCAGTTGATGATGATGTACTATCCAGATCCGTTCCCGGACAACTTTGCCAACATGGCTGGATCAAATCTACACGGTGTATACCGTACGGCGCATTTTGCCCTCCAATGGTTCAGTCGGCAGCGCCCAGAGTACGACTTCTATTGGAATTGGGAAATGGATTTGAGATACAGTGGCCACTACTACGAATTCAACACTGCGCTCGGCGACTGGGCGAGGAAGCAACCGCGAAAGGGCCTGTGGGAGCGCAACCGCCGCTTCTACTTTCCTAAGTACCATGGCGACTGGGACAACTTCACCAAGTTCGTCGAGCAAGAGACAATGGAGCGGGATATCGCCAGCAACGACGTCGAGCGAAGCGGCCCAGTACCCGTATGGGGACCTGTTCAAAACTTCCCGCACACAGGCATGCTGCCTCCACCAAGCGACACCATCCCTCCCACTACTTACGAAGAAGACAACTACCAGTGGGGTGTAGGTGAAGAGGCCGACCTCATTACTTTCAACCCGATCTTCGACCCCAGCCTCACAAATTGGGTGTTCAGCTGGGACATGTCCGGCTACAATCGCTCACTCCCCATCCCTCCGCGCCGTGCAGCCATCATAACAGTCGCCCGACTCTCGAAAAAGCTCCTGGATATCATGCACGAAGAAACGTGGCGCATGCGACACACCGGCTTCCCTGAAATGTGGCCCCCAACCGCCTGCTTCCACCACGGCCTCAAAGCCGTCTATGCACCTCAGCCGGTGTACTTTGACCGCGACTGGGATCTGCAATACATGAACGGCGTGTTCAACTACCCTGGCGAGATCTGGGAAAGTCCGTTCGGCTGGGGCGAGCATAACCTCCTAGGTTCTTCGTTCTACTATAACTCAGGCTTCTCGGGAGCACTGTGGAGACGGTGGCTGGGCATGTGGGAGAATGGAGAGGGCGGGAGGAAGCATGAGGAGGAAGGGACGGGCAGGATGTGTATCAGAGGGACTTTACATCATCCGGTGAAGCATGAGGCGGGGCCAGTGGACTAGGTGTTTGCTGGTTTGGGAGTGCCGCCTTTGTTGGTGCCGCATGGCTGGGCCTGGGACATGCTTGAATATGTGCCTGGCTGAGTGGAGTTGGGATCGCAGATGTGGTGGTGGGTGGGTGATTAGGTCATGGTTCCGAGGCGTTCGAGCGTTGGTTTCTTCTGGTACATACCCCGACAATTGTGGATGAAAAAGCATTTCGGGCATACGCTGTAGATGAAAGGCAACGAATGGGCGTTGCGATGCAGATGATGGAAGCATAAGGCCCTGGTATACATGCATGGGATAGGGTGTAATTGAAAGCTTTTTGTGCTGCAGGTCTACTTGACCGGTACTTACGCCAGTGAGCTGCCACGTTCCTGCAGGATTTACAGAAACTGCTTCGCCTCTATACTGTCACCCAACGGCAAGTATCGAACGTTTCCCGGCCGAAGTCAAGCATCAATATCCACCGCAGAGGATCTTTAGTCAGCGTCAACCAACAGCGGACAATGCCTCTATGCGATGTCGACAACTCAGTCAGTCAGCCATGTCCCTCGATATATGAGTTCGTCGACAGCATTATAGCACCCAAGACAATGTGACCTTTCGTTGTGCGGTCGTCGGATGGCATTCGGTCTTAGAAATCAAGGATCACATTTGTTTTCTGGCCGCCGCTGTCGAGTTAACCAGGAACAGCATAGCGATCTGTGAGTTGTCGATATCGCGCGCTTCGTGTCCTGGAGCCTGATCGATATCGTGTGCTTTCAGACACATGGTCAAGCTGTTTGCTCTGAGCATGCGGTGTAGGAGTTGGTGCCACTGACCACAGCATATGCCACAACTCCAAAGCCTGACTACGGGTCCTACGTGGCCTTGATAGGGTTTATATCATGGAGCATACGGATCTCACCCAGCCTTGTTGCACAGCGTACGCCGGCGTGTATCACAGAAGGATACTCCACAATGTGTTTCGATACGTATGAGGAATATCTTTGTGAGATATGCTTCGAGGACAGCAGAATCCACAACAGGGCACCTCCCGAGCCATATTGTGAGCCTATCCTCGTGGAAAAAGATTCTTTACCCTGCGATAAAGAGGTCGCCCTGTCGAAGGAGGAGAAGCGGCCACCCAATCCAGCACACTGCCACCGTAAGCGCAAGACGAACCTCATATCCCGTCCTCACAAGTATTGCTACAAACATCGGAAGCTCTACGATGATCCTTGGGAAGCCATCCCGTCTCTACACACCAAGATACTTTACTTCTGGATGACGAACTACAACAGTGACAAAGGAGAGAATCATATCCTGGCCAACGAGCTCCATGACATGCTGCGAAACGGCGCTCAAGCCAACTTCATCGGCTCACCTCCTTCGAAAGCCCCGCCACGTTATGTGATCAACCAGAAAATGGTCAACGACATTGCGCAGGAGTTTTTTGATCGCATCCATATGCCCGCCCTTTACCCTCCAGAAGAATTGAATCGCGACCCATACAGGTTTGACAAGCACTACCAATTCTGGATGGCATACCACGACTTGTTGGCCAACTACAAGGGCTACTTCAATAAGGTGCTGGCCGAGCAAGCTGCCGGCTTCAGCGAATCTGGCAAGAAATCCTCCAACAGCAAGTACTCCACGTCAACCATCAATCAAGAGAATCCAGACCGCGGTCACAGTCGGGAGAAGCTCAAAGGTGCAGCAACAAGCAGGTCAAATCCCGAGAACCCACTCGTCCTGATGCCTAAACCGTTATACCCTCCAGGCGCCAACAAAGGGGTCTTGACATCTGACAATGTCACGATGTTTCTGGAGGCAGAGATCGCTCGATCACTGACTCCCAGACCGCCGCAGCCAAAGACGGCGCAAGTTCCGAGACCCCAAGCATCGGTTGCCAGCCTCAGGAATGTTGATGCTGAAGATCGTCGACGTCGTGAGGAGCAGTCACAGCGGAGCGTCTCGAGCATCGCACAGCAATTGTCGGGAATACTCAGAGAGGATGACAAACGCAAGGAGACTAAGCGAGCCGAGAGTTCCAAGTCCAGTAAGAAGGATGGGAAGAAGCCGGGTCGCGGGGATGAGGGACCGTCAAGGAGAGGTGGAGGAGCAGGTCGTGTATGACCATTCCGACCGCTATCTGGAAATGGAATCTGCTGCCATAAGAGCACTGGGGTCACAGAGCACGACCAAGTAAGTCATGAGTTATCGAAAGGGGTTTGACGGCAACAATCAGGGTCCTGGGGCTGTAGCCACTATGCATTGGATCGGGAGGTCTTATTTAAGGCGGCACAGGGGCTTCACGCTCTCGTTACACTCTGCGTCGTGGTCAATTGACCGGAGAGCTCATATACCCACGGACGACGGCGTTGGCAGCAGAGCGATATGGAGTCCTTGCTACGGCTTTTGAAGTCATTGAGATCATGAATGTTCTTTTTGGACATGTGCTAGGCCTATTGTAATCATCGACAATAAGAAGGATAACTCTTCGAAAATGCAGATTAACGCGCCTGCGTCTATACCGACTGCTGTACAGTCCCAATGGGGTATCCTAGAAAACATGAGCATATCAAACAAGGTCATCCAATGATTTCATCCCACAGCAAATATCGCTAGAACCTCTCTGCGCTTCAACGCTCGAACAACATGACCAGAACACATCTTCGTGATCCTGTCGCTTTTGGTCATCATAGTCTCCTCACATAAGAATGCACTTCTCCCCCTTGCCCCAAGTCATCATACTCCTACTATCCATCATGCTCTGGCCGCCATCAAGATTGTCATCGCCTCCCGGATAGCCACCCGGCATATACATCTGTTGCTCCTTCTTTCGACCCTTAAAGAAGCCGAGCTTCCTCGCCTTCGTTGTCGACGCAAACGCACTCTTGCTCGCCACACTACTCTTCCTCGAGTGTGGTCTTCTGGAAGCAGATGCTCCCGGCAGTGACGCCACGGAGGGTGCTGGCGGGTGCCATCCCGTCACCGGATGCGCGACAGACCCCGCGGTCGTAGGCGGCAGTCGGTAAGGAACGTGGTCTGGTGCCTGGGCAGATGGAAATAAGGAGGAGGATCCTGAGGCTGCGGCGTTGGCGGCGGCAGCGTTGCGAAACGCCTGCATGTGTGGTGGTAAGTGGCAAGAGTTTCTTGCTGCTGCGGATGGTGAGCGGGAAGCCATGCTGGGGCTTATGGAGGAGTAGGACGAGGCAGCGCTCGGGGCGCGTTCGGGTGTTGGCCCGTGACCGGACGGATTGAAGCCGGCCGTCGAGTATCTATGGTACGAGTTTGATGACAACAGCGTCTGGCCGAATGCTGTAGGCGTATGGCTGCGTTCTGATACAGGCGATATCACGTCCCACGTGCCCTCTTCCGGGAACGAGTTGCCGGTACCGGAACTCACCGGGCTGAATGGCCTTCCGTTTACCTCAGTGCCATTGCGTGAAGGAGCCACGGGGCTGAGAGCTCTTCGCTCGCTGGTGATGCTTGGAGCTGCACCGTTGATCGACGCAGCGTTGCTGTATGCACGTGCTAGGCCACGAGGCATTGACCCACTTGGACTCACGGCACCCTCGCGAATGGAATCGAGCGTGCTTGAGCCAGTCTCCCGAGCAGTCTGAACAGGGCTCGTCATTCCGCTACGGATAGCATCCTGCCGCTGTTGTAGCAGTGTGGCTTGCGCAGTTCTGAACGCTTGATCGGCATTGAACGACTCAGCCGTAGCTGCTGGCGCGGTCATGGAACCTGACAATCCTGAAATCGATGAGGCGGCGCCGGTATCACTTGCGCTACCCGCTGTTGCTGCTTCTTCGTTGAGGCTCGTCTGTATCGATGGCTTTAGCGGAGGCTGCGATTGGGTGTCAAGCCCTGCCATCGCCCTGAAGCGACTGGGCAAGGGCGCATTTGGCTCTTCTGTATACTCCGGCAGAGGCAAGAAATTGCCATTTGAATCAACGCTGACACGCTCTTGCGTGCGCTCCTCCAGCATCTGAAATCGGAAGCGCTGAGCATTAGATGCCGCACGCTGCAGACTTGCTTGGGACCTTGGTGCGCCTGGCTGAAATGGCTCTTCCAGCACTTCACTCGTCTCGTTCGTTTCAACGAGATCAGGGAGTGACCTGGTTGCCTCTGACTGCAGTGATCCAATGCTGAGAATACTCCGCCGACTGGGCTGATGACCACTGAATGCTGGGCTGGCAGCGCGCAGCGATCGATCACGATTGTACGTCGTTGCTGCTCTACCTAATGATGTAGGCCGATGGCTCAATCCCACTCCTTTGCTTTGATTCACAGTCCGTCTTCTGACGAGGGCGACCTGTTCCGCAACGTTGGCTTCCTCTTCTTCGAGCATCTGCGGTGGACTCCTTCCAAGCGTTAAGCTGAATGTCTGACCCGGCTGTCCAGCGAATTGCGGATCAAAGTCGAACATGATGATACGTCCGCCTTCGATGTCATCAACATACTCTTCGGATATGCCTTGGTCAATAACGCCACCAGGACTCGTCACTATCAGGCGTCCTCGGACGTTCTGCTGGTGATGTATTGGAGGCGATACAGAGGCTGAGCTATGCACCCACCGTGCTTCACTGAATGGACATCCATAACCTTCGTCCAGCTCGTGATCTATCGAATGCGCCTCTATAGTATTTTCATCGTCTTCGCGAGTATGCGGCACGATGTATAATCGCACTGTTCTGTCGTTCACGATCATCGCCACTGTGTCGCCATGCTCGTCAATTGCCGGGCAGCTGTGAATGGCTGCGCCCAGTCCACCGCAAGTTGAGAGCGGAGGCGAGATTACTACTGGGAAGTCGACATTGCCATATTCGAGGTTCGCAATATTCAAGATGCCGAAGGTGTCTGCCAAGCCGTTCCACGCAAACAGCCTGTCATTGCAAGGCTGCCTCGTATCGCGCATGAATGTTGCATGACTGCTATTGCGAATGTTCTCCGGGTGCAGCAGTTCAGTGCACCATGCCTCCTTGAGCTCTTCATGAGTGGGAATGCCGTTTGGCGCTGCTGGAAACACAGGCACTGAGACCACAACCGTGCTGCTGACGTTGATCCGAGTAGTTGTACCAAGTAATGTTGACCCATCTTCAGAGAAAGCTAGCCGGTCCATGCGCTGGCTCCGTATGGCTCTCCGATCTGTAGGCAGTGCACTTGGATCTAAGCTGAAGATCTCAACGCCACCTTCGTACGCTGCTGCCAGCAGTCCGCCTGAAGGCGCGAGTGCTATGCAGTTTGATGGGAAATCCAGCTTGATCGTTTTGGTTCGTCGCAAGCGGTGGTGTCCGAGGTCGTAGACGTTGATTGTGTGCTCATCTGCCAGGATCGCCATCGCATCGCCATCATCCACCACTTCGACAGCCAAAGGCCGCCGCTTGAGGGCGTAGTCTTGGCTGATACCCACAGGCAAGGCCGCAGTCTGAAGCACATATAGACGTGCACTGTTGTACGCTGCTATGCGCCTGCCACCAGGAGAAATGCTGAAACCGAATGCCTCACCGCCTGGGAAACCTGCCGATGCAGTGGCCACTTCTGACACAAGCTTTATGATATGTATCCGTGGGCGGTTGGGCTCATCGTCCTGCAAGGACTGCCAGCTGTACCGCACACGATCCTTGTTCCGCGGAATGTGAGTAGTATGAGAAATTGATAGCCGAGAGCTACTTCTCGATGATGGACTCTGCTTCACTGTTGAACCGGCACGTGTGTGCCCATTGCTTTGTGGTGTCCCGTTCGCAGAAGGCGTATGTTCACTCATCTGTGGCGTTGATGGGTCGTGCGAGTTTGAGTGCGACGGCCTCCTGTTTGTGTCGTGCGGCATTGGAGTAGCAAGATCGCGAGCCTCATCATCCTCGTCATCGTCAAAGTCATCGTCGTCGTCGTCGTCATCGTCCTCGTGGTAGAAAGTAGCGCCTGAGGCTGCAAAGCCGTCCCGATTCCGTTGGAAGCTGTCCTGTGTGTTTCTCCAGCCTCTCCGGGAAGACCTGTAGCTAACGCCGACATTCAAGTACTGTCTTGGCGTTGAAGACTCGGGCAATGCCTGCTCGCTTCGGACTGGTGAGACTTCTGGCGGAGAGACAGACGGCCTAGTCGACCCTTCTGTCGCAGTGACGGTAGACGAATGCCGCTGGTCCATCTTGATGACTGGCGGGTTGTATATTGCTGTTTCACGCTTCACTTGTCGCACTGGCGACGTTTCGTGTTGCAAGTCAGACTGACTCTCTGCTCCCTCGGAAGCCTGACGCCCGATGATCTCGCGAAATCCTAACACATCGCGCTCCTCGTCCTCATCGATATCGCTGACATCGTCGTGCGGCGCGAATTCCGGATCATCGATCAATCTCTCAATGTCTTCGCTCTTCCTCATGACTGCGTCCTGGTCCACACTCTCCATCTCCTCCCTCTGCCGTTGTCTTGCCTCTGTCTCTTCTGGCCTCTCGGGACTCACACTGCGCTCCTCAGGAAATGGCCAGTTCGGCCGCTCGTGCAAGCCCGTCCCGTCCATCTCGTTGACAGTGCCATTGCTCAGTCGTCTGGAGTCATGTTCCATGCGGACTCTTGTGCTATTCCATCTCTCAATCATACCGCTATGGCTCCTCTTACGTAGCGCTGAGCTCCCACTCGAGAAAGTGGAGACTGGCATGGCTATCCTGGCTAGAGAGTCGCGAGCACCCGCCCAGCTTCAACGGGAGATCTTCGTCCTGACTCGACATGAACTTCACATCCACGCTGCCCTCCCTTCGCCGTAATGGCCGTACTGCTCTTCGCCCATAAGCAGACGCGCGTGGGTAATGCAGACCTGGTGCGACTTCCACTGCAGATCTCACGTCGGGTCACAGCCTATGAATCCTTCCACGAAAAGTCCTGAAGCACCGCGGCTTGAGGCGCATGCGCCCTCAGCTGAGCCAAACGCACGCCTAAGGAGTTTGGTCGAGCCGCACTGTCGTCCTTGCTGTTCATCAACCTCGCGCGTAACTCGTACCTAAACAGTATATGGAAAGAATTGCAAGAATCGATAAGACCCGCTAAGACATTTGACATCGTTCCCGAAGCACTGGGCTGCGCGTTCAGCCGTTCGCTCCGCATCACCCTACTCCTCGCTTGCGCGCGTCTAGAAGCCGAATGGATGGTACGGGTACGCGCTAATATTAGCTCGCAGATATGGTGGAGGCGCCATGCGATGCATCTTACGAAGTGCAAAGCAGTCGACTGGACTTCTGTAGGCATACAGGTATCCTAATGACATTTCTTTTGCAAACTCGATGGTAGGCCATCGCAGAGGCTCACTTTGCCTTCGTGGAAGTCAACAGTCATTCAGGATTTTGATTCAAGCTGAAAGATAAATGGAGAGCTTTTAAACCCTATGCTGACATTGGATAAACATTGACCGGCTGAAGTCTGACCTGTGCTCTCTATGCATAGATATGCTATACATCAGATTTGAGGGACCGCATTTATTGAACCCTTAAGTGACCGAGTCGGTTTTGGTCACTTGCAATGCCGAGCACATTGACAGCTCAAGCCTCAATCTTCTGACCGCACCGTCACATTGCCGCATTCCACATGTTGCACATCTCACTTGCTTCTTACGAACGAATCCCGAAGTCATGAGTCCGAGCAGACTAGGGGCCAGGTCGACCATATCGTATCCTCACTTCGACATCCTTGCCCGTAGGGACCATGATCTCAGTGGTCCTCGTCCATCTCTTGGACTCTCCCGAAGAGTCAGAATCCTTACTGGACTTCGCTCCATCACTGTCGCCAGCTTCGCTCTCTGCGTTAGTCGGACTGGCAGAGGCGCCAGACAAACGTGAATGCGTCTCTGATGCACTGTCCGATGGACTTAGGCTCGATGCGTCGTCGATTTGCCCGCCGAGGTCATTGACTTTGGACGGGCTTTTTGCACGGCTCTTGACGGAGCTGTTGGATGCTTTGGGACTGCGCTTGGTGGTTGTGGTGTTTGTGGAGGAAGACATCGTGGTCGTAAGTCCGCGAAACCGAAGGTTCGATATTGTTCAAATGCGAGACTTGTCTTGCTATGCTTGTTCTGCTATGCTGCAAATGAGCGTAACCAAAAAAACAATACGACATGAGTTCGCACGCCTGTCATTTATACTCGTGCAGTGCACCGCGAGCCAACGATTGCCACTCTGCAGCTGAAGCTCGTGATAGGTCTGTATACTGTGCCTTGCAGCTGCATCGTCATGCAAACTTGCGGTCGCGCAAATCGCGGCTATCCTGGCGGAGATTGATGATCTGTCTCCCAGAAACGGGTGCTAATGCGGCTTTGGAGTCTTCTGTTGTCAGGACGATACAGCTCAACGTGGGATGTGACTGCAGCTTCTGCCTCCAGGGCCCTTGACGTCTCCTGTACTGGCGTGCCACGTCTACTGCCCAAAGACTCAGATCTTCATCTCATCTTTTCGTGAATCGGTGATAGCCGCACTCATCGCACTTGTCCACATGCTCCGTGGCCGCCTGCCACTGATGAAAGTCACCAGTGTGTAGCACTGCACCATGGGAGCCAAGGCCACTGCGCCTACAGACAAATGGCTGCAGCAGATCTATCGTCCTACACAAGCGCTTTAGTCCGTCTGCTGTCAAAGTCGTGCCTCTCCTCTGCGCCTCAATCTCCCGTAGCAATGACCTCAAGCCCTGCTCGGCCCGCTCTATGGCGACGTCGAACTTGTATCCGGGTGGAACGTTCTCTGCTGTATCTGGATCTGCATGCGCCGCTCTGAATTTGCACGAGATTGCTGGTCCAGCCTCGGTGACGGCGATCTTGACATGAACGGCAAAGACATGACTCAAGCAGCTGACGCTGCGGATTCTACCAGCATTGATGTCTCCTATCGCGTTCGTCCAGTGCTCGAAGATAACAATTGGGGTCCACTTCTTTGGATAGTCGTCATGCTTCCAGCCACGGAAGTCGAGTAGGAATTTGTTCTGGCCATAGAAGACGTCCAGAGCCTCATCACGCATACGACGGCAGACTTTTGAAACATTTGGCTGGTTCGCTGACTTTTCGATACTAGAACGAGCTGTACGCATAGAGCTCAGGCGATTCTTGACTGAGTCACTAGCAACGGGCGCTCCTGGCGAAGGGTGAGACTGGGCGACATCTATCCTAGCGATAAGGGAGTATGAGCGGAGTGGTATGCACAATCGCGCAAATCGCTTACCAGGCAATCTTGGGCCAATAGATATATATCATGTCTCTTATCTCTTGAGGCAGATCAAAGAAGTGAGTGGACGATGTTGTACTTGCTGCGTTAGATGTGACAGTATTTGTCGAAGCAGTCGCGTCCGAGGTGATATTGCGAGTTGCTGCTACAGCTGGACCTGCCATGGTACGTGATTCTGAGGTGAAGACCCCGAGCAAAAGGTGAGACGAGATGATAGTCATTAGTAGTTGATGGTAGTTAGGTAGAGCTTCGTGGGAATGCATCTGGTCGTGCCTGAAAGCGTGACTTTCGAGCTCGGAGAAATTCCGAATCCACTTTCCCAGTTTGCACTTTGGCTTTTTTCCTGCCACCACGACAACATCAAACAATTGTGGCCGTCGTCTTAACAGCAGCCTACAAACGGTCTCAACGAGCTGCGCCGCCTTGCCCGTGGAATAGGATTACTCTGACGGACCTGTTGACTCAAACAGTCCTATTCACATCAAAGCTTCCGGTGCATGAGCATTCCATGCTCCCAGGCCAGCAAAGGAGGGTTTTCACCGTTGCGAGCTTCTACCAGAATCAAATGACTTGCTCCTGCTAGATCTCGATTGTAGAGAACGGCCAGGGCTGATCTTGTTGCCGGTCGGTTCGATACCACGGACCTGGTCTCGCGAACTTCCGAACAGCACCGATGGTGCTAGGCGGACCTACCAGGACAGGTCCCCGAGAAACGCCATTTTGGTCAGATCTGTCGACTTGATCCGTCAAGCTAACACTATTGCTTGCACCGGCAGATTGACATATGTTTAAACTTTGATACTCGCGCAGATGTGATGGCGGGGCTACATGACGTGCTCGCAGCTACCAGAGCTACCCAGCACCCTTGTTGCGGACATGCGCAACTACGACGAACAGAAATGCAGTATTCGAGCAGATCGGATCGACAGTCCCTGCTGTACCGAGTCGCCTAGGATGGAATGCTCGTTGGGAAATGGAAACTCATAAAGATCCTCCTTAGCTGACCCATGTATGCACATGGGCAGGTTGAGTTGTGGTATGATTATTTCTTTGGTCCTACTCCTTCAGCCCTCATAGTATTTGCTTGCGTCGTCTTCCTTATTGCTTGGTGGATATCGTTGATATCTACAGCTTTCAAGCCAGTGGCGGCAGAAGAGGATCAGATGCCATCTTTACTCAAATCTTCACCGTTCCTGTCAGTCAAGCCGGATCAAGACTGTGGACGATCAAGGCAACAATCGATGGCATCCACAAGGAGCTTTGCCAGCCTGAATGGCGTTGTCAACGGTGCAACGAACGGCACAAACGGCCATGTCAATGGCTACACGAACGGCACACGTACGCCTAGCTCTTTTGCGGGACTGAATGGCACAACCGACGGCCACACAAATGGCTACGCCAACGGCTATACCAACGGCTATACAAATGGTGCCAGCACCCCTCAGAATGACGAATTCCTCAAACTGTCTAGCCCACAACAAGATGTACTCCTCCTCCACGGGCCCCGCCAGAAGTATACGCTCGAGCGAGCAGCAGACATTCCGGAGCTCCGCGGCGACAGCGAGATCCTTGTTCAGGTCTTGGCGATTGGCTTGAACCCAGTGGACTGGAAAGGTGCAGACTACGACTTCGGTCAGCCGAGCTATCCGTGGGTCAATGGTCGCGACTTCGCTGGCATCGTGGTCAAGGCACCGAGAAAGAGCAGCAATGGACGGATACAGCAGGGCGATGTGGTCTTTGGGCCTTCGACAGATTATAGAGATGTGAGGAAAGCGGCATATCAGGAGTATGTGGTCTCGACTGATTGCAACGTTGCTCGCATCCCCCAAAACGTTAGCGTCAAGGAGGGTGCTGCGACAGGCGTTGCGTTCGTTGCGGCAGCCGTTGCACTGGGTGTCAGCTTGGGTGTCGACTTCTCTTCTGTCAGAGATGCGCCGGGTCCAGACTTCCTGCGTCTGGTTCGCGGTCTTGGTTCAAGGGAAGTGCCTGAGGATATTCGTGACGAGTTGTTTGGCAAGATCGACTTTGGCGAACGACCCCAGCCTGGAGAGTGGATTGCTATCTGGGGCGCCAGCACGAACAGTGGACAGATTGCTCTGCAACTTGCCAAGCTCGCAGGCCTGCGGGTAGCTGCGATCGCAGACCTGGCCAAGGGCGGCGCACGCCTGTCTGAGCTCGGTGTAGACTTCATGGTGGACAAGCACGAGCCCAAGCGCGCCATCGAGATTCTCAAGGCGGTCACTGGCGGCAAGCTGCGCTTCGGTTTTGATGCCATTGGCAAAGAATCAGCAGAGCATCTCCAACAGGCACTACAGCAGAATCACCCTGGCCTGAAGTCGCACCTTCTAGGCCTGACGGGTCTGCCGAAGCAAGCGGCACCTAGAGTTGTGCATCACCAGGTTCCGATCAAGATCTTTCATGAGAGTCGCGATTTTGGCGAGTCTCTGATCCAATGGCTTGAGGAACTGCTCATTACCAGGGCGCTCAAGCTTCCAGAAGTCGAGATCGCGGAAGGCGGACTGGCAGGCGTCAATGATGCCCTTGACCGTCTGCGCTCTGGCACTTTGAGCGGCAAGCGCATCGTGGTACCGGTCGGGAAAGAGAGCAACAGTCCCAGCACGCCCCAGACGCCTGCGAATGGCTTCCCCGATGGCACACTCCATTCTGGCGATGACTTGTCATACCACGACCAAATCAATTCGGACCCGAATCGCATCAAGTTCGCATACTGGGTGCCGAACGTGTCAGGTGGGCTGGTCATTTCCAAGATCCCGCAGCGCACGACTTGGGATCTGCCCGCAAACCTGCGGTATGCCAAGACTGCTGAGAGGGTCGGGTTTGAGTACGCATTGAGCCAGATTCGATTCATGGCAGGCTACGGTGCCGAGAACCAACATGAACCGGTCTCATTCTCGCAGGCTCTACTGGCCGGCACGGAAAGGTTGAAGTTGATTGCTGCACTGCTTCCAGGTCCTTGGAATCCGGCAGTGGCCGCGAAGATGATCGCCTCAATCGATCACTACTGCAAAGGGCGCATTGCAGTCAATGTGGTGTCTGGATGGTTCAAGGCTGAGGTATGACACTAGTACGGGCAATGTGGATTCAAGTACTGACGTCCGACATAGTTCACAAGCATAGGCCAATGGTGGCTCGACCACGCTGAACGCTACCGCCGCTCACGCGAATTTATCGAATGCTTGAAGGGCATCTGGACACAAGATAAGTTCACGTTCCGGGGCGACTTCTACCAATTCCACGACTACCCCCTGAAACCCAAGCCGCTCTCCCTCCCTGGTCGGCCGTATCCCGAGATCTTCCAAGGCGGCAATTCAGACGACGCAAAGGACAACGCGGCTCACGTTTCGGACTTCTACTTCATGAATGGCAATACGCTCGAAGGCTTCCTAAGCCAGATCAGCGACGTGAAAGAGCGAGCGAAGAAGCAAGGCCGCGAAGGCCAAGTTCGCTTCGCACTCAACGGCTTCGTCATCTGCCGCGACACCGAAGCAGAAGCGCTCTCGGTCCTCCAAGAAATTCAAGGCAAGGCCGATCCCGAAGCGGTTGAGGGCTTCCGTCAACAGGTCCAGAATGCTGGTTCCTCTACGTCGAACAAGTCGGGGATGTGGGCCAATTCGAAGTTCGAGGACCTGGTGCAGTACAACGATGGGTTCAAGACGAAATTGATTGGCACCAAGGAGCAGATCGCGGAGAGGATCCTGTTGTTGAAGAGTCTTGGGGTGGACATTTTGTTGACGGCTTTCTTGCATTATGAGGAGGAGATCGAGCAGTTTGGTCGGGAGGTGATTCCGTTGGTGAGGGAGTTGGAGAAGCAGGGGCGTGGGCGAGACCAGGAATTCGAGATCGAGAGGACAGGATACGTCTACAGGAAGAAGTAGATGATGGATAAGCTGGAATTGGAGTCGGCGAGTCTATGTACTTGATGAATGTGATTATTTGTTCAAAAATGTATATACCTGCCCTTGATAATAAGCCAAGCAATGGATTTGCACTTTTTGAAGACCTATCCCGACGACTTCTCTTCGCAGCACCGCTCGCTTCATGCGCGAAATCGCGGCATGAACGCCGAACAAGTTCATCGGCACTCGCACATTGCATCTACCGACGCCCACGATATCAGCCTCGCGAGACTCGCAGTCGTCGGACAATTGAGCATCAACAGAGTCTAATTTGGGAAGCTCTGGATGCAGGGGTGCCGAAAGCTGCGAGGCCACCCAATCATCGCGTGCCATCTGCAGCTTACACCTGGGGTTCAACCAGCTTTGTCTACGCCCCGTGCACGTTTGAAGTCCGAAGTCAATACATGTGTGTGCGAAACGGTGCTGTGAGGTCAGCCCCAGCCGTTATGTGAAGTTCGTAAGTGTCAAGTGCTAAGTTCTTTCATCTTCTCTACCGCATTCAGTTGTCTAGAGGAACTAACAATCACCTTCCCGTTGGCGAACGCATACATTCCTGGTTCACCGGGATATAGCTCATAGAAAGATAGCACCAATGTCCGAATCGCGCGCTCGTTCACGGTCTCTGCTCTCAGACGACCTCAAGGCCTCGCTGAAGCCAGCGCCAGTGCCCAAGATGGCTGCCAACGTGAATACCACGTACGTGCCACCCGATCAGTGCTACTATCTTCGCAGCTGATAATCTTCATAGCGACCCCAAGACGCCGCTCAAGAAGCCCGTTCACCCGGCCGCCATCCACTTCCCCATCGCCTTCTTAGGTCTCGCAGTTGGCCTGGACGTCCTGCACGCCCTTTCCGGCAACCTCCCGGCCTCGATCTCCAACTCCCTTCCCATCGCCAATGACATGACCCGCGCCTCGTACTTTCTGCTCTGCCTCGGCCTCATCACTTCCATCCCGGCCGTCACCACGGGCGTTGGTGAGGCGAAGAAGGCAATCGATAAGCAGGGCTTGTATGAGCAGGATGGCAAGACTATCAAGCAAAAGTTCAAGGGCGTTATTGCCCACGCGGTTGCCAATGACATTGTGATTGCGGTCATGACTTACATCTGGTACTGCCGTAGGTCTTTGGCAAGGGATACGATTGCCGGAAAGATTGGTGTGACGGGCTTGGCTACGCCAGAGGCTGCGTACTCGCCGCAGACTTGGATGGTCGTTGTTGAGGCGCTCATGGGTGGGCTGCAGCTCTTTGCCGCGAACATTGGTGGCAGCTTGACGTACAACTACGGTTTCGGTATGGCTATTGGAGCTGGAGGCAAGAAGGCGCAGTAGGACTGTGTCGATGAGACCTGCAGCTGTAGCAGCGACGAGCCGGGCTACTCGCCCGATATGGATCCCACACAGCAGTGGATGCACGATTACATGCGTGGTGGCTACTGGAAGCAAAAAGGCGCCTGGGTTGAGAAGCCGCGTCCCAGGACTTCTTACTTCTCAATGGTTGAGGAATAAGATGAAGGGAGATGCTGTATTGAAGCAGAGAACAGTCTTGCTGCTGAGCATGTTTGCAGTCTTTATAAGGCGGGAGACATAGGCCTCCATAACTATCATAGCAAGATGTCAAATCACACGCGCGACGATACTGCGTAGGTCCCAGCCTGATGTGATTAGTTCATGCTGGCCAGGCTAAGCACGTCATACGATAGCTCCACCCTAGCTTGATACCTCTTCGAAAGACTTACACTTGAATACGAAACAACGTTTCACATCAGTTGCCTGAGCTGATGGCTGCAAACAGCAGGTCTCGCATTCATGAGAACGGCGTCAAGCCGAAGAAGCGACTTATCCTGAATGCCTTTGTAGAATGCTGTAACGCCAAGTCACCTACAACCATTCATCTCGTGAAGCATGCTGATCGATCTCAGGCTCCGGGCATCAAAGTCCTGGGCTTTGGCGGCACCCAGACGACCGATCGTCTGAGTTCAACAAGTAAGCGACCAATGATTGAAGCTCTTCGGCGCAACATCATCTAATGCTTCCTCCCACCCGTTCCAGCATCAAGCACTGGACAGATCTCGCCCAATTGTTGGAGAAGGGCAAGTTCCATGGCATGTTCATAGCGGATGTGCTCGGCGGCTATGATGTCTATGGCGGGCCAAGAAATCTGACGCCAGCGATCAAATCTGGAGCGCAATGGCCTGTCAACGAGCCTCTGTCTATGGTGCCGGCGATGGCTGCCGTGACTGAATCCCTTGGGTTCGGCGTAACAATCACGACGAGCTACGAGCAGCCATACCACCTTGCTCGACGCTTGAGCACTGTGGACCACCTGACTGGAGGTCGGTATGTCGACAGAGGCACGCATGAACATGCATCCGCTGATCAGATCAGGTCGGGTCGGCTGGAACGTCGTTACAGGATATCTAGACTCAGCCGCCCGCAACCTCACAAACGGCCAATCCCAAGCTGAGCACGACGAGCGCTACGCCATCTGCGAGGAATACATGGACGTCGTTTACAAACTTTGGAATAGCTCTTGGAGATCGGACGCTGTGCAGCTAAATCGCAAGACCGGCATTTACACCGACCCAGCCCTCGTCCGCGAGATCAATCATGAAGGGAAGTACTTCCAGGTACCCGGGCCTCACTTCTGCCAACCTTCACCCCAACGAACCCCAGTCATCATGCAAGCAGGCACGAGTCGAGCGGGCAAAGCTTTCGCCTCAAAGCACGCAGAAGGCATCTTTGTCTCGAGCCACAGTCCCGCTGCCATCGCGAACAGTGTAGCAGATATCCGTCGACAAGCCGCCAAATTGGGCAGAGATCCTTCCTCCATCAAAGTTCTCGCCAAGTTTTGCCCTATCCTTGGTCGCACTAAAGAAGAAGCTCAGGCGAAATATGACGATTACATCCAGTACGGCGACTATGATGGTGCTCTTGCCCTTTTCGGCGGCTGGACGGGCGTGGATATGGCCCCTTATGATGACGATGAGGAGTTAAGGTATGCGGAGTCTAATGCGATCAAGTCTTATATCGAGAACTTGATAAAGCATGCGCCGGGCGTCAACGGGGGCAAGTGGACGAAGAGGACGCTGGCAGAGAATATCATGGTTGGCGGGCTGGGTGCGACTTGTGTGGGCACGGCGGAGGATGTGGCGGATGAGATGGAGAGGTGGGTGAAGGAGGGTGATGTTGATGGGTTTAACATTGTGAGTTCGGCATTTTGCATCTCGTGGGACTCGTGCTGATGTCATGTTTGCGCTAGGCCTACGCCCTGATGCCGCAGACGTTTGAGGATGTGATTGAGCTGCTGGTGCCGGAGCTGCAGAGACGAGGCATCTTTTGGGATGACTACCATGTACCTGGTGGCACGTATCGCGAGAATTTGTATGAGGCAAAGGGACAATGTGAACCGTTAGCGAGCCATCCGGCTGGGAAAGTGATTTGGGGAGTGCCGGGAGACGAGGGCCATAGCAATGGTGTCAATGGCCACGCCGACGGTTTTGTCAACGGATATTCGTATGATGAGCCGGAGACCCAGTATTTCATCGATCCGCAGAGTATGCAGCTAAATTAGAGTTACCCATGCATTTTCCACTGTTGTTTCCGAGTGCAATTCCTTGGTACAGCCTTGCCGCTGGCATATCCCGGGCCTTACGGTCCATCATGCTGTCTGCTATACTCCAGCTCTTTCATGCTCTGGTCAAGCATATGACCTCCTGCCGCGTGTTTTGAACTTGCTGGATACCTGCCGCATATTGCTCGGGAAGTTGCGATACTCGCGCGCTTCAAAACATTTGTGGGGCTTGCTGGACGTGCTAAGTTAGGTCACTCGCTGGGGCTCGAGCGTTGCTCTACGACGATTGTTCTGTTGTCTGTCCGACTGTGGTGCATTGCTAATGTTTCTTTCCGTCTTTTGGCTCATTGGCCTGCTCTGATCTGTACAGATGTTGGTGATCCTTGATTGTGTGGTCTTCGGCATATTGCGCTTGCCGTTCTGATTGTCAGTGGTCTTGCAGCCCTATTGATCTATATCCAGCCTCCACTTCACTACAGTAGGTGGTATTGCGTTGTCTTACCATGACTCCTTGCCCTCTGTCTTTCCCTTCGCTGTCTGTCCACCTTCTGCCTATACCAATACGATACCACCAACGCAATGCCTCTGCTCAAGCACCTCCCAGTCTTGCCAATTGTGCCACTCAGGAAGTGCGCACACGATCCCTCGAAAACCGTCAGACGAGTCATTGGACGCTGCCGATCCACTCGCTGGTCTATGGATCGGTCTACTAGTCTTGCTTTATGGCACGATGAGCGCTATCACACTCTTGGCCCGTGGCTTACTGGACAAGCTGGGGCGCAGCGTATTGAGGAGAGCGATATGGAAAACATCATCAAGCACCTCGACAAGATCTTGTTCGGCGGCATTCTCGCAAAGCATTGCAGTTTCGAGTGGGACAGCGATTTATGCAAGGTCGGTGAATGCGGCGCAATTGGTAGAGCCAGATCGCACCCTACACTTCCAGGACATTGCATAATTGCACTCGCAACGGTAGGCAGCATGCCGCTAGCGAATCCGGGCAGGCCAATTGAATCCATAATAGGCACATTGCTGCATGAAATGTGCCATGCCTGCATCATAGTATATGGCTGTCGGTGCGAAGCGTGCTGTTCTGAGCAGTTGCTGGGCAGGACTAAGCATGGAAGGCTTTGGCAGCAATTGGCGTTTGCGGTCGAAGATCAAGCCATCCACTGGCTTGGACTTTACCGTTCGTTGCGACTTCGAGGGGTATCTGCTGCACAAAAAAATACTTATGCTCAGGAATAGAGCCGAGCGCCAAAGATATCGAAACCATGTGGTACGGACAGTCGCCCATCACACAAGACCTTCGAGACCAGCGAGCCCGTGAGCTTGCCATTCTGGAAGAACAGGAAGGAATCAGAAGAGAAATGGAGCGCACCTGAGAGCATATCTTCGCCACTCTCCAAAATCACACCAACAACGCACCACTACAACCTCGACGAAGAACCCAAAGCCTCCTCCCTCGAAATTACCGCCAACCGTCTCGGACCCTCCTTTCTAAAATCCACAAGAACACACTGATCCCTCGGCCCACCACGTCCAGTCTCCAACGCCTCAAGCTCCGGACCAGGCCGATGAAGCCCCAACACCGCCCGACCATCCTCACGACGTCTGCCATCCCGAGGCGGCTGCACAGAAGGCGAAATACACATCTCGGTCCAAGAAGGCTGACCAGACTTCACGGACTCCAACAGTCGCCGCCGACGAGCTTCGAGCTCTTCACGAGGTAGAGGCTCACGAGAGATAGAGCCGTAGGATGTTGGAGATGGAAGATTGTCGAAGTGCTGCGCGACTTGATGCAGGAGGAAGAATTGCGGCGGGAAGAGGATGATGCGGCCTTCTTGTGCTAAGCGGAGCCAGACAGAGGCTGGCAGGAAGCGAGCGTTAGTGTGTTCCAGGCCGCCATCTGTGGTTGGGACAGGGATTTGGACTTCGGCTTCGCTGTCGTCTTGCGCAGCTTCGGATAAGGGCGTTGAGCTGAGAGTCGGCAGGAAGTAGAGGTACATCTGAGTGGTGAAGCGTTTCGGCACGTTCGTAGGCGTAACCCATCGAGTGAAAGGCGTCAATCCTTCGACATCTGCCCTTCCGCCTTTTTGCGCAAGCCATTTCGTGAATGGCACCTTGTTGCCATGGACAAGTCGGCGACCTTCTTCTCGCTCAGCCTCTGGCACTTCAATGAGTCTTCCAAAGCCATTATTCCGTGCCAGCAGAATGCCCGACTCCTCAAAAGTTTCTCGGATAGCAGCAAGCCGATATATCTCACTATCCTCATGCCGCTCAGCAGTCTCTGGTTGCGGCGGATCGCCATCGTGAAATGTCGATACATTGCCACCTGGGAATACGTGTGCTGAAGCAAATGAAGACGATTGCTTGACCCTTTGCAGCAACAGAACTTGGTTATTCGGTGAAATTAGCAGGACGCTCGAGCTTGGTCGTGGGACCATGGGCGCCTTCTTTTCTTTTTGCTTTGCGGGAGCCATTGGTGTGAAGCCGTTTGACTCTGTCTGACCTCTCAGTGCTTCTTGAAGTATCTTGTCGTCCTGATGTTGCTGGTCTCGGTAGATGGCTGACGTGGCAAAGGTCCTTAAGGTTGGTGGGAGGCTGAGTAGACCTAACAGTGCATTTATTCCTTTCGATGGCGGCTGGACGACGCTGGCTCCGAATGTCTTGGAAAACATGGATGCGATATAGCCTTTGTGCAATGATTGTGGCATTCGGTTGTAGGTCTGGTAGTCGCGCGTTGTAGCGGGGCTGCCAGCTCCGATGCCGAGGTGAACTTCTAGGAAAGTGCAAGCCACAACGTGAAGATGAGCACTAAAAAATAATTATGTACGAGTAGTAGATGTGCTTCAACGCAAGCTTGAGCTTGGCAAGGATTCAAGTCCTCAAATTGGCAGCTTCTTCAATCGGCGAAGGCAATGTTCAGATTCATCTGCGAGTGGCGGCTTTGCTGACACGTGATGCTTGCCGCCTTCTCCCAGACGCAGCTGCTCTGTTGTGGGATGCACTTCATATATTATTACACTATGCCACAATGCGGTCTCTGTGCGTCTACCCGCAACCATTGCCCGTGTCCATTTCAGTCCCTCCCGCAACGCCAACGCTAATTCGACATTTGCACAATCAAAGACAGATATTAGAGACACGTTACTTCGTAAACTCTCGCTCCCAACGAGCGACGTCCCTCTACCTGCCAGCATGATTATATCTGGTTCCAGTGTCTCAGACACGATCAAGCACAGATCCCGAGTCTGGCGTGGTGCCGTAGTGCATCTCAGCGCTCTGACCTTCCAACGCCACGTTGGCACCAAGAGAATTGCGTGTGATGGAATCCGCAGCCCTATGGTGGCCGACCACGAAGCTGGAAGGGCGAGGTTCGTTGGTGTGGCCTTGGCCTAGAAGATCGCCGGAGCTGTCAAATCCATCGAAGAGATCGTGACCTGTCCTATCCTGTGAAGGTGTACGTCTTGAGCTGCGGCGAGGTACCGAAGGGCCACTTGGTTGACGTGCAGCAGCTGAACTGCTTGCGCTCGAGACGTTCCGTGAAGCGGAAGCGGAACGATTGTGGCTCCACTGCAAGCCGTCAACGTCACGTAGCCAGTTCTGACCTGCCGCACGGTTACCGCTGTCAATGTCGTCTAGCTGTGCGCTGCGTCTCGAATTATAGCGGGAGGGCATCAGATTGATATCGCCAAGACCTTCCACGGGTCCGAGGGAAGGTGCTGTGGTGTGACGGGGCCGATGTATTGAGCTGGCATCATCACGGGGAACAGTAATGTTGGGCCCCCCCAGTCGCTTTGTGTAGCAGCGGAGATACTCGTGTCTTGGCTTGGCCGGACAGCGTTGGCTCCAGCATTTCGACCGCTCTCATGTCTCCTTGGCCCTCTTTCAAGCCCAAAATCAAAGTCCTGGGCGCCAGAGAGGCGGCTTGCCTGTGCGTTTGCAGTAGCGTCCATAGGTGTTACGGCTCTCTCCGCGCCTGGAGTGGCTGGGAACTCGTCTTGCTGCGTGCTGGGGGAATCGCGATAGGGCTCCTCGTTCATTGAGGGACTGGTCTGCATCTCCACGTCCTCTGCCGACTCTGGCTCCATCATGTCCTTTGGCATCCGAGACGAGCGCACAACCTCAAAGCCTTTGCTTGGCTCTTTCTGTTTGCCCTTGAATCCTGCCGCCAATCGCTGGAGCCAGCTTTGTGCGCTGGCTGCTGGCCCTTCTGGATCTGCTGGTCCGGTCTTGAGCTTCCGTGTTGGTTGCCCAGATAATGCTGGACCACGCGGCTGCTCCCCGCGATAGTATAAATCGACTTCTCGGGTTGTGTAGTCAGGGCGGGTGACATTGTCGTTGGAGTCCGAGCGGTCGCGGAAATATGCTGGAGCGGGAGAGTCACGACCCGGGTACATGCCACCGTCGCTTGTCTGTCGGGCATGTGGCTTGCGGTCTTCTTCGAGTCCATCTTGGTATAGGTAGTCCGAAGTGACAGTATTCTGTCTTGTCTTGGTTCCGGGAGTGAGAAGATCGTTGGTAGCGCGCCGTTGTCTTGGCGGCCTGTAGAACGTCTCGGCAGCATCAGCCTTGCCCGCAAGGACAGGCTTGTTCCCATTTGCTGCTGAAGCGTAGTCCATGTCTCCACTCGGCGAGCTGGAAAAGTCTCCACCACTAGAGAAGTTCTCAAAGCCACTCATGCGGTTGATGCTGGGAGCAGTGGCCTGATTGAGAAGCTGCTGACTGCTAGCAGACATGCTCCTCGAGCGCGCGTAGTTGCTCCTCGCATCGTGGTCCTGCAAAATGGCCGCATTGCTTGTCATGCTGCCTCTGTCGCCGGTGTTTGGCCGATCAGGTCGCTTGCGTAGCATCCGCCAAGTCAAAATGCTACCCCGAACAGCTCCAGTTTGTGGGTCCGCTCCAACACCAAGTGCGCGAGCAATGACCTCAATGATGGTCTGCAATGCATTCAAGAAGAAGCCGAACACCAGGACCAGTGCGTGTATGATCAGGATGGCATATCCAATCCATCCCTTGACCGAGTCATTAACTCCCAGTGTCTCAACGAAAGCAATAGAGAGCAGGACCGTAATCAGGCGGGCGATAGAGAATGCGGTGTGGTACGCGTTCATGCTGGTCTGGTTTTGAAATGGTCGAAAGCCATTGAGTGTCAGGATGAGGATGACCTCGCAAATAGCCAGCACGATGACCTGGGCGATTCCGCTCGGCTGTATGGCGCCAAAGGCAACGCCTCGCATGAACGTAATGAAGACAGGCACAAGCGCGAACGGAGCGGCGCTATCGCTGTACGTGTTGTATAGTGGTCCGTATAGGAGTACCGTCGGCATGTCGTCGAACAATATTGTTCGAGGCTTGGTGATGAAGATGACGCGCAGGATCCAGATGCCGCCCAGTAGGACGAGTACAAACAAAACGACTGCGCAAGCAAGGACGCTGGCTGGCGAGTCCGGTGATATGACCAACTGAAACAAGCTCAACGACACGATCGGCAGGATGAAGTAGTTGAACAGCAGGCGGATCATGTTGCCGACCGTGAATGGCAGATTCTTGGACCGCAAATCTTCCTCAGTCGTGTCCGTCACAGTGCGGTAGATCCAGCGTCCGAGAAACCCGAGCTGGCAAAGAATCACCACGATGCCAGCAATCACGAGCAGCCAGACTGCCATGCATGCCCATACATCCGTAATAGAGCTCATGCCCACCAATTGACTCATCGCGGTCATTCCGTATGTGCCATTATACTTGTAGATACCGTCCACCAAGCTCTGGGTGCCATTACCATGACTGACGAAGCTGTTGTTGAATTCCAAGATCGACCAGGCAGTCTGGCTCACCGCTGGCTGGTAGAAGCCAGGATACTGTAGTGACAGCGCGCCGGAAAGTGTGGCAAATTGGATATATTGCAGACAATCTCCGAAGCCTGGAGTGACCAGACGTAGCAAATCTGGATCTCGGCCATAGTTGCTGGTGAAGCGGAAGATGTCAGTGCTGCCCCACGGCGAGAATATGCCTGCTAACAGCACTTTGACAGCTTCCAATATCAATACGGCGGCCGGTAGGTACGTGATCAGGTTGACTATGCCATCTCCCAGGTACGGTGTGATACTGGAGCTGATGCAGGCGATGTCCGTTGCACCGGTGTCGCCTGACAGTATCCGAAACGTCCCAATCAGGGACGTGAACGAGTATGGACTCCCGAACTCGTGCTGTATGGTGAATGCTGGCAGATCATACGGATCGCTCGCATTTGCATAGAAGGACGGACCCAGCGGGCAAGTGCCATTCACCAATGTCTCACAGAACTCTGACCCTGGCGCATCCCATGCATCATATGTCGCCACCTTGAAAACAGACAAGAGCGTGGTGTATTTGTCCGCCGTCCCTACGTCCGCGATCTTTCCAAAAGTCTCATTGACATCCGTCCATTGCGGACTGTTCGGCGACGGATATGTCCCTGCGAACTGCTGCCCCGACACATTCCCGTATATCGTGACATTGAGAGGGTAATTGGCGTCGGCGCTGCGATTGAACTTGGCGTCAAAGAATAAGGGAGTGAATTGCAGCTGGAGCGGATTCGACTTTGTAATCGAGTCTGGGAGGCAATTTTGAAAATTGATAAAGGCGCCTCGAATCGCGGTCGGCAGCGTCAGGAGGAGCGCCTGCCAGGCGCGGCGGCGTATTGCGTTCATCGGATAGTTGCCATGAGAAAGAGCTATTGAAACATCTGTTGGTGACTATCCGTCAGCCGCAAGACCTGTGTAACTCCGTAAGGCGGGAATGAAGTCTGGAGAGGTTGCGATCGTGTTCGACTTTCTTTGAGCCCCTACTGACCATTACAAGGAAGCTTACGCCAAGCCGTAATCGTACAATCGTCCAGATATCGCACCAAGAATTATCCAGATGAATAGAGCAGAGAAGAATTGGACAGAGACACAATATGTGGAGTCTCGCGTAATGGCGAGAAAGTTATGCGAAGGTTAGAACGGTAAGGGTGTTGAATTGGGGAGCTTTGCGTGGCTCTGCAGCCAGCACACGGGTGCAACGGGACTGGTCGAGTTTCGTTTCGTCCCAAAAACTCCACGCTACGCTAGCATCCCTCCATTCGGGTTGGAAAACTGGACCCTGCAATGCTTGCCCGCGGCCACGATGACGATGACAAGTTGGGACGGGGAACCTTAAGATGCCCGGTATTCTCGTTCATCAACATATGCGACATCCGAATACAGTTTGCTGTCGAACGACTCCTGCATGTAAGCAAACCGAGGCGAAAGTGAAAGTCCATACAAGCCGCCCCTCTTCGCCCACAGCCCTACCGATACAAGCGTCTCGTATAGCTAAATTTGCCAGAAGCAATATCCAAACGCAACCGATTCAGCAATTACTATCAACATCCGCCTTGGCTTTGCAGCTTACCCTGCTGACGAAGGTCCCCCATGCTTTTCACTATCCTTGGTAACTTCATACTCGTGGCTGTGCAATTCGGCAAGCCGGGGAAGTACATGCATGCAAGGAAGGAAGTAGCCTGCCGATCCGGATAAGCAGGTTCGTCGCGGGTTCACTGACTATTGAGCTTCAAATGTCTTCGATGTCTGAAGTACTGATGGTAAGTCCGTTGTCATTAAGCTGATATCAATCTCAGCGGTCGACACACGTCCACTCAAGCCGTAGAAAAGATCACTTGTTTGTGCGCTCAACCGTGATGGGGAAGGATGGTTCCGTGTGTTGGCGAGTGTTACACGCTTCGGACAGGATGAAAAGGCACATTTGCAAAGCTTCATGTTCAGTAGCATGTCCATGTACGATGCCATATGCAGATGCCGTCGAAAATCCGCCGGGAGCACATGCAGAGGCTGAGCATCAAGACTTCCATCATTCCGGTCGCTGGTGGTGCGGGCCCCCATAATAAGTTTGGCTGAGGATAGCCATGGGCAGCTTCCAGCAAGCCTCATCACTTCAACGTGTCCCTCAAATCGCCATCACATGCACAATCAATGGATCGTGATCGTAGTTCAGATGCATATGATTCGGTCTGTTGGAGAACGTGATGCCTGAACGTCCGCCACGAAAGTGACAGTCGACGAACGGAAGAAGCCATTCACTTCCTCCGTCACGTGTCCGTACAAACATGGCACCCCTGACTCACGCGTCGCTCCTGACAACCAGCACCTCCGGTCGCCGTACTAGCGCCTTTTGCAAGCATAAAACTCTCAAGATTCTCCTTGACAAACCCTCTTCCTTTCTTCTTCATACTTACCTTGTTGGGAAGCGGGTGCTCATGAATACCTTGCTTCTGTCTTGACCATCTGCATTGCACAGCGCGGTATGGGAAAGGCACGAGTCTCCTTCGGGGGCCTCGCCGGCGTAATTTTTGATGGTCTTCCCTCGCCAGAGGTTTCTTTCATCAGTTGCTCGAGCATCTGCTCGACGTTGGAGAAGGATATTGCTGATTTTTTTGAGAAGCTCTCACCGAACATGTGTCAACCTTCTTGCTCTTCCGATTATTGCTACAGATTTACGTCGACCGGTAAATGTGTGCCATGGACAAGCAATGGGACTGTGATGCCGTCATCCTCCGTGAACAGCTGGAGTCTTCCAATCCACGCCGACGAGTGACAAAGCACCGCCCAGCCCAGTCACCGGCAATCTTGCGATGTCACCACCGTCACTGGCATCACGAAATGCATTCCGTCACAAGCAATCTGAAGGGTCCATTAACTTTGATGCCGTCATTAGCGGCGCGACTTACACAGCTCGAGCTCCTTGCCCTCCCACACGGAGGCGCAGCTCCCGTGTCTGCAGGTCTACATGATTACAAGGACGTCATGGTGCTCATGATAGATGACTGCAACAGGATATATAGCTGCTGCCAAGCCCATGCCCAGCATTGACTTCTGCAAGGTACAGCTCTACCACGATGGGACTCTTCAGCAAACTCAAGAAGGCGCATAAAGCCCCAGATAGTCCCGACATGCCTACGTCCATGACTGAAGGACAGCTGAACGTTCCTGAGCAAGGCGGCACCGTGCAAGCTGCTTCCGCTTCGCCAACCGACGTTGTAGCGCCCGTGGACGCCACTGAACCCGCCAAACGACGAGCAAGCTGGTTCAGAAGAGGTTCAGCTGGTGAACACAAGGCGAAGGAGAAAAAGCAGTCGATTTCTGACTCTGGACCCTACATCTTCGCCTTTAATCCGAACACTGGGAAGGAGGAGCTCATGAAGAACCCGCATTGGCCGAACGAGGATAGTTGGACGAGGGAACAGACCAGCGGGTGGGGGATGGGGAGTATGTATGGGAGTGAGACGAAGACCATGGGATGATAATGGATTCAGGAATCTGTGGAAGATGGCGTTGCGCTGGGCGGCAAGAGGTTGGCGCATGATACACATAATCAGTTAGAAGTTGGGAATGGCACAGAATGAGCATGACGAGATCACGATAATATGAGGGATGGACTGTACTCGAGTATGGACTATATATGATTTTGGACTGTACATGAGTTTGGAGTCTATATGAATTTGCGCTTTTGCTATCGGCAGGAATGCACCTACCTTATTGTGCTCCCATGCTACAAGGAAGACTCGACGGTAACCCCCAAGCAACTGACCAAAGGAGCTGCTTCAAGATGGAAGACAGCAATAAAAGTGCACAAAACGATATCACCACCTCCAAGGCGAATCCATGCACGCTCAGAAGGACGCAGATCGGAGATGGACAGAAGGACACGATGAGAGCGACTCATCAGTGCCCAGGATCCTAATATCAAACAAATAACATGGCAAAGTGAGATGACAATGAGCCCAAAGCCGGTCTCAGCCTAGAGCTAGATCCAGGAATTCAAACTTGGCTTCACCCAGGTGAGAGAGGACCAGTAGCCAGACCAAGCGGGTCTCAAGCTGGCAGCTATGTTTCTTTTTGCGAAAGATTCGAGCTGCACTAGATCTCCACGCTAATTCCTGCTGCAAATAGAGTCTCATGTGGTTGAAAGCCGCTCGTGTGACAGGATCAAGAAGTCTATCAAAGGTGATGGACAGTTGGTTCCATTGATGAAGCAGGCGGTCGACGCTTGAGCAGGTCGGCAGGCGGTGGGTCAGTTGATGGATAGGTGGTAAGTCGTATGGCTAGAGGAAGGATCGCCGGCTGCTTGACTCGTTGATGGCAAGTTGACGGCTTGCCAGCGGAGTGGCTGCTTGACGGTGGGGTCCAAGCAGGCCGCTCAGGCTTGCATACCTGTATCTTCTGCATGATCAATTGCAGATGGGATTCATTTTCATTCCAAGATTCGTGCTAGAGTACTGTTTATGGATATCATACCACACTTCTTCCTTTTCAAACCTCACTTCGCCCGCTCATGCAGAGCAGCACATCATCTCAATCACCTCCACCCTCACCTCCAAAGCTCTCTACACAAGCCTGCCTCTGCCTCTCCCAACAGCCGGCCCACCCATCTCACTCATCCCACCCGCACTCGTCGTCCTGCTCATCGGCTCACCGCCAGCAGGCAACCTCCCCTGCAACGCCGCGGCCAGACTTCCTCCACCGCCCGCCACGGGCGGAGCTGGCGCACCACCCGTCCCAGCGCCAAAATTCGAAAACATTTGCTTCGCCTTCTGCGCTTCATACACCGCAGGCTGCGCGAAACCAGTGTACGAAGGCCTATCGACACCTTTGCCTATGCTCGCAGCTCCAACTTCGAGCGGCGGGAGGCGATAAGGTTGGGTGACATTCGAGATGCCCAACGCCTGGTCGAGCAGCTGTTTGCGCAGTTTTGCGCCTCCTGATGCTGCCGCGGCTATGTCACTGGCGTACTCGTCTTCGTCGTCGCTGTTGCTTCGAGGCCACATCATCTCGAAGTCATTCTGGGCGTCCAGTTGGCTGACCGATGGTGGAGCAGGTGCGCCAAGTTTCTCTGCTCGCGTGACGGCATGGAACGTTGGCACGACTGGAGCAAAGGGGTTGTCGCGTGGTGGAGCCGGAGCGCCTGATGCTGTGGCTGTTGCGACGTTTGCGAGTTCTGATAGTGCCTGTAATGGATTTGCTCGTGCGCCTCCTCGCGTGAGTACTTGGTGTGAAGTGGAGCGCTCCATCTCTGGTGCCGCTGGCGGAGGCGTAGTCTCTGTCGTTGGATGCGCGCCCTCTTCGCCATCTGCACCTGCGTCCGGGAGAACCTCGCCGTCGACCGATGAGACGCCTGTGCCATTCGCTGTGCCATTTTGTTCTTGCGGCTGCTGCACTTGTGGAGTGTGGAAGTGTCGATACGTTGCTTGCTGTGCTGTCGCAGTTGCCATTTGCAACTCCTTGTCTGTGAAGATGCGCTCCAGGCTGTACGCCGGAGCTTCGAATTGTGCGTATGCGCTCTTCTCTCTCGCATCTTTGAACGGACTCCTTCCACCGCCTAGGGCGTCTGGAGGTGGTGGAAGCCTGAATGCTGGTGCGGGACTCTCGTTGCCCTCTTCCTCCAATGCCGCCGCTTTTCTCTTTCGCTTGCCGTTCTCGCCCTCGGCACCAGGACTGGTCGCGCGATGTCGCATGTGCCTCGTCTTCCTGCCTTGTGGGCCAGTCGGTGATCCTGGGTTGTTGATGCTGTACTGGTTAGGGTTGAGGAGCAGAGCATTGCTGTCGGCGATGTCCAACTGCTCCTTATCGCGCAGTAAGTGTTGCCGCTTCTTGGTGAGGGTCGTGATGAGCCGCTGGCGGATCGTCTCTGACAGCGCCTTGTGCTCTTCGTCGGCTTGGAACAACTTCTGTTGAGTGACTCGCTCGAGATCGCGAACCGAGGCATGATAGTGGTCCTGAAGCAATACTGTCAGCATCTCATGACCTGCATATGAACACTACTCTCAACTCACATGCAACGCCGTCAACTCCGTGTCTCTCTGCTCCAAGGCTTCGTTGACTTCTTCCACAAAATCGGCGTATCTCTTCCCGGCCATCGCCAAGAAGTCTCTCTGCGCCGCCTCGTCGCCTCCAATGCCCTGCTGTCCCATCGTGCTCTCCACGAGTCGTTGAAGCTCTTCACCACTATCCTCCAATGGCCCATTCTCATACGGGTCCGCCCTCAGGATTAGTGTCATGTCGACTTGGACCGCCTGTAACTGTGCGCGATAGTGTTGGTGCTGATTCGAATTGAACGAATCAATCATTGATTGAAGCCGTTCCATTATGCGATTCCGTCGTACATCGCGCTTGGTCGGCGGGTGCGGAGCGTGGGCCTCTGGTGGTGATGGCGAGCCGACGAACGGCGAGTGTTGTTGTTGTTGACGAGCCATCGCCATGATTGTAGTCGGCGGTACTCGAGCCGCACGTGGAAGGTGTGCAAGGGATGTATAGAGGAAGAGTTCGAGGTGTTGTCGCAGGACTAAGAAGAGCTGGAACTTGGAGCTAATTGTTTCGCGCGCTCGTCGAATGAAGTCTGATTGAAGTGCAATTGACGATCAACGATAGGTCAGTGATTGCAAGATTGTCAATACGCCATCGATTCTCATTCCGCGCATTGCTCGAACGCTGCAATTGAATAGTCAAGGTGAGCCGAATGTGCTGTCGTAGCATGGAAGAGACATAGTCTTCTGACCAGCAACGCGCACTGACGGGCGGCAGCCATTCACTTCCAATCGCCGAGCGTGCCGTCATTGGCTTGATTCGGCCTAGCTTGCAGGACCCTGAAGACTCGTGCCTGGCGCACATGCAACGATATACATGAGAATCAACATGATATGGCTCAATCGCATTCAGATGGTCTCGACTAATGAGCGTAAGAATCCTGTTGACCGTATTCTTGCTTGATTCGGGACAATATAGTATTTGATCGATGCTCCGTCTATTTTATCGGTAAAGCCAACTCAGATCTGCTTATTAGTCTGTACCCAATACGATGGACAATTGCTATACGCCTACATCGTAGAGCCGGGCTGCTGACTTGACGATGATAAATTTGATACATGGAACAGAGTCTTCTAGCATGCATCCAGATGGCTCTCGAGCTCGATGTGCGATCGTTTGGAGGAGTCCACTTCCTACCCAAACACCAACCCTAAGCGCTTGACCTGCAGGAATCACAGCTCTGCCACCATTGGTCTCGGCAGCAAAGTCACGGGCAATTCTTTGGGCGCATTATCACATTGCTGATACGCTATATCAGTCTATTGTCATCTCATAATATCGTGTCCACCAAACACCATCGCTCGGACTCCTACAAATCAACGCGCCAAATGCTCGCGCAACACAAATCTGTCGATATCCCGCCTACGCGCACATCATTCCCAAACAATATGTATGACCGGCGTACTATACTGCTCGGTGACCTCACCATACACAAGTCCCATATCTACCTTCGTGTACGTCAAATAAATCTCGTTCGAGCTCCCGAACTCCTTACTCATCCCCGGATGCGCCTGCTGACTGTACGCCCCCAGTGTGGCCGTGCCGGACTCACCAGTGTAGAACGTCGTAGCCTCCGTCCACGGGCCTTCTGGTGCAGGCGCAGTCGAGATTTGGAAGACGGCATTGTCGCCAATGTAAGGCGCGCCGATCCACACGTAAGAGTCAAAGTACGAGCTCCAGTAGAAGGTGCCTTGACCGCCTGTCCCGGCATTGGAAACCGCCGCACTGCTGTCGTCGATGGAAGGAGCAGTGGCAGACCAGGTGCCGTCAATGTAGTAGCTATAGGCGCTTTTGTCTTCGATGGAGGAGGTTGGGACTTTGGCAAGGGAGACGCCCAAAATGCCGCTTAAGGAGCCGTAGAGGTATGCTGTATCGTTGCTGACGACAAAACCGTAATTCCCATAGAGGATGCTCCCAGCTGGCCAGAAGCTTTCATCAAGCAGTTGAGCAGCCGGTAGATCGTTCTCGCCAAGTTCATCAGTATAGTCCGCTCGGTAAAGACTGCCAGATGGGTTCTCGTTGAGCTGAACAAAGTCGTTCGTGATGTGTGAATTTGGGATCCAGGTGTATAGAGCCATGCTGCCATTGACGCCAGTCTCAACCGGCATCGGACGGGTATCAGGCCAAATCGCATATCGGGTGCCATCGCCGCATGAACCAGCCAGGCTCGATTCTGATCCGCACATGCTTGGTGGGACCTTGAAGTACGACTGTGACAGGTTGGTCGTCCCAAACATGTCGAGAATGCTATCGGTGATCGCGGGCGTTCCGTCATCGTCGAAGTCGCTCCACGACGCTGTGCTACTGAGAAAGGCATCAGAGCTCTGGCTGTCGCGGCAGGTCCAAAGTAGCCTCCCTCGCACGTTGGTTGAGAGGCATGAGTCTCGATTCCAGATCGATGAGATGGCCGTCCCGAGAACTGTTGGTGTACCAGACACCGTTGGTGTGACTGCGCGAAGGAGTGGAGCTGGAGCTGCTATTGCTGGTGCGAAAAGAAGGATAAGCGATAGAAAGTCCATTATACGGTGGATTCCAGGATGAAAGAGTGAATGTGCCCGTAAAGAAAAAGAGTGACTGGACTGGGTGTAAGGAGAGTATCTCAATTCGTGTCTGTCATACTATCATGGTCATGAGAAAGGGAATGTGTCGCGCACGCTGGCATATGCATAAGATAGGCCCACGCAACTGGAATGCTGCGAGGGCTGGAAAGGCACTCATATGAAAATTGAAGGGGGCGACCCTTATCGTCGCCTTGCCTTCCTTGCGGCCAAATGTCTGCGGCGATGAGATGGTGCGTCCGGAGCGCATGTCTGCAGGAGAAAGCGTGGTTTCGTGTAGGCGCCCCGTTGTATTGTGGAGGTCACGGAGCTAGGACACGCGTAGAAGTGAAGTTCGCAGAGACCATCTGAAACACGTCGCGCGGATTTGCCTCGGCTTTTGTGACCACCATCACTCTCAGGACATTCCTTACTCGCGGAGCTCTTGCCGACACGTGCGGTTGCAGGTCCAGAAGCGTCGAGCGCTTGTAACAGTACCTTATGTGAGGTGCACTCCTCGTCGAGCACGTTCATAGTCGAAAATCCATCATTCTAGAACGAGCCATTGCCCAGAGCATCGCCTTCAGTCGTGGCAGGCGGCGATCGGAAACGTGTCTGAATGCTTGAAGGTACATATCTATGGTATCTAAAACTTGCTGGCTCCTCCAGGACGCCCATCGATGCAAGTCTGTGTGGGATCTGAAGGACACTAGCAGCGCCGCATCAGCAACTCCAGCCCACCGACCCGTGATCATGCGGGCGCCACCTTCATTGCGAAATTGACGTCCTCGGACATGCTCTCGCAGCCCTAGCAGCAATTACTCCTCTCTGTGTAGTATTACAACTCGATTTATGTCCCATGGAAAGCGCTGACTCAAACCCTCTGCCGTGTCTTCATATGCTCCTCGAACACCTCTGTGAAGGCCAGCTTTGTCAGTAAATGCAACAGACAAATGACGGCAGTATTGTCACTTACTCGGGCTTCCTCTCTCACTCAACCTGAGCGCACTCTGCATCAACCAATGCGGCCATCCTCTCATGCCAGCCAAGAATGTCATGCTCTCCGGCAGGATAATTTGGCCTCCCCTGCAGCTCAAAATCTGCTTGACAACGGCATCAGAAACGACCTCTGGTCTCAGGACTGCCATCTTTGCGGCCTGAAGCTCGTTCTTGTACGGCGCGATGATGCCAGTGTCCGCGAATGTCGGATGTACGATCGTGAACTTAATCGCTGGAGCCTTGTGGACAACGCGGACTTCTTGCATCATAGTCTCTTGCAATGAGACGAGCGCGTTCTTCGTGGAGGCGTAAGGAGCCATAGCTGGCGGAGACACGAAAGAGGACATCGATGCGGTGGTCACGACGTGGCCTTTGTTCGCTGCGATCATGTCTGGAAGGAATGCTTGCAGCATGTAGTAGTGGCTGATGAGGTTGACATCGTAGATTTTCCGGAGAGTCTCGGGCGTGACCGAGAGCAGGCCCATGTCCTTAGCTGCGATACCGGCATTGTTGACCAGGATGGAAACGGTGCCGTGGGCTTGCTTGACGTGCCCGGCAAGCTCCTTGATGGCCTCGTTATCCGTGACATCGAGCTTGTAGTAGGTGATCTTCGCGTCTTGCTGCATGTCCTTTGGCAGGCTGTCGACGATGTCCAGAGCAACAACATTGATGCCCCTGGAGGCCAAGTCTTTGCAAATCAGACGACCAAAACCCCCCGCGGCTCCGGATACGACTGCAACTTCCTTGGGCCAGTAGTAGCGGCTCTTCTCTGAGCGGATGCGGAAGTTGTTGTAGGCCCATACATCCATGGCGCTGTTGACCAGACTTGCGCCACCCAGTATCGTCAACCATTTCAGGGCTGTGATTGCCTTGACGATGGTCTCAGCAGAGACGTGCTGGCGAAGCTGCGCAAGCACAGGCTCCTTGACATTGTCGGGAGCGACTGTGAGCAGCAACCATAGCGGCGCTGTAAGGAAGGGGTTCAGAATCGTCTTTCCAAGGATGCCCATTGTGGCTATCGTCCAGTTGTGCTTTCCGAAAAAATTTGTATGATCGCGATGTGTGCGGAAGTGGCTTTTGACAACTGCTCAGGTCGATCTCTGTTATATTTACCTACTGCCTAGCAAAGCATCTGCAAGGCGGCACGTCCTCGTGGTTCGGAGTACCAAAGTCCAGGGGCCGAGGCATTTCTAGCGCCGGCACCGCGGCTGACCAGGAGGGGAAAGAGCAACGCTGGTTCATCTTGAATCATTGATCCCCATTCTTGGGCCCCGTACAATTACGAACCTGGCTGTTCGTTACATCGTCTGCAAGCCGGCAGTGTGCGAACTGTAGGGGCACTCGGCTGAAGTGGAGAGAGGGTTATAGACGGGCGGGGCTGACAGGGCAGGGGAGGCCTGGCCGTCACACAGGGCGAGACTGGCACTGCCATTAGCGTCGTATGTGAAGCAGCCAATGGCGCATTCTCTCAAAAAGTACGCCATTGTACCTCGTCAAAGCCAGCACTTTCCCTCTTGTAGCAACGCTTTTCTATGTCTACTTGCAAAGCCACCTCGAGGCTGTTGTCGAGCACTCTCACGCCATTCCTGTACCCATGTCTTGATAGCACGTGGTGTGCGCGAAGCTCAGCGCTGCAACATGTGTGGAGCATTAACCGGCCTCGGAAGAGGCTGCATAGGCATAGCGTTAGATGCCAGAGCACGGTAGCAGAGGCTGTTCGACCGGCGGTGGACGTCAACAAGTACGATCACCTCGATCCGTCGCCGCCTGATTACAGCTCGAATCCATTCACGGACTCCTGTGAACTGACCATCGCTGCTGGATCCGGTGGCCATGGATGCATTTCCTTTCTCCGCGAAAAGTATATCGCGAATGGACCTCCAAACGGCGGAGACGGTGGTACTGGTGGTGGGATCTATATCCAGGCGATCAAGGGCGAGACAAGCTTGCACAAGCTGGCGAGGAGAGGCGTGGTGAAGGCGGGCAGAGGCAAGAATGGGCAAGGTAGTTTGCAGGGTGGCTCCAGAGGAGAGGACGTCCTGCTGATTGTGCCTGTCGGAACCGTGGTCAGAGAGATCTGGAGACACGACCCGATTGCCGAGGAGAATGCAGAAGGAAGGCGAAACAAGGGGTTTGGCAGAGACTTGGAGGACGATGTAGATGATGGTCGGCCAGATCAAAGCAGAAAGTGGAGGCGAGACAAGTGGCTGTTATATCCTGGAGCCCTTCCCAAGAGCTTTACGAGCGCAGACTTCCCAGCTCTGCCACGACCACGCAGGAGCAATCTAGTGGCGACAGAACCGCCAGGACCTCTGCGACTCGATCTTGACAAACCGATGGACCACCCGATGTTACTGGTGGCAGGTGCAATGGGTGGTCTGGGTAATCCGCATTTTGTCACCAAGTCTATCTACAAGCCAAAATACGCTACCAAGGGTGAAGAAGGCACTCGCATACACCTGCGACTGGAGCTCAAGCTGCTCGCAGATGTTGGTCTTGTGGGACTACCAAATGCTGGCAAAAGCACTCTGCTAAGATCACTCACACGGAGTAGGACGAGGGTCGGCGATTGGGCCTTCACGACGCTGGCACCCAATGTTGGGACAGTCGTACTGGATGCTAATACCGGCCGCCCTTCACTCGACACGAAAGGCAGGCGGAATGAGCCACGCACCAATTTCACCATCGCTGACATACCAGGTCTGATCGAGGATGCTCACCTCGATCGTGGTCTGGGTCTAGCCTTTCTGCGTCATGTCGAACGAGCAGGCGTACTGGCATTTGTGCTTGATCTCAGCGCAGGAGATGCCGTTCTTGCGCTGAAAGCGCTTTGGAAAGAAGTTGTCAAGTACGAGAAGCTGCGTGAGCAAGAGCTCAACGCCGAGACCGAGAGGACGAAGCCGGACGAGGACGGTATGGTCACGTTCGAGCCCTTCGCATCCTCCATATCGCCAGGGTTTGACCCAGAGGACTCTGAATCGTTGCCCGAAGACCGAACTTCCAACGTACTAGACCCGGTCGTGGGCCGCAAGCTGCCACCACTCAGTTTGCCACCCATCAGCAGTAAGCCTTGGCTTGTAGTGGCAACCAAAGCCGACAAGTCTGGTACGCAGGAGAACTTTATGGCTTTGCAGAAGTACATGCAGGCTGTTGAGCGTGGCGAGGAGGAGCATCCTAGTGGAAAGCAGAATGCTTGGAGAAAGAAGTTGCATACAGTGCCTGTGGCTGCAATCAATAGGGAAGGCGTGGCTAACATCCCGGAAATCATCTTGAGCTTGCTCGATGATTGAGGTGATCGATGTAGTCGGGTGAGACTACACTGTAATAAAAGCTGGACGATCTGCCAGACAACTGCTATGAACACTGAACGCATAGCGTGCTAACAATTCTGAGCACAGTTGAACGCTGCATAAGTACGCAACCTACTCTCCACTACATCTTTCTTCACCGCTGTGTGCCCTTGCAATGCGTCGACTTTCACAGTGGTGGATATGTGCAACATATCGCATCGTACCAGGGTAGGTCCATCGAGAGTTAGCCAAGAGCTTGCTATTGCGGCTCGTTTGGAACGAGAGGCTTGTCCGGGTTTGGCATCCTTGGCCTCTCAGCTATACTGACCATGGCAACCTCCCTGCCTGCACATACGGCCTCGAGTGCAGTGTCGCTGACGTCGAATGCAGGGTACAACACCGCAATCGGCATATCCCTGAAGATGTGGCGAATGTGAGCGTCGAGGTTTATGGCTTCGCCAACAGATGCCTTGTGGTCTTCTAGCGATATGCCTGGGAATGGTAATGCTGAAATGGCACCGGGCGCCTTTTGCGACTTTGGCAGGTCCTCATTTTTCATGGGTGCCCTGTATTGAGAGCCTGAAGCCGCAGATGCGAGCATGCTCTCTTCAAAAATTCAGGCGTTCTCGTCACAGTCGACGATAGCAACGTTACGACCCGCCCGGATAGCGTCTAGCGCATCGTCGTCGGCATCGTGAGCAGAGTAGAGTATTTCACCTGGCAGCTCGTGGTTGGAGACATGGCGGATGTGGGCGTCTGAGTTCGATGACCTCCCGAACAGCTGCCTTGTGCTCCTCGAGCGATATTTCCGTTCTCCAGGACACTTGGAAAGACCGGCTAATTCTGTTTGAATCGATTACCAAAAGTGTGCTTTGAAAATTCGGACCTGTGCAGTGTCCTGTCCTCGTGGCAAATGGACCACACTAGCCATATCATCGTCCTTCGAGAAAGCCATATAATCCATCAATCCACTCATTAATGCCCCAGAAACTCCATCTCACGATTCAGCTGACGCCTCAAGAGCACACGTGCTATCTGATCATTGACAAGGGTTCGTGTTTGGGTAGACCGGAATCCGTGCGTCGACGACACCTACTGAGTCTCAGTGAGCACTCAGCGTTTTGGACGAGGTGTTATTGTTTTCCTGCTCTATGATGCATGACCTTTGCATTGTTCGTCATTATTGGCTTTATCATGCTTGAGAACAGTCTGTTGTCGGCCAAGTGGTGATCTGCGTTCTCTTGAAGGCATGATCCTGACGATGTTATGCAAGCATGATCGCTTGACTTGACTGCATATGGTCAAAGGGGAGACTCATCCCACATACCAGGGTCACAAGGAAAACGAGGCTTTGATTCGGTCAGAAGATGCCATCACATGCTCCCGCCAAGGCGGCAAGAACAAGCTTCTGCCCCGCCGGCGCTCTCACATCGATGTGATTGGGTGCGGCGCGAGCATGATCGGCTCGACGGCCGCATGGTTCGAGGTCATGCTTGCAGGCTGCGACGTGTGGCTACGAGAGGCCGCTGGTCAGGCCTTGCCTCGTCGGTGAAAGCGATCTGAGGATGTATAATTTCTTTCGCACGTTCGCATTTGCGCGTGGGCGGTTTTCTACCCAAATCTGGAGGCCGGTGGCTGGGTGAGAAAGCACGCGATAGCGCTGTGTAAGAGCTAGAACATGCGCCTGTACTGGAAACATCACGGCGGGGCAACATATTCGGAGGGAACTTGCTGGGCGCGGAGTGGTCTGTGATAGACAATTACTATGGTCTCGCATCACCGATTTGCCTCCTTCTCAGGCCTGACATCTGCTTCAGATCTGGCTCCAGTGACGGCCCCACCGCAAGCAGGTGCACTTGTCGCGCACCGAGCAGCATCAGTCACTTCTGGACGATCGCATACCAGAAGACACAGACACGCGCGTACGCACCACGGAGGCACTGGATCCACGCCGCAGAACGAGTTTCCGGTCTTCTCGCACACTGGAGATGTCGAGATTATCATTACGAGCGAATCGGGCAGGCGAGAAAGCCGGTATCTGCTGCACAGACTCATATTGAGTCAGTGCTCTGGCTTCTTTGAAGCAGGGACGAGACCAGAGTGGTCTGGTAGGCAATTGGAGAATGGCACAAGCGGCGCCCTCACGCGCATCAACGAGGACGGGAGTGTGACTGCTGGGAGTAGTTCAAGGGCGAGTAGCCAGGAACGCAGATCGTCGTACGACCTCAGTCCAAGACGAAGATGGAGATATGTGCTGGATTGGAATTCTGCAGGAGACGACGAGGCGCCTATGCTCGTTCAGAAAGATGAGCCGTCAACCTCGCTGTTTGGCGGACCGCCTCCAGTCCGCAACAAGCCTCCACCGAGTAATGACCACTTCTTCCGCAGCTTACAGAACTTCTCCACCCTCAACCTCAACGATAGTAGTCAGCCATCAGAGCCGGCGGCGCCTGGAGATGAGGTGCTCAAGGATTACGACAACCTTTTCAGGACCATGTATCAATACCCGCCAATACTTGACAGCATAAACATAGCGACAGCATACACAGAGTGCAAAGCCTTATTACATTTGGCAGACATGTACGACTGCTTGGAAATTGTGGGATCGCGCGTGGATCATCACCTGCTACGCTTCGGGGCGCGGCTTTTCAAGCAGATAGCAAAGTATCCGCCTTCATATCTCAAACTTGGCTACCTTGCTCGCTCTCGGACGATATTCACGGAAGCTCTAATACACGTCGTCGGACAATGGCCGCTCGCAGCACCACAGTTGAGAAATGGCCAGATCGATGCAAATGTGGTTGATCTGATCGAAGACAAGTACGACGATTTGTTGGAGCAGCAGGAGAAGGTCGAATTCAAGCTCTGGCGTCTGAACCTCACAACAAGCCGTGGCGAGAGGATAAACCCACACAACGACTATCTGAGCTGGCTAGGTCTGAGTCTGTTCAGACAATGGCTTGCGGAGAACACTACTCCTGCGCCCGTCTCCATACTAAAGGATACAAGCCGATCGAGCAGTTCTACGGCCGTTGCACACCGTTCGCGAGCAAGCAGTCAAAGCAGCAATCACGCCGTGACGCAGCGCGTGCCCGTTCCAACGACGCAGGCTGCCTCAGCGCCTAGTCCAGGCCGTGTCTACCGCCTTCTCGGATCGACATCGTTATCAGCTTACCTGAACCACGAAGAGCTCAAGCGGTTTCTGAAGCTCCAGCCAGATTTGTACACCCGCGACAATCTGAAGCGTTTTGAGCGGCGGATTGACGAGATCAAGAATCTGGCAAGAGATGCCGTCAAACCACTTATGCGGAACTTTCTGGAGTTGGATCTGAGCAGTTTTGGACCGGCGGGACTGGGCTATTTGACTTGCTCGAGATTGGAGGAATCAGAGATGCCGTGGGATGATTGAGCATGTGATCAAGAGGAGAATTGTGGATTTCGGCAGATGCGAATCGAATTGTTGGGAGTGCTTGATGATGTGACGAGTCTGAAGACGGATATACCCTTATGTACAGCGCTGTAAATCAAATGACAAAGCAGAAGCTCAACTCTGCCGAAATAAATTGTATTCGAAGCGGAGTCCTGTAATGCAGTCGTGGTGCCCACCGCTACAACGACTTACCCAAACAACGAGCCGTTGCAAATAATGGAAACGACTGCTTGTTAGCACTGGCTGCTGTTGTTGTTGACCAGCTACTCGGACTCTGGTCAATCAAGCTTCTTCGAACGGACGGATTAGAATGAGTACAGAGTACGGGAGTACAGAAATGAGGATGAAGGCAGGCAGCCTCCAGGCTTCTGGTCCCTACACTTTTAAAAAAAATGAGGATATGTTTTATTGTTGCAAATTCGTGGTCAACCAATCACATCAGATTGATACTGGTCCAACATACGATCGGTTCAGCAACTCCGATGTGGTCTAGTGGCTAGGATTTGTCGCTCTCAAGAGATCTATCCGATTCTCGAGCACCGACAAGGCCGGGGTTCGATTCCCCGCATCGGAATATGATGCAGGAGCGTAGCTTCACCAGTGTAATAGCTGGGTATGCGAACCATTCTTTTTCCTTGTCCAGTGTTGTCTTTTTGGGTCGAAGTGGGAAGGCGCGCTCCTTCCGCTTTGGGCGAAATTTCTGGTGCGGGGTCTTGGCTTGGCGCGCTCGAACTTCGTGCAGGGCGGGGTCATGGTCGTCCATTTCGCTGAGAATTCCAGCGGCATTTTTGCTCATGTGAATGTAGTCTTGAGGAGGGTAGAAGCATGAAGAAGCCAATCCAGGGTAGTAGCGGGGTAGAGTGCACATCTTGTCGGCGTCGTTCGTTGTGCAACCAAGGTCTCATGGCGACGCTGAACAGAAGCGGCAGATCTCTACATGTGAATCAGTGTTGTGCATGGACAGAACTACATTGAATGAGAATGGCCAAATGTGACGTTGTGATTGATAAGATATTCATTGTTATGCTATGGCAAGGGTGGGTAAGTACTGTACAGCCTGTGGCGCCTCTCCTCAATGTCATTAACGCCTCAAACGCCTTGAGACTTGATTGTCATGGTCCAGGCAACTGATCGATATTTCACCAGCCTACTGCGGCCCGTTCTGCTGAGCATCGATAGCCATCAGCTTCAACTGAGCGCCAGCACTCTTCAAGAGGATGGCGAGCCTGTCACCACCGATGATGAAGACCTCTGCGACAGCAATGTGCAAACCGATGAGGGCAACAGTAGCCTGAACGAACACCATCTTGACGTAGACCTTGATGAGTCTCCATCGAGCAGCAGTGTCGAAGCTCCTCCATGCCTGGACGAAGAGAGCGCGAGAGCCGCCGCGGGCGGAAATGTCAACATCGCCCAGCACTGCCGCACGGTCAAATGGCACGATTGTCTCCTCGCCCTCAGGAAGCAGGCTAGCCTCGATACGAGTGAGGGTGACAGCAGCCGGCAGGAGGACCGCGAAGGCGACAAACAGAGCGGTGATGGGGACCGCTAGGAAGCGCAAGCTCATAATGGCCATCTTAGCGCAGTCCTTGCTATGTGCTGCCTTAACGATATCCTCGTGGCCCAGCTCGTGAGCACCAAGGGAGAAAGCCACGGCAAGCGGAAGCATGAAAGTAGCCTGTTGGGCAGCGGCAAAGACCAAGGAAGGAAGAAGCAAGGCCCTGGCGCCCTTGCGGTCGACAAAGCGGCGGTAAAACGGCTTGGAGGACGGGTAGGCAATCATGCTGTGAGTCCAGACAGCGTGAAGTCTGGCTGTGCACACCGACACGAAAATGTAGGCGAAAGCGTGGCCGACCAAGCCAAAACCGAGGGGGCCAGATAGACCGTTCGTCGCTGCGGCGTGGAGGAAGTGGTAGAGGAAGCTGAGACCGAGACCTCTCCAGCGCGCAAAGAAGCCGCCCACGCGGTGCAAGTGCCCAACAGTTGACGTGATCCTGGTGGTAATGGGCTTGTGGGCGACGATTGTGACTTCAACATCGGTGTCCTCCTCAACCATGAGTGGCTCTTTCTCCAACGGCGCATCAGGCTCGATGTCCTTGTACACTGGTGGCTTGGGCTCGATAATAGCCGTCTGGGACGGCGACTCGATCATTGCCAGAGATCTGCCAAGGGAAAAGCAAGTCAGCATGCAGCCTTACATTAATAGACATCACATGTAACTTACGCCATGACCTCTCCGACGGTGTAGCGAATGGAGGCAATGAGAATCAACGTGATGATACCTGTGATCATGACCGGAAGCAGCTCCCATGGCTTCACAGCCATCTCTGGTCCGGCGTTCTCGTACAGTTGCGCATCCTGCTGCAACTTCGCCATCTCCTCAGCGCTCGGTCCCTGGAAGTGGTTCTGGGCCGCCTCGAAGCCGCGGCGGGCGAGGTGCCCGATGAAGGCGCCGTGTACGCCTGACATTGCTGGTAGATGTGTTGTTGCGGCTGACGGGCGATGATGTATGGAGACAGAAGAAAGAGAAGAGAAGAGAAGAGGTGTGAAAGGGATGGGTTCCGTCGTCGTGAGGCGCAGCTCGTTGGCTGGCGCCTGAAGGATGCCGCGGATGACGATGCGCTTAATGCCGGAACAACGCTGCCGGGACTGCCGTGTGGCAACAAAGACATACCTTACCTCAGCAGTCAATATTTAGATGATCAATTTGCAGCCTCCCTTTCTACACATTCACGAAGTTCAATTAGGAGCAGCCACGAGAGCCAGCCGCGTAAACGCCTACGCAGCTGCTTGCTACAGCGCGGACGCAGCTTTCAGCGAAGAAAGCCATTGTGCCCGCAGTGTCTGAGGATGGCTCAATGCTCGATGACTAGGCAGGTCCTTACAAGGGAGTCTCAGGTAACCTTTGTGCTTAATAGATCCGTGTCTGCACCTTTCGCGACTCTTTGCCGACCTTCCAGGCCATGTTGAAAAATGTTGTATAGTCAAGTAGACCTTGGAACATCAATGTAAGACAGCCAATCAGGCGACGCTGCTCCTGGCAGCCGATTCTCGGCCTCAAGTCAACTAGACCTCGGGTCCTATCTGACTACATCTGTTTCATACACGTTCTATCGTTCTATGTATTGCCCTGACAACAATCATCTCTGCAAGGCTAGAGCGCAATGGCAGACCAGGAACCTGTCGTCGTCCTCTTTGGCTATGAGGCCTCGTGAGCAGACCCATTCAGCATACTCATCTGTAAGACAGTGACTAACAGACATATCCATCGGAATGTAGAACCTTCACCCTGAAGGTCCGGCTGGCCCTGAGGATCAAGCAAATACCGTACACCTTCATCACAGTACCATCTATGATGCCCCGCCCAATACTGAAGGACACATTCGGCCTCACATACCGCAAAATCCCAGTTCTAGCCATCGGCCGAGAGCTGTACTGCGATACGTCAATCATCTGCGAAGCACTGGAGCACTTCTTCCCAGCGTCGGAGGGCTACCAGAGCCTCTACCCTCCCGCCGCAGATGGCAGGAACTACAGACCCATGATCCGAGGCTTTGCCTCATACTGGACTGACCGGCCACTTTTCCGCGTCACCACAGGTCTCATACCAGCAAGCGTATGGAGAACGTCATTTGGACAGGACAGAGCGGGTCTGATTGGGCACAAACTGGATCCTGACAAGCTGGAGAAGAAGGTCCCTGCTAACCTCATGAGTCTGGACATGCAATTATCAATCTTAGAGCCACTTTTCGACAATCGGGACACGCCCTGGATATTTTCTGCTGGTTCACCCTCGCTGGCGGATATATCCGTGTACTACCAGCTATCATGGGGCAGCGATATCGCTGCTGGGCGTCTCATCAATAACCTAACGGGTGGCGGGACAGAAGATACAGACACGGCGGGTGCAGAGGCTGTGTTCAACGCGCAGAGGTATCCGGCATTGTACGCCTGGTATAGGACCTTGCAGCGCTACATCGACAATCTGCCAGATGTCGAGACCAAGGACCCTGACTTTCCCCAAGTGCTGGAGCAGATCAAGAAGTCGCCTGCGCTGGGTCGAAAGTCGCTTTTGCTGCCCACGCCTCGGTCATTACATACGGAGCTGGCCACCAAGACTGGGCTTAATGAGGGAGTCACAGTATCTGTCGCTCCTGATGACACTGGGAGAGACGATCCGACCACTGGGACACTGATAGCCTTGTCGCCAGAAGAGATTGTGATTAAGCCGCAAACCTTGGAGCCGCCTGCCGCTGTCGAGACAAGAGTACATTTTCCGAAGATTGGTTTTGTGGTCAGACCAGTGGAGTCGGCAAAGCTGTGAGGCGGCGGCCAATGGGTCTGGCGCAGGTCTTGGCTCGACGAGCACTGCGTGAGATGCGTAAAATTGTCCATTGAGAAGCTATAAACTGGAACATGCTATGAAATGCCATAAAGTCGTAGACCCACTTCTTTGCAACGCCAGCCGACCAGAACGCCTCCTCTACGAAATCAAGCCAGAGCGCCCATCGGATCCCACAGAGGTAGGACCTTTGGCTTCTGTGCCAGAATGTCCTTGATGCTCTTGTCAACGATGGACGGATCTACCACGACCTGGTACACAAATTCATCCATCCACTTATCGGACATGACGAAGTAGCCATCTGTGCCTGCAGACTCGGACCAGGAGTTCTCGACCCTCCATCGCACCGGCTTGCCGTTCGAATCAAGATGCACAGCTGTCAATACCATGGCATGCGTCATCTGGCTTTCGCCCGTCAGCAGCCTCTCGGCTTTGCTGAGGCCAAGCTTGACATTGAAGCCCAATTCATAGTCCACGAGATCAATGTCCATGATGCCCTTTGCTGAATCAGAGAACTTGCCCACATCGCTGCCGAAGAAGACGGGAAGCCCTCTCTGGAGCATCGTCACTGCGGCTTTCTTGAGGATGGAGGCCGAGACGTTGACGTAGGTGATTGGTCGGCCACCCCAGACGTTGCCAAGATGGTCGACAGAGAGCAGGCGATTGTACTCGTTACGTGGGTCGTTCACGAGCGAGAAGAACTTGGTGACGTGGGTTGAGGCGGCGAATTCGAGAGGCGTGAAGGAGAGGGCGTTGTACTTGTTCTTGGAGTCGTAGAATTCCTGTTGCATTGTCAGCACGCGAGACAACTCATATCAGACTGTATGGTACTCACCCATTTGAACTTCTTGTTCACTTGTGGCGGTGGGCCAAGCGTCAGAGTAAGAATCCTCACAACATCCTGCATGAAGCCCTCCTTCACAGAAGTAATCTTCGCGTCGCTAGCACCCTCCTTCTTGAGCGCCCGTAGCTTCAGACCATCCTCCCTCAACTTGGTCGTAAGCAGCCTGTCCATTGTAGAAGAATTCTTCGCATTCCAGCTGTCCGGGTACAAGGTCTGAGGCACAATACCGTACTTGGAGACCAGGTTAACAATCATGTCCCATTGTCCGCCATCGCCAACTGGGCTGGCGTTCAGCGCACTGATGAGCCTGCCGTCTACAGGCTCGTCTGTCGTTTCGAGTATGGACTCTAGGAAGTAATTCGCCTTCTCCACTTTATCGTAGAAGAATAGGTATGCTTGGGAGAGCTCAAAGCTCTTGATGTCGTACTTTTGCTGAATGGCAACGCGGAAGACGTTTGTGGCAGCAAAGATCCAGCATCGGCCGCTCGAACGTTGGTTTGTGACTGGCGAGCCTTCGAATGGGATCTTGACGTTGAAGTACTGAATGTCCTTGAGGATTGCAGATGGCTTCTCGAGAACAGTCGATGGATTGTTTGTGCTCAAAGCCGAGAGACCAAGCCGGTTCTTGCTGTCCTTCAGCAGCTCTTTGACATATTCCTGCGTCTTCGCAGCATTTACGTGTTCCGAGTCTTCCACCGAGAGGACCTTCCTCTCAACCTCGACGTGCTCATCGTGAGAAATGGCGAAATACTCGAACTTCTCATTGACGGTCTCAAAGTATGGCGGGGGAGCCCCTCGTGGCTGATTCGGGTGCCTACGGCTCATGGTCTCCACGAAGACGACCACGGATTCTGGCTCTGGGATGGAAGGTGCGGCGCCCATATTGAAGACGTGGGTGTGCTGCGTGTTATCTATGGCTCGGCAGATTGTTGGGGAAGATGTTCGGAGAGAAGAGATGGTTGCCAGATGCACCTACCTATCTATCACATGAAAGGCCAGCATGACCACATGCCGGCTCGCAGCGCAACTCGTCCATCAAGGTTGTCCTCGTCGCTCAAAGAGGAAGCTAGGCTTATCGTGAGGATCGCGTGGACGAAGCTATGACCTCCAGATAGGGTCCGGTCGGCGTTCGCGTGATTGAATGCCGATGTATCTTCGGGCCTCACCTTTGCCATGACAAACCTGCGGCCACCATCTATTCGGATGCAGAGCCAAGCACGATTCTCAAACGTCTTCGGGGAAGCAGCCAGTATCCTGCGGGTCTGTCGTGACCAGGGCGATGTCAGCTTTTTCGTCCCATCGTCATGGCGACCGTCAATCTGACATCTCAAGCATGGCGTGGATGAGAGGCCTGCAGTTGCATGATCACAGGGGTGGTACCTGATATAAATCGACAGCACATGCAGCAATCAGATAGACAATACATGAAGGTCATCCGCCGCCTGTTCGAGCTTTCTACCTTCAAGCAGATGCAACGATACCACACACACACCAGGGAAGACGGCGCAATAAGGCCACGCAAACCCGCGCCAAGCAGATGACGATCAGACAGGGAAGTCCTCTCTGTGAGCGCCCCGAGCTGAGCAGAAGCAGACTCTTGCCTTGTCATTGGCGTTCGAGGCACGTCGTAACCTGATCTCTGGGCAATGACTTTGGACCTCTTCTTCTGGCTCAGGCCATATCAATATGATTTCCTCGAGCCAGGTCTCAGCCACGGCTGCTATGACACAGTATCACAGCTCGAAGGACAGCTTTTGACGGCGACATTCACATCACTGTCAAGCTTGGAGTGCTCCTGTTCAGAGACAATTCCTCTCTTGGGCGAAAATTCCTTTAGTCACGGGTTCCTCATCGCAACGCGAGTGCTTTCATATTGAAACATCATCTCCTGATGACGAGCAAACAGGCGCATGACCTGCCGCATTGCTGCAGTGAGCTGTGCCACACTGGCCTTTCAGCACGGCTACTCCGATTATCGATCGTAGGCACGAGTATCACTATTACGCATCCAAGGCCTTTACACCTCTTTGTCATGCCTCCGCAATCTTTCCGCAACCGACAGCATTGGATCTGGGGATCGACGACATGAAGCATTCTTTGTCCAGCCGCTCCATATCCCGCAGTCGCATCCTCGCCCAACTCCTGAATCACGAATTGCCTGAACTCATCCATATACTACTAGCAAGATGTACAGCCTTGGCGTGCTCCTGACACACGTAATGGCGGTTTCTGCCACGGCTGCCGCCATCACCACTTCAAGCAAGACTTCGATCAAAGTTTCCAGCACATCCTCGAAAGCCGCTGCCTCGACCCCTGCCGCAGATGGCATCTATGGTGCGATGTTTGGGACCACTGACGTCTGCCCGCAAGCAAACAACACGGTCTATACTACTGCGAATAAAACCCAATACTGGCTGCTCTGCGGTGCCGACACGACGGATCAGCCTTTGTCAGGGACGTGGGCTAGTTATCCTGGCAGCTTTGATGCTTGCATGGTGAGTGTCGTATCGGAAAATGGGACTTGTGATTGGTTGACTGATGAAAATATAGGCAGAGTGTGATGCTCAGACTGGCTGCGCGTCTGTCTTTTTCAACACTGTCTGCTACCTGAAGGGGACTCCGCAGCAGTATATCTATCGGACTGATGTGCAGAGCCGGATTGCTGTCAAAATCCCGCAATTGCAGTGGATTTACTGATTGATGAATGAGGGGAGGGGAAAAGGGGATTGTGGATGGTGTACAGAATGCCAATGCATATAGCAATATGTATAATCATGACTGACGATGATCAAATCCTCCACATGCGTAGATCAAAAGAAGTCTCGAACCGCAAATGCTCATGTCGTCAGCTTCGCACCGGATGTCCTGGTTGTAAGCTTCCTACAGCGGAGCAGAATCTGGAGCATGGATCGAGCAACGGAATCTGAGATCACTATCTGTACTGGCGAGCTACCAGCCAAAGCCAGAAACTTGAAAGAAGGATTGATAGGCCAGGTGTCGCCGGGGCCGCCGACATGATGCTCGATGGTCAAGAGCAAGGTCAGTGGTCGTTTCCGACTGACGCGGCATGCGATTGATACATTCACTCCCGCAGCGGCACTCGAGTCTTGGAACCCGTGCCGCGCTGGATGAGATGCCGCACTTTCAAAGTCGAGGCGGTGGTCGTCGGTCTATGGTACCATTGGATGGAGAAGGTCTGGAGCGTCGTAGTCAAGTCGACGACGAGTGACAGCGGGCTGCCAGCGTCTGTGGTAGATGTGAGGGATTAGTGTGAGTATCAGACGATGGACGAATCTATTTGTGTGCCTTCCTTTTCCAACCTTCACATGCATGAACCTCGGCTTCCCGCATTGGCGCGTCTCATCAGACATCGTCACATCGGAGTTAGTCCGGACCACCACAGTGGATCACTTCGACGACACATATCTTGCACCTTTAAGCGCTCTGCTTGATCAAAGACTTGACGAGACTCCGTAAATACTTACTCTTCTTCTGTGCATTCCGTCAAGCCGGCTTCAGCTCACTCGCCCACTTTCTATCGTCCCCAAGTCATCATATTCTCGACTTACTCTCAGTCACAGTCCGGCGGCAATTCGCACCTGCAACTCTCCATCGAATATTTTGAGAACCTACCATTCAGTCTAAGGGGCACAAGCACAACAGAGCTCAGCGGCAGCGCCTCTCCCCAATCTCTGCCATCCACTTCAAATCACACCGCCATCATGGCTTCTCCACCCGCACGAGTGGCAGGCTCACCAGGCGGCGGGTCGAGTGCGGCCATTATACTCGGAAAGCAGTTCAAGCAGATGCAGACGGACAAAGATATCCCGGGCATAAGTTGCGGGCTGGTGGGAAATAGTGTCTTTGAGTGGGAGATTATGCTCATGTTGGATGAGGAGCAGGATAGCTTGTATGGAGGTGAGTGCATGGCATAGTAGGCGAGGCGAAGTATGGGGATTTTTGGGCGGCTACATGGCAGACTTGCTGCGCTCTTGACGACCCAGGAATACTGTACCTCCTGCCTCTTCATACCACACTCACCACACACACCACCACTAACACACACGATCTCTCCCAGGCGGCTGCTTCCGCGCCCACCTCACCTTCCCCCCAACCTACCCTCTCTACCCACCAACCCTCAAATTCCTAACCCCACTCTTCCACCCAAACGTCTACCCCGACGGCACCGTCTGCATCTCCATCCTCCACCCCCCCGAAGACGACAAATACGGTTACGAATCGGCCGCTGAACGCTGGAGCCCAGTACAAACACCCGAAACAATCCTGCTGAGTGTGATTAGTATGTTGGGGAGTCCGAACGATGAGAGCCCGGCGAATATTGAGGCGGGGAAGTTGTGGAGGGAGGATAGGAAGGAGTTTCGGAAGAAGGTTAGGAGGTGTGTGAGGGATAGTCAGGAGAGTGCTTTTGATTGATTGAGAGGGTAGAGGGGGTGGGGTTGAGCGGCGTTTATGGGCATTGGGTTTTTTTACGGCGATGTGGCTGGACATACGACAGAGGATGAGTTATGATGATGCTCATCGATATGGCAGACGCATGGCGTTCTTGCGCGACTCTGCATCTAGATATATGAGGTACCGACTCCGACGGTATATCTACCGCTGGTTAGTAGAGGTCATATCTCTGTTCTTAGACAGCTCCTTGATGGTCCCGTCCCTTATGCCTGAGCCAGCTGACTTCGAAGTGAAAGCCAGATTGGTCTTGAAAGCGTTGAGCTCACCGTACTTGTATGAATTTGATTCCGAACGGGAGGACAGAAAATGGAACAAGATGGGAGGATAGGCGATCAATGAGAACAAGCTCGCATTGCTACATGACCCGCCAGGCGGTTAAGCGCAAGCAACGAAGGAGCGTAGCACAGGGCTTTCCCCTCGCCGAGTGACCAGCAAGGTATCTTTCCCTCATAAGCGCATGCCCACTTCTGAGCCCGTAGCGGCAAGCATATGTTACTGAACAGTAGTCAATCCTTTTTCGCAACGGACCCCTCCCAACCATGCCTCAGTACGCCCTGAACGACCCCCTCTCAGCAGATGTCGCGCATCTACCAGTTGGTCTCCGGCTGTGCCTCAGCACCGGTCTCAGCAGCCCAACCCTGGTTGCCAGTCTCGACCGGGGCAGACGAAGCAGCCCAGTCAGCACCATCCGCATCCCAAGTGGAGGCCGCAGCAGCGCCAGCAGTGCCCGAAGCAGCGGCAAAGGCACCAGCACCACCGCCAGAGACCTCCCACTCGTTGTTGAAGCCAGACTCGACAGCACCAGTGCCGACGTCGTCAGCGCCCGGCACCTTGCTCTCATCCTGACCAGCGCTGTCCTTGTTCTCCTCGGCCTCAGGGTCGCGGTAGAAGTACAAATCGGTCATGACGTCCCACTCGGCCTCACGGCTGGCGAGGGTACCCCTCAGACGGAGCACCTCACGAGCCAACATCCACCAGATCAGACCAATGGCGTGACGACCCTTGTTGTTGGTGGGGATGGCGACGTCGACGTACTCGGTCGGCGAGTCGGTGTCGCAGAGGGCGATGACGGGGATGTTGACGTAGGAGGCCTCCTTGATGGCCTGGGCGTCGGTGCGCGGGTCGGTGACGACGATGATGCGCGGCTCCTTGAACGAGCGGGTGATGTAGTTGGTGAAGTTACCCGGGGTGAAGCGACCGGCAATGGCAGAGGCACCGGTGTGGGCGGCGAACTTGAGGACGGCACGCTGACCGTAGGGACGGGCAGAAATGACGGCGATGTCGGCGGGGTTGTCGATGGCGACGAGGATGCGGGCGGCGAGGACGATCTTCTCCCTGTACGCAGAATGAGTAGGCGATTCATGCTGTGTCGAGTGAGAGCTGATCATACCAAGTCTTGCCAATGTTGATCACGTTGATACCATCCGGCCTGGTCTTCCACAGGTAAGGCTCCATGTGCACCTGCAGGTTCTTGCTGCCAATGTGGCACTGGGCGGACAGGAGCATCTCAATGTCCTGAGCGGTGGCGTTGAACGCCGGGGGCAGGTTCTTGGAGGCCATCTTCGCGGGTCAGGCTGTTCTCTTGTCGGTGGGCGGAAGACGGTATTGTCGTTGCTGCGCAGTCGCAAAAGTTCGCGTGCTGTGTCCAAAGATTGAGCTTCGAATTCGAGGTGTCGGCGATACAAAAGGCCGACGTAGTGTGCTTGGCGTTACGAGTCGCGAGTCGGGCACTATGCAAGGAAGGTGCGGCGACACTCCCGGCCTTGTGAGATGGTGGATGGACATGCGACAGCAGTGAGGAGATAGTAGTAGTAGTGTGTATATCATCGCAATGCCGCCACGAATACCACTGTCGCAATGCCTGAGGGCACAACGCAATATCACGTGCACAGCCAGTCGCTCCTTCACTTCTTCAGCTGCCAGTCAGGCGTCCACCAAAACGCACAAGAGACGCGGACATGACCCCTACGCCATTGCCCAGGCCAAAGCACGAAAAGCAGCGAATCTCAGTCGGCAGGAAGTGCTGAAGCAGGAGCGAGCGGGATCACTCGGCGACCCAGTCAGAGGCAACACCACAGCTTTCGTCCAGTCCTTCGATGACCCATTGGCCGCGCAGAAAGCCGAGCAAGCGCAGGAGGAACACCTCAACTTCCTTCTCACCAAGTCCGAGTTGGACAAGGGCATCGATCACAGCAAATGGCTCGCGACACCTCCTGCATCACAGACGAGTCGCGAAGATGATGTAATGTCGGATTTGACACCTGAAGACCGAAGAAAACAGCTCTCAGAAGATGAAGCCACCGCCGAAGAAGCGATGCGCAGAATATCCTCCCTTTCTCTTGGCAGCAGCAAAGACCGCCTCCGCGTCAATATACAACGCTGCATCAGCACCTTCGGCCGACATGAAACAGACAAACTCCTCCCACCACTACATCAAGCCCTGGACCAGCATCAATCACGGCCTCAACCGATACGGGATGCAGAAGGCAATGAGACGGGCGAGTTGGAGGCTGTGCGAGCAGGACCGGACACGGGCAGCAGTGAGGTGCAGATTGCGATCTTGACGGCCAAGATTAGGACGTTAGCAGACTTTTTGGAGACGAGAGGGACGACGGATAAGGTTAATAAGAGGAATCTGAGGTTGCTAGTGCATAGGAGAGCGAAGCTGTTGCAGTATTTGAGGCGGAAAGAAAAAGGTGGGCCGAGATGGCAGCGGTGCATTGAGATGTTGGGTTTGACCGAGGGGACGTGGAAGGGAGAGATAAGCCTGTAGCATATGCTGAACATAATAGGAGAAGATGCATAGCGAGGTATGTCAGCATTTGTGTATTGGCTGCGTCTACTGCAGCCATTTCAACCGGATCGCAAGGACCGCATCGGTGTCTTTGTGTGCACATTGGCAAGCGTTCTGACACCTTTAACTTCCACCGGATCCGGGACTGCAGCACTTTTCAGCTTTTAGTGCGCCCGACGCTTCCACCACCTGACTTCTTCTTTCTCCACCAATTCCTTTTTCTTTCTCCTTTGGAGCCTCCGCCTGATTGAGTCGGCTTTGCCGGCGGATCTTCGGCGGGATATTTACCAGCAGTCTGATTCGCCTCGTTGTACATGCCCGCACCTGAGTTGTCGGCCTTGTCTTGCGGTTGTCCTCCACCAGGCTCAGAATATGGATCGGGATCCGGGACGCCCATGACGGCTTTCAGGCCACTGTAGGTGAGTTGCCGAGCGTACGGCCTGCCTTCTGCTTTGGCGTCCTTGACGAGGTCCTTCCACCGTTTGATCTCTTCATTGGCGACGTCTTCGGCGGTGTTTTTATCGTTGCTGGATATAGCTTCGTGTATGGAAGGGAGTTGTCACAGCCGCAAAGATACAGACCCATGATTGAGTCGTGGTGGATATGTACGCATCGCGCTCTTGTTTTATAAGACACCTGAATTTCCCAGAATGCTCTGAACGACGAAGCAGCTCGAGCCTCCTGTACATCCTCTACGAGAGACGGCCGCATTGCGCACACGTGTATTCACAATCGAATGCATCGGAAAGTTCGTGGCTGAGCACGTGTGTCCATGGAACAATGTTCAGAGAATGCTCTGCCAACTTTTCTTGGGTCTACAAAACAGTGCCGGCAAGAGGCGAAACAGGTGAGACATTGAGACTAGCGAAGTCACTCCGTGATTCTTTGCTGAGGCCGCCCAGCGGGAGCACGCACAGAGTGACATGACTATCAACATAGGCCAATCCGCGCTCACATCTCAGATCCTTGCATACGATGGGCTGTTCTTCGACGACTTGTTCTTGAATTCTGGCGCGCACTCCGAGAAGTAGTATGCCTATCATACTTGCCATCCTCAGGAAAGGCAGGAGTGCCTTCCAAAAAGCCTAAAGAACGATGCATTGGAGTTCGGAATCCATCCGCGGAGACTGCATTGCAGCTGCTGGAAACTGCCATGTCAAGTCCACAATTATATCGAAGGAAAGCGTGACGCCATCATTGTGCCCCCCGTGGAACAGCGCGACCATACTGCGTGCCAGAAACAAGCTTTTTACGCACAAATTCCTGCAACTAGCATTTCCTTTGCGAATTGAGACCTTCACGAAAACACAATTCCAATACATTGCTAGCCAGCAGCAATAGAGCAGCATGAAGCCAGGCCGACGTCGGAGAGCTAGCTCGCAGGAGATGGATTGGATGCCAACCAGCACGACGAATCCAACGAGTGCACCAGAATGGCCGCTGCCCTCAGACCAACTGGATGACGCCTGCACTCCACCAAGATCTCGGATCCCATCGTACGCTGAGGCGCTGGCAGGTACTTCGTCCGATATAATCGTGCCGCCGCCCTCATATCAACCGAATACCACTCCACCAGGATCTCGGACCCCGTCGTACGTTGAGGCGCTGGCAGGGAGGCGGACAGATACTTCTTCCAATACGAATGCGCCGCAGATTTCGGGGGTTTCGAAAGTATCGGACGCATCTCACATGTCGGAAGCCCTGAACCCGTCGCACGCCGAGACTCTGGCGTCGACCCCAAAGCAGCCTCAAGAGAAGCGGCAAATTCAGATTCTGCGGTCGAGAAGGAATCAGCGTTCTGGTCAGGCTCAGCAGTCAAGTGAGAGCCAGCCGTCAGATCAGAGCAAACCGTCAGATCAGATTCAGCCGTCCACTAACCGTCTGACGGTGCCCGAGATCAGGATTGATCCACCAGCACACTCGTCCCCAGTACCCTTGTCGACTCAGATCTTAAACGAGGCTGCGACCAAGGAGCCCACGGTCTTGCCTGCGACACACACCTCAGGACTTGGTGCTGTAATTTGCACGCCTATTGACCACGAGAACGGTAACAATACTGTAGTTTACCAAGAAGTGCGCCAAATGCTGGTATGCAGGCAAGATCACATTGTCATGCTGAGTGCAGAACACTGATATCCATCAACCGCTAGGGACCTTACCCTGGCGGCATATCAGCAGATATACCTCTTGCCAAGGCCTTGGGCCTCCTAATCCGCTTCAAACAGCCGACAGTCTGCCCATCTCAAGATCTGGGAGCGAACCCAGATGACCTCCTGCACCATGCTCGAGTGGTTGAGAACAACGGTGCCATCAAGAAGCATGGCAAATACGACGACATCAAGAACGAGATCATCGCGGATCTGGGCATGGTCGTCGATCCGAACAGCAAGTTCTTTGGCTGCGTGGATGAGAGAGCGAAAGTCTTTAGTGATCGAAAGGGGCAGATTATGTTTTGGAGGGCAGATGGCCTTGACTTTCGTACCTGCTTTTGCTCCGACATGGTTTGTTGAAGCGCAATGCTGACCGAGTAATTGTGGCGTGGCAGACCCAGAGCATCTCGACGCCCTCATGAGCTACATGAAGTACTACCTTCAACCTCTCTCTCGCAAGCTCCGGAGGCTCAGGATGAAACCGGAGGAGCGACAGGCGCTAAAAGAGGACATCCTCGCCAAGTTGACTCCTGAAGCCTTTGCAAGGGGATTCGAAGCCATACGCAAATGGAGGATCAGGACCGATGATGACTTCTGTGATTGGGTCGCGGCGAGAAATCCTATCACGGGGGAGTACTGGGCCGAGCTAGACGACGGCGAAGGGTGGGCGGCCGTGATGCAACGCGACGTCGATGAACCTGACTTTGAAGGGCTGGAGGCGAAAGAGAGGGAGGTGGAAATGGAATTAGGTGCCGTAAGCGGCTCTGCGGCTTTGCTTAAAGGAGCTATAGCCAAGGTGCAATTGCGCGAGGCCAAGGCAGAGGGTGAGGCGAAGGCGAAGGGCAAGGCGAAGGAGAATATGATCCCAGCCGCCGTTGCGCGACTCAAGCAGGGCGCTGCTCCGACATTCCGGTCGCCGCAGGTGGGTCCGAAGCGTGAAAGGTCGATGTCGACAACAAGTTCGACACGGGCGAGGAAGCATCGTCCAGGTGTGAGGGTGTGGGATGCTGCTGCGGCGATTGAGGAGCAGGGTCAGGGCTACTTTAGTCCTGATCTTACCAAGGGCATGGATCTTGGATGAGAGGTAGGCTGGGTGGTACTCAACAAGGTGTGTAGGCGCTGATGGGTGGCGTTCACGGTACGGATCGTGCGGCGCGTAGGGTATGAGTCGGAGTTTCTGCTGTTGGGCTGAGACATTGGGTAGTGAAAGCACAGCTTTGGCTGTTGCATTTGCAATCATGCGTTGCTTTCCAGCCATGTGCAGACCAGAGTAACGATCATGCGTCAAAGTCGTAGTTGCCTGGTTCATGAAAGTCGTATACAATTGGGGTATCACGTTCGAAATCAAAGCCATCTCTCACTTTCCACCAATCCTCGTGCCCACTATCCAAGCCGCACCCAAGGCCAGCAGACTGCCAGCTCCGACGACCTTCTTCAACCAGCTCCCGCCACTACTACCTTTTGCCATATCCAGCACATTTCTCTCAATGCCAGCTGCATGTGAACCGTCAACGACGTGCTCATTGACTGGCTCGCCCTTCGGAGAATCCTGAGTACCATTCATCTCCTGCACCTGTCTCTGGTAAATCTTCTGCAAAGCCTCCAAATCCGCCTTCCAATCGCCAAGATCCTCGCCTTTCGATCCGCCACTGCTCGCCTCGACTTCCACGCCTTGGACATTGCCAAAGAAATCCAATACTCTCCTCTCCCTCACAGTCTGCTCGCCACCATCAACCAAGTCGTAGCGAACGCCAGCATCCGAATGCACACGCTCGAATGTCATGAAGTCGAACAGTTCTCCCAGTTTTACATCGCTGCTGGTGCTGTTCAGGCGGGTTTCCAAGAATTCCAAGTTGTAATAAGTCCATCGATCGATGACTGCAACTCCGACATCTTGGTCAGCGTGATGCGAGTACGAGCTCTGATCCTTTTCGCTAGAACCGGTCGCAATAATGCCGGGAGAGTAGAATTCAGTGTACATCGTATTAGCCTGGCACGTGTCGATCATGAAGAGCATTTCGTGATAGCGTCGTTTCTCGTACATCTGCTCGAAAGCGTCCGCGAGGTCATGACTGGAGATTTCCTCGGCATCCTGAAACTTGAGGAAGGAGTCGCCGCCGTGACCGGTCATGTAGATTAAGATATTACTCCTGTCATCCGTCGTGAGTCGCTTCGACGTCGGATGCGATGCAGGCCAACGGTCCGTAAGCAGGCGTATGAAGTTCTCCACCGTCACCTCGTTGCCTCTATAATCCACCTCGATGCCGCCGGGCATACCCTCCGTCTCCTCCGTCCGTATCTGGTCGTAGAGATCTAGATCTCGACTCTTGTCGTTGAATACGGCGCCGCTGAATGTGTTGCGCGGATTGCAAGCCATGTCGTCTGGCAGCATAAGGATGATCTGAGAGTCGGGAATCCCTAGACGCTTGACGGTGCGGTAGAGGGACAGGGTGTTGGCCATGTGGCGGTAGTTGAACCAGAAGCGCGAGGTTGATACCAGGACGGCCCAGTTGGACGTGTGTTGTGCGGCGGTGGTGAGTGCGGGGAGGTCGAGGGCGAGGAGAGCCAGGACGGCGGTGGGGAGGGAGAAGAGGTGCATGATCCGGTGGTGGTGAGGAGATTGTCTGAGACGGTGAGATATGGATACTCGTTGTTGGACCATGAAGGTGAGATGTGTCGCCAGAGGCGCTTTGTGTAGCATTAATCAATTCATAAACTAAATGTAATTGCCACGCGCGCTAATTCATGCTCTTGGTTTGGCAGACTACCTATGATAAAGTCCCTCTCCTCGACAGGAAACTGTTCTAAACACACAATGGCTCTATGAACACAACGGACATGACCACACAAGGAGCGACTTTCAAAACATCCATGCGAGTGGCCAGCATCGCTTGAGACCATTTCATTGAGATGGCAGAGGACTGATCCTATTGGCTAGTCTTGTCGACATCACAGACCTAGGAACTCATTTGAAAGGAATCTAATATTCAGTCTTCTCAGGACCATGGGATCCAGCTTGACTTCCCTCGAGCAGCGCTCTTCGATAGAGCATCACCAAGATCGCGCAGCCCGATGCATGAACGAGGTAGTTGACGCCGGGAAAGGCCCACGTATACCAGAGGCCCAGGACCTCCCAGAAGGGAGTGCCCCTGTCGTATGGCTCCCAATTCGGCCGCCCCAGCCTTAGAAACCAGCGCATGCTGATTGCCAGGAGCCAGGCCGCCTGTAACTTGAGCGAATCGAGACTCAAAGCTCCTGGCTGTCCATGCTGATACCTCATCTCGCAAAATTGCGCAACGAACTGCAGTAGTACGAAGCAGGGTGCCACGCCCATGTTGGCGAAGGTGGTCACGCCGAGGATCACGCCTGTCCCAATGTCACCATGAACGCCTCGGGACTGAGGAATCGCTATGTTGAAGAATGGCAAGAGCACTATCAAGGCATGCAGAAATGCCGCGATCAACATCAACCAAGTGCCCCATCTTTCGGCGCCTGCGACGTACGTGTAGGAAAGAAGACTGCATTAAAGTCAATTTTGGCTAATCATCTGGAACTCATGAGTGGGTTGATGGACGTACGCTGCAATGGAGCAAGCCCATTGAACGGCAATCTGCAGCACACCCATCATTCCTCCCAAAGCCTTAAGACCTCGCAAGTCGCCTGCGTGCAACTGCTTCAGTAAGGGTCGGCGATCTGTTGGCCAAGCATAGGCTGCAAGCAGAAGGGCTTCTGAGAAATGAGCATTGCTGAACCATGTATTGAACAGGATGTAGTAGGATGAAATGCCTTGCGCGTCGTTGGCATGCCGGAGCTGGTTGATTTGAGGGACGTAAGCCCATATCGTGAGTAGCAATAGAGCCCTGTTCAGCATTCAGCTAGGTTGACGGCATCCGTGACGGTGGCCACTCACATGTCAGTGAGGATATTTGCGGGCGTGTTGAGGAGGTGTCCGTTCCAATAGCCCATTATAATTCAGCAAGCTGGCGAGTCGATACTTTGATTCTTGCAAAGAAGATGTGCTACGGACGAACATTATATCGATAATATGCTGCATAGTTTTCTCGCGCGCATGTGAGAGGCGCGCATACTTGGCGAATTCAATTGGCCGCACGGACGTCTCACAATTGCTTCAGATGCTCAGCCGCCTTTCACGCCGCAATAGTGCATAAGCAAGAAGAACAGCTGGCTACCGATATCCGCTTGACTTCCTCAGGACAACTGTCTCGGAGTCATCATGATGCAGATAGGTCATGCTTGGAACTATCGCTCATCCGCTGAGAGACGTGTGGAAAAGGCTGCCGATCATGTTGGGCTCTCATTGAAATGGTCATATCCAATCACACATCTAATTCTGCCCCCCGAGAAGAGTGATCTTTCTGCGGGACTCAACGATTTTCGACGCACTGCTGTCAGCTGAGCTGCGTTGAGACCTCTTCGTATGCTCCGCCCTTCTCTTCGCTCTCCTGAGCGGCGCTCGGAGCGAAACCGCTTTGACACAGTCGTGAAGGTCGCGACTGATTGTCGATTCAAGAGCCGCACGAGCTGGGCCGGCGCCATGCCACCATGCCGCCACCAGGACCATGACGCCTTTGCTGAGCCGGTCTAAGAATCGCGACTCAACATGGCCCACAAGTGTAGCATCACTGTCACTTATGGCCAGGAGCATTGTTGTCGCAGACATCAGCAATGCCATTACCGCTGCCCGAACGCTTACTGGTCCTGCACACCGTGCTATTGGAGCGACAGGCTGTTCACGTCCCTAGTTTCCGTGATAATTAAGGTACGACCTAAGCTTAGCAGTACTTCTGCAGAGCACCCAAATCCTCAGCCCAAGCAAGCGAATTGAACTCAAAGTCCCTCCGATAGATCTTCTGCTCACTGTCTGTACGGAGGAGAGCGAACCCCTTGACCTCAAACTTGCCGGATCCAACATTTGGGAAAGTCCAAGACCAGAAAATGTTGCTGCTGCCCGCGACGTATACCTCGTTGGTGACAATGTCCGCCGTTGGGTACGCAGTCACGCGGTCGTACCATTCCTGGTAAGATGTGGCTGTTGGTTCGCCGAGATTCTGACAAGTGTCAACGGATATGTGAGATCTGCGTTGTGGCGCATGCGACTTACTGGAGAGCCTTGAAGGGACTGGAGAGACTCGGAGTACTCGACATAATTCTGAGCGACGACCGATTCAGCGGTTTGATTTATTGTCATGCCTTGGTAGCCTTGACCCGATAGCACGGCTGAGAACTTGCGAATGATTTCGTTGGCTTGACACTGTGTCAGGCTGTCTTGATGAGGTCTGATACTGTCATCATTGCACCACGCGGCCGCAGCTGAGGCGAACGCCAGAGCATAGTTGATAAAAGTCGTCTTCATGATAAGCTGTAGACCGGAAGTGACGAATGTGTAGGTGCAAGAAGCAAGACTAACGCTCGAGAAAGAGGCTCCTGGTTGATCTATAGCGGTCAAAGATGTGTCCGATCAAGCCGCCCAGTCTTCTAAGAACATGCTGGATCCATGCCTATACTACCTTATGACCCCGCCATGTCAGCACCAAATTCATGTTACAGCGAAGGCTATTCCGATGCTGTCACGCAAGCAGTATTCGCCATGCCGTACGACATGGGCATGTGGAAAGACATCTCGGGATGATTTATGTTACACTCTATTTCCTCTCAACTCCACTGGTCAATGGATGCACTTATCTCAGGGCGTCCGGATGATTTGAACATATTGACCTCAGCAACAAGAAGATTGAAGCGGACAGAGTAGATGAGGCCGCCTGGACTCCAGAAACAAGAGCGCCGAGTCGGGCACGGCAATCTGACTTCTGTATGAAGCTCTACCTCCTCTTTCGTGCGTCGTAGACAATGATAGTATGAATGTGTTTTCAGGAGCCGTGGCCAGCACTTACTTGACAGCTGCACTACTAGAGAGCAGCTCTGTAGATGCCGTCAGGAAACCAGAGCTCGAGGTGAGCCCCTCTTGACCAAGCCGGAGATGCGATCGATGTCGTCTTGTGACATAATATTTACATGCAGCATTGACGATGCGTACGCCAAATTGACACCGACAATGCCAGCGCAGTGCGCTCTGACGCCTTTACGACTGCGTCGCACATGATTAATATCCTGTTGGTCAAATGGAGTTTGCGAAGTTTCGGATGTGGCCTGAAGTGGTTGATAAGGCCCGCAAAACGACTGCCTGCATTTGTCAATTAGTCAGACTACATACGTATTACTATTGGCTCGAATTGATTGATCCCAGAAATGCTGGAGGCTGGTATGGTGGTGATATGGGAGAAGACGGAGGCTGCTTTGCTTGCGACACGCTGTGAGTGGTCAAGTTCGTGTTGATCTCGGGGAAACCGGAAGCGAGGCTTGCAAGCTTAAAGGCAGCTGCACCCGAGTCGCGCTCGCCAAACTTCCACAATTTACATCCGCATCGCGCTTTCCCAGTGAATAGTGAACATTCACATCAAACATCCAGAAACACAAACACACACAAGCATCGAGCGCAAACAGCGAGCACGATGGGCAAGCGCTCGCGCAGCAACAGCGAAGTGTCGGAGTCGCAGCAACCCGCCCGACGGTCGCGGCGCCTTGCGTCGCAAGAGCCAGAGGTCTTGCAGCAGCTGCCGACCACCACCAGAAAGCGCGACATCAAACGCGCAAAGAAGCCAGCGCCTAAGTCCGCGCCAGCACCACCAGCGCCCGCAGCTGCGCCTTCACCGCCAAAAATTGAGCACGAGCCGCAGACGGAGTCATCATCAGAAGAAGAGCCGCCAGCCGCAGAGTCACAAGACACGATCCCGTACTCTCAGGACACGACCTCATACTCTCAAGACACGATCCCATCCTCGCAAGACACCGTCCCATACTTGCAAGACTCGCAGGTGTCAGAGTCACAAGACGCGCTCGCACATTCTCAAAACGCGCAGGTGCTCGAGTCAGCAGAGGCAGAGTCTGAAGCAGAGTCACAACAGCCAGCGCCCGAGCTCGAGCCCGAGCCATCAACACAGACAGAAGTTCTCGCTGCCGACATCGAGAGCACATCGCGGTCGCGCAGTCCGCCAGCGCCGTTCGAGCCAGATCTAACAGTCGTCGAGGAGGAGTATGAGGAGGTCATTGAGACACTGCCAGTACCCGTCACACCCACACCACTGCCTGCATGGCGTCGCTACGGCGGCTACCTCACATCCGCTGTTAGCAGGCTGAGCCCGTTTGGTCGCCGCGCATCACAGCCGACACTACAATCAATCTCGCGACCCAACTCCCGGTCAGCGACACCACCACCACCACCACCAGCAGAATCTGCCCAGCGGCCTGCATCTCAACACTCAAACCTATCCGCCGAGCCCGCACCGCAGCCGGCATCACAATCTCCACCATCACCAGCACAGAAAGCATTGCGAGCCATACTCGATCGTGCATCGTCATCACCGCCGCCTCTTCAGCCTATCGCGGCGTCTGTGGAGACACCGATGTCGTCCACAGGCAATCTTCGCAAGCGTGCTGCCGATGAGGAGGAAGGTGTCACTACCAGCAAGCGCGCAAAGGTAGCCGAACCAGAGCCAACATTCAAGCCGACGCCGCGGTTCAGCACACAGCGACACAAGGCCGTGAAGAACCCGCAGAGGAAGGATCGCTCCATGTCTCGTGACATCAGTGCTGAGCCGTACTCTCAGCCGGTCCCACTGCCAGAGAAGGTGGAGTTCATTCACCTTTTTAAATCTCCGCCCCCGGAGAAGACGCAGAAGCGTAAGGCGCCTTCCAGCGAAGTCAAGGCAGCTCGCGCACCTGCCGAGACGCCAACACCCAAGATCACGGTCGACCACGCGCCTACAAATCCACCAACGCCCGCACCCGTGAAGACACCTGCACCTGCGAAGAGTTTCACATCCGCGAAGACGTCCACACCGGCGCAGTCTGTCAAGAGCAAGGCCAAAGGTGAAGAGCAGTCAGCGGCGGCAAGGACACCTGCACCAGCTCAATCACTCAAACGCAAAGCTCCAGCTGAAGAGCCACCGACACCCACAGCTGTGAAAACACCATTCCTCATGCCATCCACCAAGAGACCAGGCACTGTCACGTCCCTCACCCCAGTCACTGAGGCCACCGAGCGCTCGCGTCTCAGCCTCGTATCTGAGGAGACGCCAGTTCAGCCAATGTACACCCCATCTCACCCACCAGCTACAGCACCAGCTAGACAGCCCCGCAGCGTCACCAGAGCCCGCGCCGCCAGACTCGCTCCTCAGAGTGCGAAGCGCGCAGGACCGTACGCATGGGAATTGGCAGCCGCCGAGCGTGAACGCTCCCGCGATGCCATGTCAGCATTTACCTCATCTGTGCCTCCACCGCCATGGAACACACCTCTTCCAACCGCCGCAAGTAGCGTGCGTCCCGCGAAGCCTAGAGAGGCCAACGCCGACGCACGTTACGCGAAGTTGGAGAGGCTGAGGAAGCTGGAGATGGAATTGGCGCAGCTCAGAGAAGACGAGGACATCAAGGAGATGGAAGGACACAGGATGAAGAGGGTCAAGGTCGACCACTTGGAATGGATTCCACACAAGAAGCCGGGCGACTCCGAAGGCACCTTCCGCGTTCCGGAATGGGATAGCGACGATGAGATGGAGGTGGAGGAGAGCGTGCCATTGCGAGCGAACATTTTCGACGATGTTAAGGACATTTCGACGCCTGTTCCCGCGGCACAAGTCAGCATCTCACCTGCTCCGGCACCAGTCAGCGCCTCACCTGCCCCGGCACCGGTCAGTGTTCCAGCCACCCCGGCCCCAGCGGCAGTGACACCACCAAAGCGCAAGTACAACTTCCCAGATCTGGGACAGAGGGGCGAGTCGCCGTCTCCAGGCTTCAAAGCGAGATGCAAGGCCAAGTTTGAGTCTGGATTCGCGGCATGGAAGGAGCGTAATGGTATTGTTGAGGTTTAGTCGTGCTTTTTAGCGAGGCGCTGGTTTTGGAAGGCAAGACGATGATGTGATTGTTGGATTACCGCGAATGGTGCGATTGATGAGAATTCTTGGACCACTGTACAGCATGTTGTCATTAGCGAGGCGTTGATCAGGCAGGCATGAGGCCAAGTGAACGACAGTGCTGGGCTTGATACGTTGGGCGTATTGGCGTTTGGCATGTACTTCTTAGACGGCGACAGAAGATCGCACGTGAATGCAAGATGATCACAGATATGGTTTCTTCTAGTCTGATCAATCCCTCTCCATTCACAACATGACAGTGACATCTTGCACGTGCAAATGGGACCGGCGAAGCGGGGTCATATAGAGCACGAGTGCGACCACACTCTCTCGAGCTGCTTCATCATCACCATCATTATCACCAGATCGTACAACATGACTGTTGGCAACCCGAAGGACTGCCAGTCTGCCCATTCGTTGCACCACATCAGGAGGTTTGCCTGTGAATCGTGACCACGCGGCTGGTGGGCGTCACGAACGACATCAAGGCGACTATAGACCACAGGATGGTTCAAAGCCGGACGCTCTTTTCTGCTCGCTCGCCAATGCTTTGGTGGCAAGCGAAAGCTCTTCTTACATGTTCTGGTACATCGCGCGCGCCGATATACTGTGCCTGCCTTGGAAATGTGGCTGGCGGGCGCCTGAAGCTTCACAGGTCAAGCTTCCAATAGCTTGCGGCTAGCCATAGGAGAGCCCGATCGAACGCTCGGCGGAGGATTCGCTGTCAGCTCAGCTCAGCTTCTTGTTGTTCAGGCTACCTTCGACGCCCAAGATGTATTTGCTGGAGGGGCTGATTGAGTTGCGGCATCCTTCCATCTCGGTGCGTGACGGATCTCACAGACCAGTAGTGCTGTGACACCACCTACGTCAAATACTTTCTACATCACGGTCCATTAGGGTCGATCCAAAACCGCCGATAGTCTCGGCACAGGGCGAGAAGATGATGATACATGGAGTCTGTGTCAGCAGCAGCGACTCGTTGGCTGTCGGGCCCCCTGTACGAGGACAGTAAGGCGACCAAGGCCTCCGAAAGTCTGCAGCACTGCGCTCGCATGTGGTGTACTGCCATTGGACTGTTGTAAGCTTGCAATGGAGAGCTGTACAGCAATAGGAAAATGCTTCCCACGCTGCGTCCATCACCTTCAAGGACAATGGGTATCTGCAGTAGCTCGCGCCTGCAGTAGCGGCCCTATACTCGGCTACTACGCCTGGATGTGTAGCTGTACCTGTTTATCACGGCCTTCCTTCAGCTGGCGGGGAGTCGGCTTGCAGAAAGTTTGATATAGAGTTCGAGCACGCTACTGACATTATCAAATGGGCAAGGCTCCTCCTCTGGCTTGCCAGGTTTCCATCTTCTGACAAGAACGGCTGCACGGCCGCTAGTAGTGGTGTCGTCTGTCAAGTCGATAAGTACAAGAGCCTGAGCCGCCCGCCGCTGACGCGAGGCCCAACATGTAGGTATTTCCTTAGCCTGATACAGCCTGCTGTACCTGTTCAGGACCACGTTCTCTGCTTTCAGCACCCCGTGTTCTTCGACCAAAATGCCAGGCTTCGGGCAGGCTGCTACTGCGGCTTTGGCTGCCAGAAGCTCAAGCTGGTTTTCGCAGGCACACTGATCGAGTTCGGGCAATTAGGGTCAAGATCATAACAGTGAGTTGCAAGCTTGGAAAGGCCCATACTGTGCGCACTAGCACCCTAACGTTCATCAGCCTTATCGCCTCTAGGCACCTCTCACGCTGCACAACTCCCTCACTTTCTGACCAACAATCCCTTGCCTGACGGATATCCTTGGGGCAATGCTACGGCTAACAACACCAACTACTACGAGACCACACCAGACACTGGTGTGACACGTTTCTATGATTGGAGCATCACGAAGGCGAGCTGTGCGCCTGATGGAGTCAATACAACTTGTCTTTTGACGAATGGTCAGTTTCCGGGACCTACGATTGAGGCCAACTGGGGAGATTGGATCCAAGTGAAGGTCACGAACAACATCCCAGATGAAGGCACCTCAATACATTGGCACGGCATCTTGCAGAAAGGGACGCCGTGGGCCGATGGCAGTCCCGGGGTCTCCCAATGTCCAATTGCGCCCGGATCTTCGTTCACGTACTACTTTCGTGCCTCACTATACGGCACCTCCTGGTGGCATGCACATTACTCGTCGCAATATGGCAGCGGTCTTGTGGGCCCGATGATCATCTATGGACCATCAAACGCGGACTACGATGAGGACTTGGGCCCGATTCTGGCTCAGGACTGGACTCATGAGTACTACCAGCAGATCACCGATGCTTTGTTCAAGCCACTACCGGCAATTAACATCCCCATGTCTGACAACAACCTGATCAATGGCAAGAATTCTTACGACGGTAACAACGCGCCGTTATCCAGCTTCAATTTCACGTCCGGCAAGACCTACCGCCTGCGCCTGATCAATCCGTCCGGCGCTGCTGTGCAGAAAATCACTATTGACAACCACAGTTTCACTGTCATTGCCAACGACTATGTGCCAATTGAGCCTTACGAGACGGATGTGATAACTTTAGCTGTTGGTCAGCGCTCCGACGTGCTGGTCAAGGCAACTGGTAGCGCAGGGGATGCAGTCTGGCTACGCGCGTACAAACCTCCTATCTGCTGGCCGACGAAAGGAGGCAATGAAGCAAAGGCAGCAATCTTCTACCAGGATGCCGACCAGTCTGTTGCGCCAACATCTTCACCAGGAGCTAATGCGTATAACACTTACTGCGGTAATGACGCGCTGTCGGAGACCAAGCCTTACTACGCGATGACGCCGCCCACGCCATCAGTAGTCGAGATAATGCCTCTGGAGTTCAGATCGAATGGCACGAATCTTCTTTGGTACTTGCAAAATCGCACATTCCGCATCGATTACAACGATCCGACTTTGTTCAGTGCCAAAAACGGTGACCTGAACTTTCCTTACATTGCGAGTGTCCACAACTACGGCACGAACGATAGCTTGTTGTTCGTTGTCGAGAACACAGGCGTGCAGCCGCACCCTATGCATATACATGGTAAGTACTCTACCATAAATAATCTGCTGCCTGGCGAAACCGGTCTTGCCGACTAACGCTTGAATGCACAGGGCACAACATGTTCATTCTGGCTGAGGGCGAATGCTTTGACAATAACACTGTCTTTGGTGATCCGTCCGGGTACACTCACGATGGCATGGACACAAGCGGTATCGAAAGCGGTCATCACAACAAGCGCGACTTGACGAATATTATCATGGAGGAGAGCGAAAGCGTCAAGGAGAAGCGAGCAGGTACATACGGAATGTGCTGGGACGGCACGATTACGGACCCAAGTAATCCGCAGCGTCGCGATGGTCCAGATGTTGCTCCCGTACCACTATATTGTGGTGCAGTGGACCCAGGATAATCCGGGTGCTTGGCTGTTCCATTGCCGTACGTATACAGCCTTGTGGTGAAAGACTTGAACATCATGCTGATAATGAATATAGATATCGCTTGGCACTTGGACGCTGGTTTCGTGTGGCAGATTATTGAGCGGCCGGATGATATCCAGGCACTTGACTTCAACAGCAGCATGGCTGATACTTGCGCGGGTTGGGATGCTTGGTCGAGTCGAAATATTGTTGATCAGATTGATGATGGCGAGTGAGACAGGACTGTTGCTGTCGGGAAGGGTAAAGTGAGGAGTGTTGGCTATAAGTAGCCTGCCTATACAGCAAGGTGTACTCGGGTCGTCGATCTCTGGTTGGAGCTTGCACCGAGAGTAATACACTCACGACCAATACGCAGATCTGTCAGTCGACTGGCTGCTGGGAATGTGCGGCAGTCTGCTCCAATGGCCAATTGACCTCCGACCCCGCTGAAGGATTGGACCGTATGCTGACTGCATCCGCCAGCATCGTATGCCTTCTGCTGTGCCGCCAAGCCGCCTGACCCGTGACACGGGATTCGTGCAATTGCATTCTTCCGCACTATGAGCAACAGATCTGCATCGCCGTCTGCCGCTTTGAGCCTGGTTGCACCACATTCACGTGGTCACTGCGTGCGGAGATTGTGGAGAACTCCAGGTTCATCGTGTGGAGGAAGCTCGCCTGGTTGCCCTTCGCAGCGGCGCAGGACTGTAGGATCAACAAATGAAGTCATTTGCAGCGTCTGTACTCCTCCACGTACCGCAAGCTTCATCTCGGATCAGTCTGAGATGCAGCGGTTCCTGCAGGCACAAGGCATGGTAGGGTCGCTTGGACAAGGTTTTCATAAGAATGCGGGCCAGCACTCCTGGTATTTCTTCCATGTTTCATGCCTGTTGTTGCAACGGAGCGCATGTATAGAGACAATTTCCTACGCAGGGCATTGGCAAGCTTGAGGTAGTGCATCTCGACACGAAGAATACTGCAAGCAGTCGCGATGATTCTACACTCCAGCGCGCTGCTCTTGGCGGCCTCGACGCTTGCTGGTGCATACAATACCGCAAGCAATTACAACAGCAGTGCCTCGCCGTTTGCGCCGTTTTCTGGCGACCCGTTTGAGAACTTCACCATCACCGCAGATGGCATCAGTGCGTCGTTTATACCATACGGCGCTCGCATTACCAATCTCTGGGTCAAGGACAAGAACGAGATTCCGCGGGACATCGTCCTAGGATATGACAACGGCACACGCTACTTGAAAGATAGCGAGACCAACCACACCTACTTTGGCACAATCGTTGGCCGCTATGCCAACCGGTGAGTGCCAAGTGCTCGGGAGGTATTTTGGCTTGCTGACACCATCCGTAGCATCAAGAACGGCACATTTACCATTGACGGCCAGACGAGTCACATTCCGGAGAACGAGCATGGCGGCGAGGACACTTTGCATGGTGGTTTCGTCGGATATGACCAGCAGAATTGGACCGTCGCTTCCTACACTGGCAACAGCATCACCTTTGTTTTCTACGATGCTGCTCAGTCAGGCTTCCCAGGAGACGTACTCAATGTGGCGACGTACACGCTCACAGATGCGCCGGCACTTGTCTCGCGCCTTGTCTCTATTCCAATGAACGAGGCGACTCCCATCATGCTTGCCAACCACATCTACTGGAATCTTGGTGCCTACGTGGACGAGGAGGCCGTGACTGTGTTGAACAACACCCTCTACATGCCATACGCGGATCGTATCATCGACATCGACGGCATAGAAGTCCCGACGGGCGCCATCAACATCACTAATGGCACCGCCTACGACTTCACCAAGCCCGGTAAGCAGATCGGTCAGGATATTTTCACTCTCGAGAACTCTTGCGGCACTGGATGTGTAGGCTACGACAATGCTTTCATCCTTGACCGGCCTCGATACAGCCAGCCAGACGATCCCGGTTTGGAGGTCCTGCGGATGTCGGCGCCCAGCACCGGGATTCAAATGAGCCTTAGCACGAACCAGCAGGGTCTGCAGATCTATACGTGCACGGGTCAGAATGGGACGATTCCTGTGAAGAGCGATCAGCAGTATTTGAACAGTACGACATACGTTGAGAAGTACGGGTGCATTGTGATTGAAACGCAGGATGTAAGTTCAATGTCCTTCAATCGCTGTTGACTTGTGACTCGCTGACTGACGTTCCTTGCAGTGGATTGACGGCATCAATTACCCGCAGTGGGGTCGTGATCAGTGGCAGATCTTTTCGCCCACGACTGAGCCTGCAGTCAATTACGCCAAGTACGAGTTCAGTGTCGTCAAATAGACATCGGTGTAGGAAGTGTGTGATGTTTGATGGCGTCAAAGCTGCAGACCAGGGCACTGTAGGCGTCGTCGACGAGATGAAGAAACTGTCCAAAGTATTGCAGAGCTTGAATGCACTGTGCTCTTGTTATAGCAAGCCGATGCAGAACATCATCGCCATGTAAAATGACCTAGCATCATGCTACTGAGTATGTCCAACACGACAGGTTGCGTATCCCCTGCGAACTCTCTTCTGGTTTGACTAGGCCTGCTGCGCGGCGAGCAAGCAGAATCCAGCGAAGTTCTTTTGATCGCTATTGCTCGACTGTGAGTTATCGTCAGAGTATACATGTAGATGGAGCCGTTGTGCTGATGGCTGAGGGCAAGTGTTCATAGCGCTCGACTTTCAACACGAGTAATTGCTTGGTCCGTGCGTCTTACGCGCGATTCGATCGACGCTCACTTGACAAGCGCGACTTCCTCGAGTACATCCTCCATCAACCATCAACTCACCACACACCATTACCACGTGCCACTTCGCTGCTCTGATATCACTTGATATCAGAGTCCATAGCTTACCAATTTTTTTAGTAGACGAACCGCCTACCACCGACCGCCGACCGCTCGCCCGCCGCGACGATGGGCAAGAGCAAGAAGAAAGCTGGGCCAACGCTCGAGGAGATCCTGCAGCGGCCCTGGTGCTACTACTGCGAGAAGGACTTCGACGATCTCCAGATCCTGCTCAGCCATCAGAAGGCGAAGCATTACAGGTGCCACACCTGCAACCGCCGCCTGAACACGATCGGCGGCCTGAAGGTGCACATGAATCAGGTGCATAAGGAGGAGATTCACGAAGTCGATTGGGCCATGCCGAGTCGCAAGGAGATTGTTCCGGGGCTCGAGATTTTCGCGATGGAGGGTATTCCCGACGATGTCATGGCGGCTCACAGGCAAAAGATTACCGAAGGATACTTCAAGCGCCAGGCAGAGCACCGTCTGAAGACAGGCAACCCGCCGCCAGGTCAAGCCCAAGGCGGTGCGAACGGCGAGAATCCTTCCAAGAAGCGCAAAATCACCGAGACGCAGGAGCAAATGCTGGAGCGTCTGGCCGAGCATCGCAAGAAGCGCGCCGCAGAGAAGGCTGCGCGTGAGGCTGGTCTGCCTGTGAGCAGCGAGGGTGAGAACGACAGCAGCGAAGCCACACCCGCGAACGGTAGTGCCTTCAGCGCACCCGCAAATATGGCATGTACAGCCCAACCATCCGTCAGTGCTGCGTCTGCTTACACTTCACAGATGCCGCCAACACCGGCCACGATTCCCGGCTTGGCTCAGCCGTCCGCATTCACGAGCTCGCCATCCAACGCAGGTCTCAGCCCGTACACCGCTCCAGCACCACAGGCTGGCTTTTCACCGGTCGGTCAGCCACCATTCGCGCAGCCGCCGACCGTGTTCTCGCCCCCGGGCATCCCACCACAGGCCATGCCACCTATGCTGTCCCAGACCTATGGCGCTCCGCCGTTTGGTCAAGCGCCACCAACTTGGTCTCCGAATGGTCCACCGGCCGCCTCGCCTTACGCTTACGATGGTCGCCCAGCTAACAATGACTCGCCGAGCTTCGGGTTTAGGCCACCAGTCTCCTCGACGAGCCAGCGTCAAGGCTCAGGCCCACCGCCCAACGCTCCCGGCATGCAGCCTGGTCTGCCGTCGCCTGCCCCTGGCTTGCCGCAGCGTCCGTCCTTCCAAGCGCCAAACCTATCAAAAGAGGAGATGGCACAAATGCACACCGGCCACTACAACGAGAACCTACACAACAGGCACGAGCCGTACCAATCACAGCCGCAGAGCATCAAGCAAGAGACCTCACCGCCGGTCGCGGCAGTCCCGACGGCCAATCCTCCTGCCACACCAAGCTCTGGCGCTCTTAGTGGCCAGAAGTTTGATGCCGGCCTAGAAGCCATGATCAATGAAGAGAGTCAGCGCGTTCAAAACAGAGTATCTGATCAAATGTATGGTGATGGTATATTTCAGACAAGCACGGAAACGCTGACATTCTCAAGGCTGCCCCAGGTGGACGCCTCCTCTGCAGGAAAGACAAGTGCTACCGTCACGAGTTCCACGGCCAGCCCAGCTGCTGCTATCCCGCCTGCTTCGACCGCCGCCGCCGCTGGGAACCTGCAACCGACGAAGAATTCCTCAACGAATATCGCCGCTTCTTTGCCAGATACTTCCTCGACGACCACGACTACTACGACGTCGAACGCGGAGATACCACCCTCGAACTCCTCGAGTCTTACCTCCGCGTCATTGAACGCCACTTCATCGACTACGACTACTAGTCACGCGACTGGAAAAGCTAAGAAGAAGAAGCAAGACACAAATATGAGGCTCGTGTATTCGGACGATGCTGTGTCACCAGAAGAAAAGATGTCAAGTAGGCTCAGGTACGCATACCAGAGACCAGCAGACAAGACAGAGATGATCACAGGACCCATCAGCGCTGGGGTTACGGGTCCTGCAGGCGATACTGTACGCGACCCACAGGTGAGCTCACCCTATCTTGCATTCGAGCATGCTTTGCGCAAGATTGTCTGACACTTATACCAGGATGCGCACGCTGGCTCATGAAGTTGGGCATGACGGACAAAAGAGAAACTACAAAAAATATCACGGAGGATCGCCTCACGGGAGACACTTGGGACAGCTGGTCAGTGAGGCCAGGTAGGTGCGGTCTCAGGTCAGTGGAGTGTTTCAGAGCAAGCAAAACGACAACATAAATACTCATCCGACTGACGACAAGGGCTACTGACAACGGGCAACGGGATGGGAATGGTATCAGCTGCGAAATGTGGTCATGGGAGCGCAGCTCAGCACCGCGCGAGACCTGCAGCAAGCCGGCATTGGGCCAAGCATGGTGGACCAGGCTGAGAGCCATGGATGGCAGTGAGTCCTACCTTCTTTGCTTGTGCTTTGCTACGAGCGCGTTAACTGCTACAGCGGGATGAGAATGAGCATAGCTATAAGAATGTACAATGTAAGTGTTTCGTATGCTGCTCGATCGTGTCATTGTAAGTATGGAGTGAACATAGTCATGATGTTCGCTGCTTTTGGAGTCGCTACAGCGATAGGCTGTCCAGTTCTGAGCGACACTGGACTCGCGTCTATCGATCTGCTACCGTATGAAGACTCTTTCCTGCTGGAGTCAAGTACATGTAGCGCATGTTACAAGGTCCGGTGTCGTAGCACTCGCAACCCTCGCACTACCAAGGGACCGATCCTACCAGGATCTACAGACATGGGCAGCAGATCAAGTCACCTGCAAAGGATGCTGTCGTCGCATGTTGAGCCGCACGAGTGAGTCCAGGTAGCTTTAGTGATTCGGCATCTAAAGACCAAGGCTTGGAGTTATTTGGCATTATGAGCATTCGCTCGGACTTCCTCACATCCCCCATCTACACGCTCTCCTCATCTGACTACCCTCGAAAGTTCTTGTAAACTGGTACCTCTTTAGTGCCAACACTTCTACTGCGAAATCCTCGTCAACGAACCACCTGACCATCAAACCTCGGATCCTGCTCCGCCGCCAATCTCAGCAACCACTCCGGCATATCGCCAAGCAGGGTACCCCGTGCCTCGGTCGGTCTCGAAATCCGCAGACGTCGACTGCAGTACAGTTGTATTGAACTACGAAGCCAGATCTTGCAGTCTCAGCAGCGGACGGCATCAACGCTTCTTTGCTTCGCACTGGTCCCGGACACACAAGTCCGATGCACACTGCTAATCTCCACCCTATATCCAAGTACCATTGGCGGAAAAGCTCTCTCATTGCTACCCGCTCGATAACCTCCACCACCACCCCTCAGCTTCACAGCCATGCAACAAAACCAGCCAGCGCAATCACGCCAGCCACAGCAGCGGTCTCTTGGCTCTGTGCCGCATTGGCGCTCGCAGTCGCGACGATCTGGCCGTTGCTAGTACGTACCGAGCTGTGCACAGAAGGCGTCACAGTCACCATGCTGTCTTTCCAGCACTCATACTCTTCTTCGGCAGAGGCGCCGGAACTGTAACACGACGATGCAGTCGAGCTGCTAGTCGACGTGGTGCTGTTGGAGGCGGTGCTGGTCGAGTTGCACACACATGCCGCCAATGTGCCAGTAGAATTGCCCTTGAAAGCGGTGCCAGTCGAATTTCCACCGCTCGCATGTGCGACGCCGGTCGAGTTGCTCTTGAACGCGACGACGGTACCAGTCGACTTGCTCTTGCTTCCAAATGCGATGCTATCAGTCTCGCCTTCACACTCACATGTAGCGCTAGTCGAGTTGCGCCCAAACGCGGAGGTGGTGCCAGTCGATGTCCTCGAAGAAGCAGCCGTGCTCGATGTGCTCGAAGTTTCCGCAGTAGTAGTAGGGGTGATCAGCGTCAGTGAAGCCTCCGGGACAACCCAAGCTGCCGAGCCCGTGACTGAAGGCGTGTAGTACAAGGAGACCGCTGTTTTCGAGCCGGCAGAATCAGAGAAGGTACTTTCTACCGTCCCGGTTTTGAAGTACTCGTTCGCGCTGTCGAATAATCGTCCGCGGGCGGTCTCGAAATCCACGGTAGGCGTGTTAGTAACGGCGCAGTAGGACAAGCTGAAGATCGACATGGTCTTGGTCGGAACCGCCTCCCCTTCACCAAAATAGTCGACGTTACCGCCCCCGTGTTTAAGGTAGCACTTGATGCAGCCTTCGTTGGCGACGAAATACTGCGATTGGCAGACGCAATCTCTCTGGTGGAGAGCGTCGAGGTAGATGTTGGAATTGTCGTCATCGGGTATGGTTTCGTTGTAGGGAGTGGTGACGGACTCGAAGCCGTAGTGACCTTGGGCGCATTCGTTCCTGATTGCGCCAAGCTGATTACAGGGAGCTGTCATGTCCCTCGCTTCGCCAGGCAGGCAGACGCGATCAAGGTAAGAGAACACTGCTTGGTCGCAGTCATCGTTAAGGGTGTCGCAGGGGATCGTCACATTGAAAATCACAGTTTGTGCGCTGCCAACGACAGCTATTCCAAGGGCAATAAAGTTAGTGAAGTGCATTTTGCTCGGCTGAATGGATGGATCCTTGATAACGATGTCTTGACCTGTCGAGCTAATGAAGCGTATAATTGTGAAGCATCATCAAGGTCGGCTACTTCTCATAGAAGTAGCGCGTCCATATTATCTCAATGTCGAACCATTCATATCCTTTGTTCAGTCAATTTCCGCTTGGCTCATGTGGAAATGGGACGTGCAGCGTCGCTTTGTTCCGACAAAGATGAGAGGCCAGAGCATCTTCTTCGAGCATTCTTGTAGTGTTGAATTTGCGAATACCATTGTAACGCGATCACCGCCACCGAGCAGCGGAAGCAGAAGACCGGTTCTAGGTCCCCAACGATGTCAGCCTGGCTGCTGCCCCCAAAGCGCATGTGATCGCTATGGCTCGCATGCTCCCGAGTATCTCCGCTTTGCGCGGCGAGGTTAGACTGCTGAGCAGCGAGGGACGTGACAATTTCTGATTGAACGGCTAGGGATGCCGCTCTGGGTGACGAGGTGGAGCGGCTGGGACCACGAAGTAGAAGACATGCCCATGGCTTTGGCCGTGACTGAGGCGCCCTGACTAGTGGAAACTGTTGGCACGTGCTTGTGTTTTGGCAGCCGCCATGAGCGGGCGACTCATCGAACATCAAGATCAAACCATATTTGTAGGACAAACAACAACATCCAAGTCAACAGGTAGAAGAGAGTGGTGTTGCTGTACTCTAACAGGGATTTTCATGTCTGCCCCGAACGCGATTCCAGCGAGATACGAGCGCCCGCCTGGATATCCTGAATCGCCAGAATACTACAGACATGGCGGCTTCTGTCCTGTGAGACTGGAGCAAACATTTGGTGGTCGTTACCGCGTACTACGAAAACTAGGCCGGGGGACATGTGCGACTATGTGGCTGGCAAAAGATGATCAGGGAGCCGTCAGATATCGACAGCTGCTCGCCTCTAGGGTTAGGGTTAGGGTTAGGGTTAGGGTTAGGGTTAGGGTTAGGGTTAGGGTTAGGGTTAGGGTTAGGGTTAGGGTTAGGGTTAGGGTTAGGGTTAGGGTTAGGGTTAGGGTTAGGGTTAGGGTTAGGGTT